>OY728153.1:1510117379-1510735252 GCA_963277665.1 Viscum album | reverse complement strand
TATACTACTAAATACACTTATACACTTCCGTATTCACATTTTGAATCTTCAGGTATTTTCAAAAGCCCAACTATAGAGCCCTTTAGAGGAGATTTAAAGGATTCATTTCCAAGAAGACGTAATCTCCCTAACATATCATTTTTTTAAATCTACATTACCTCTTAAAAATATAGGATATTTATCATAAAATAATAACATAATTATTATAAATATTATTAAATTTTATTATGATTATTAAAACTCCACTATACACCATCTTTCCAATCAAACAAGAAATTAATGTATCACTCGTGCATACGTACATCTTACTGTCTCCACGTAGTGATAAAATTCATTTGTCATCACAATATTTTTAGATGAGTATTATGAAGTTTTTAATTTATATATGTGATATTTATAACATTATTACTAGTATTTAATAATAATATCATATCTACCTTCATACCTTCCAAACTATTGGAAAATGATAATGTCGCCCATGCATACTTGTGAGCTACCACCTCCATGAAGCAATGTGAATATTATTTAATTTTTTTTAATTGGATGGTAATGAGGATGAATTTTATTAATATATATGATATAAATGATATAATAGGGGTTTCAGAAAGGTGAATTATTATTTACCATTATTTCCTTCCATCCTTTTAAAAGTGAATATAGTGATCATACATACATACAACCTACCATCTCCATGAACTATTTATTTATTTTTCTATCTCTATCAATACAGCAAATTTATATATATATATACATATATATATATACAGAATATATAATACACAATAATAATATAAATTATTTTGCTATATATGTATAATAAATTTATATATATTATATAGGTAGTTAAATAAATTTTAAAGTAAGTTGGACCTAAGTTAAGGGATTTTTATCTCACTTTTATTTATATGGGACACATGACTTATAAAATACAAGTTTCTTTTTTGTAGTTTATATAATACCAATGAATGTATTTTATGATTTTTATCTAGGAAATTATGGGATATATGTATCCATATAATTTTTTTTTCTTTCATGGGTATTACGATTCAAATGATACCAAAATGGTAAGGGTTTATTTCTTAATATCACCATTATTCGAGAAATTTTATATCTAAACTATGGAATATTTATCTGACATGTCCATTTAAAAAAAACAAAAACAATTTTAATTTTCCCTTAAAAAATTAAAATTCATTTTTACCCATGTTTGAATTTTTAAAATTTTATATGAATGTAATTTTTTATAGTTTTCCAAACAATGTATATTGTGGATTTTCTGAAAAAAAAACCGGTGGAATTTTTTTAACATATATGACATGATTATATTTTTCCTCTTTCATTACACCTCAATTATTTTATGCATTACAAGTTTACAAGTTAATTTTTAAATAAAATGTTTTCATTTATAAGATCATAGTTTAAAAAAAAAGTGATTTTAGAATGGAAAAGTTATTTTCCTCTTAAATTATTCTAATTTAACATTAAAAACAATTTTATTTCTAATATGAAATTATTTAACATTATTTAAGCTTTACTATGTATATAATCCAAGTATACCATCATTTTTCATTCTATGGATGGTTTATTTTAATGATGACATTGTGTTTGTGAAAACAGTTACATATCCATTGGTTATAATTTTATGAAATTATCAACTGATTCTGATACTAATTTATATTACATGGGTTATTCTATGATTGAATGATTATGAAACTTGGTAATTTTCAAGGTATTTTATTTGATTATTTTTTTAATATTTTCTCAAACATATATATGGTTTTTATGTGATGGTGGTAACGTTATAACCAACGATATTGGTTATATTTTAACCAAGTATGGTGGTTATATTATAACCAATGACAGGTGGGACCTATATCCCCCTCCAATAAATTGGGTAAATATTAATAACCCATGAGGTAAAAATTTTATGCCTGAACCTAATTTCATTTTCACAATTTTATGCATGGATTTGGTTTTCATGCCCATAAGATCATTAGTGGACCTGGTTTCAGGTCCATAAATTTATATGAGGGATTTATTTCATGTACTTAAATTAATGAGTGAACCTATTTATATTTATATTTGTTCTCAATTTTATAACACTATTCCATAATTCTATATCTTATGTCAATGTTATTCTCTCATAGTTTATGTTATTTGATTTATCATAATTCATGTCTTATTTACTGCTATGATTTATGAGATTACTCCTGTTTATGATCCATGATAGATTCGGTATGAACATAGTAATTTATGATATCATACCGAAATTCTTATCTTATTCTTTCATAGATCATAAATTTTTATATATCATGTTCACCCTTATTGAGAATCTGGTCTCACCCATTCTTATGTTTCCTTACCCCGTGTTATGAAGATTGGTTTTATGTTGGGTATATCTATTAAGAGTACTAACCAGGATGATATTATTTAGATATGATAAATATATATCATGAAATAAGAGTTTTTTATCTATTCTATAGATACACTAAACATATAAATTCCTCATGCACGTTTCTATAAAATGTATCGAATATTCATCTATTAAGATGTAATATTTATGTATGAAGATGTTAGATTGTTATAGTTGGTATCATATGTAAGGTTTAGTAAACCATTGAAGACTGGGGTTATAAATATTTTGTTAAACCCCTAGGGATATGTCTACGTATAGAATAATATCCTAATGTTTTTTTAAGGAATTTATTATGTGATTTTTTAGGAAATTTCATCCCAATTTATATACTACAAGTGGATGTGGCTCTAGCACAATTATACCTTGGTGTTATTACCTCAAATAAGAATCATTTATCTAGACTCTATTATAATATAGTACAAAACAATGTTCCTTGCATCACACTTTGTTTTACACTCCCATGGTATATTCTTGGAGTTAATTTACATTTTCCTTAAAAACTATTATGAGGGATTTGAATAAATTATGTTCATGCATGACATAAGTTAAACCTAAGGTTTCATATATTGGAAAGATGGTGTCATGATTTAGATATCCTATAAATGATTTTTGGGTTTCCCACTATGATTATGGTTTCTCACAGAATGATTTTGGTACTAGATAATAGTTGGAAATAGGAGGATTCGTGTTAATGGTGAATGTAATAGACAATGGAATGATTTTAATCTTGAGAAACAAAAAGTAAAAGGAGTTTGAAGGAAAATTCTTTTTATTCTACCTAATAAGTAATCGTTTAATATGATCAATAAACTAAACATAGGTGAGTTTCCTGACACATCTAACAAGAGAAAAATGATGTTTCATGATAACCATAGAGTAATGATTGTTCAATTTTCATCATGTCAATAATATGGGAAGAATAGTAGAGTAGAATTACTCAAAGTAACATGAAGATGTTTTGGGTGTGTAAAATAATTACATAGAGAATGTAATCACTATGAAAAAGTGAATAGTTTAGTTAACTCATTATATGTGTATAATTGTTTCAATAAGGTATCATATATGGTTGAATGTTTTAAATTTGGAAATTATGGGCATTTTTCAAATCTATTTCTAGGGGGAAATCATGTGAAATGGATCATCCAAGTTGTATGAGTAATATTATATCATTTTATGATAAAGAGACTATATATAACCTATGAAAGTAAAATAAAATTAAGGAATAAGATGATGATGCTTGGTTAATGTATTAAGAGGGAAGTGGGATGATTGGAATTATTATGTATTTGGATTTGAATAATATGTTGTAAAATAATTTTAGGAAAACTATTATAGATTATAAGAATAATGAAACATTTATTGATTGTTCCTCAGTTGTATTTCATTAAGGAATTGAAATCATATGATGAATTGTAATAATAACTAATAAAACTGATTTATTGGAAATATGGTCTTTTTTGGAAAACGTGTAATTGACGAGAAGATAAAACTTCATATGTTTCCAATGTGGAGATCAAAATGTTTAATTTTTATAAGGAGAGAATTGAAATAATTTGGATAATATTGGTACATTGAAATTGGTTAGTGATAAAAGATATATTCGATAATGTTTATTGATATTTTGATTTAATTTATATATTCATCAATAAATGGTTTTATTTGAGAAAAAAGGATAATGTTAATTTTTTTATTAATTCATGTTTTTATTGAGGATTTATGGTAATTTAGGTTACTACCATGTTTCTAGAGAATACATGACCACGATGTACACAAATTAGGTATATGACATTAAGAGATAATTTAGGTATTAATGTTATGTTTTTTTAGAATGCTAATGACTTTCGTTATAAATTTAGTGTCTTTAATTTGGTCTGATATATTTTGGTGTATTTTTATGATTAACTACTTATGGATTGGATTAAGGTAAACCATATGAATTATTATCGATTTTTTTTTGAAATTTATGTATTTATTCATTTTGGATATCTTATAATAACCATTTTGGTTTTGGTTAATATCTAAATAAAATAGGATTATCTTGTTATCTTTTTGGGGATTACATATCTGATTAGAAGTTAATCTTAGTTCTTGAGGCATGAAATATTCTTCTTCAATATTCATCATTTGTAGAAAGAGATCATTTTGTGGTAGAAATTGATTAAAAGATAAAATTTTACTTGTAAAGTAATTACATATCTTTATGTACCTATTCTATATGGTAAATTAATGTATCAACAATGTTTAGAAAAAAAGTTTTTCCTATAAACTTCAATTTTGATCAATTGATGGCCTTTTCAATAGCTGTGGTTTATATTTTTTTTATAGTTAACTTTCTCAAGATAATTCCCTTTCTTTTGATCAATGGTCTATAGAAAGTACTTTTATAACATATTTATATCATCACTTACCACTAATGTCTTCTTATTTGGAATCCTAGTCTATGTAATGCAAGATATCCTTCTTAATTCCCTTTCTCTCTTTTCAATATAATACTTTATAAACCCATTTTCTGATGTGGGTTTCCACAAAGGAATTTTCAAATGTCAAACATATGATTACAAATCACAAGTTAAAAATGTGGGGACACAATTTATTAAATTTTTTGAGAATGTAACACTTACATTTTAGAAAATATTTCTATTTAATTATTTTTATTTCTTTTATGGATTCCATTCAATGCAATACTTAGTTTAAATGAACTGTTGTACACTAATAAAATCTAATTATTTAATGTTATTGTAATAACCTAGACATTAATTTCATGGATATAAATAGGATAACAGCTTCATGAATATATATATATATATATGTCCTAATCAATATAAATTTATTGATAACTTCTTAGTAAATAATCCTTGAATTTTTATTAAAGTTGTTTTATTCTTAAAAAATATGCTTCCTCCAAAAATAGGTTTTCTTACGATTAAATTTTATAATTAATTTCTGAAATATGTAGATAATTTATTAGATAAAATCTATTTAATTTTTGAATTCAACATGTCAAAATTATCTTAAAATGAATTTTTTATAATAATTTAAACGGAATTATTTTTCAATAAATAATGAAAAATACTAATTTTTATTGAAAATTATATTTTAATTTTAAAGTATCTAGAAAATAAATTTATATTTTGGTTGGTATTGTAATATAATAATTTAATTTTTATTTAAAATAATTTGGTTTCGGTTTTCAAAATGGATTTTATACTTTAATTTATATAAAAAAATTATATTTAAAAGGGGAAATTTTCCAGAAAACCCATTTTTCTTAGCATTTTTTTCTATTTAATTTTAAATTAAATTTAACCAATTTTTTATAACATTTATAAATTTATTTTAAAAATTAATCATTGAGTCAAAATATATTAAATTTGTCAATTTTAGTGTTGGTCAATATGAATAGTAAACATAGTAATTTTTGTTAACATGTTAAAGGGAAAACGAGTAATTAATGGTAAAAAATAAAATGATAAGGACTTTATAATTACATTAATACTTTCTTAAATATTATTTTATTATTACATATTATCCATAAACATGAAAAGGTATAATTATTTATCTTTTTGTTCCACATAGATGAGATTATGAATTTTATAATATTTTATTTAAAGAAAAGTTAAACCTATCACCCTCTTATTTAAGATAACTAAAATAATATTAACATTGGTTTATCAAGAGTAAATTATAGAGTATAAATATTATTTTTAAATAAATAATATTTATCTTCATCTTTTTAATTTATTTTGAACTTTTTTGGAATAAATAATTACCTTAAATACTTACCCAATGCTGACACAGAAATTACTTAATTAATTTAAAAATTAAATAAATCATATTAAAAATATTAAAAGTATTATAATATGAGATAATTAATGTTGTATACAAATTTAATATATTAACCTACAACTATATAGATTTATGAAAATACTTTTTTGAGTTTATATTGTTTTATTGATTAATTAAAATCAATGTAATGAATAGTGTCCAAATTGACAATAATGATATTTTTTGAATCACTATTTTATTAAATTATATAAAAATAATTAAATTATTAAAGAATTAATTAGGGGATTATATATGGTCTCTATAGTTTTAAACTATTAATTTATAGGCCATTTTGGAGAATTTCTTACTAGAATAGTCTAACCATAATTTAATCCGTTTTGTGATTCAAAAAGTGATATTGACCTCAATTATAAAAGGGTCCCTCCTACATTACTACTTTAAACCACTTTGAGCCTTCCAGATCAACCTCCCCTAAAACATTTTCTTCCAAACTTAATTAGTAACATTTTGGATCTTTTTGTATTACTAAAATACTGACCTTAAATCCATTTTGAGGAGATCTAAAGGATTCGTTTCGAAGAAGAGGTAATCACCCTAACCAATCACAGTCTATTTATACTCTTATAAACCTTCTAAAAGTATATTATATTTATCATAAAATTAAAATTCCAGTAAATATGATGAAATATTTTTTTTAATTATGAGAACAATTATCTACACCCTCTTTCCCATAAAATAATAAGTGAATGTACCACTAGAGAGTATATACAGATTACTGTCTCCATGAAGCGATACTATTCATTTTTCGTCACCAAATTTTTTGGTTTGGTATTATGAACGTTTTAAGGTTTATATATTTTTTTAGTAACACTATTAAACGTATTAAATTGTAATATCGTATATAAATTCATACGTTGAAAGTTGTTGGAAAAAGATAATGACCCTTGTGCGTATATGTGGACGACCACCGCTATGACGCAATGTGGTTCGATTTTCATTTTAATTTTAATTTTATAGTATGTATAATAGAAATTATGAATATATATGATATAAATGATATAATAATAATTTTTTAATGGTTAATTATTACTTAACTCTGTTATAACCATCCTTAAAAAAGTGAATACAATGTTTACACGTTCGAATGAACTTCTGTCTCTATGAATGGTGTAATTCAATTTCTATCTCTATAATTATGGATTAATTTAAATATATGAATATATATACTAAATATATATGGTATAAAAATAATTTAAATTATTATGGTATATATTTATAGTAAATTTAAATTTATAATATATAAGGTTAACTAATTTTTAAAGGATGTCGATCCTTAGGTAAGTGATTTTCATCTCACTTTTATTTTTGTGAGAAACATGCCTTATACACGAAATGTTTCTTTTTTTTGGTGTATATAATAACTAGGAATTCATTTTATTATTATTTTCATAAAAATTATGGGATATAACTATCCATATAAAGTTCATTCCTTAGTTGGTGATTATGATTCAAAAGATACAAATGCAGTAAGGGTTTATTTCACAATCACAAAATTATTCGGGATTTCTTATGTCTCTGTTAGGAAATATTTATCATCCATGTCCATGTTTTCAAAAACTATTTTCAAAAAATTATTTCAAAATGGGTTTTAATATTATCCTATATAAGTTTAGTGAAATTTTTAATGATGTTTTACTTTTTTAAAAATGGTTTGAAAGTAATCTTTTTATCTTTTTCCAAACAAGATACTTTGAATTTTATAACAAAATACATAAGGAATGTTTTGTATATTATAATACATGAGTGGATTTTCCAACCTTCATGAATCATCAATGATTTTGATATTAAAATTAATTTTTATGAGTTTATTTTATAATTAAATGTTATCATTTATAATTGCATATTTAAAAAAAGAGAATTGTTTTTAAAATGGAAAATAAATTTTACTAATGAATTATTACAATTGATCTTTAAAAATAATTTTCCATGAAAGATGAAAT
This sequence comes from Viscum album, assembly GCA_963277665.1. NCBI lineage: Eukaryota > Viridiplantae > Streptophyta > Magnoliopsida > Santalales > Viscaceae > Viscum > Viscum album. The sequence goes on along the minus strand of OY728153.1, from coordinate 1,510,727,050 downwards.
CCTTTGATGTAAAATCTGCATTATTGAGTATATTATACAATCCTTAACCATTATAGGGACGGTTTATGTTTATGAAGACATGGTGTTTATGAACTCTGTTACCTTTCCCCGAGTAAAACTTTCATGAAATGTTTGTGAAACATATTTCTTTTCCAGGGGTTATTATATGATGGATTATTTATGAAACTCAATTATTTTCTTGGGTTCCAATTTGAATAATTTTAAATAATCTTTTGGAACATATATTTATGGGTTTCATTATGTGGTGGTGGTATAATTTTATCCTAGGAAAATTGTTACATTATAACCAATGATAGTGGTTACGTTACAACCGAGGACATGTGTGGCCTATATCTCCCTCCAATGTATTAGGTAAATATGGATAAATAGTGTGTTAAAGATATTATTCAAGAAATTGATTTCATGTACAAAATTTTATACATGTATATAGTTTTCATTTCCATAATTTTATGATCGGACCTGATTTTATGTCAATTAATTTATCTAGAGGCTTGATTTCATGTCCTTAATATAATGAGTGAACCTGTTTCTATTTATTCATATTCAGAAAGTTATTTTTTCATGACTTAATTCCATGAATTATGTAAACTGTATACTCTCATGGATTATTTTATTTTATTTCATATAGATTCATGTCTTGTGAACTGGAATGATTTATTCTATGACTTGTGTTTGTTTTCCATGATAGAAAGGGTATAAACATTGCAAGTTATGATATCATTCCCTAATGATTATCTTATTCTTGCATGTGATCATAAAATGTTATATATCAGGTTTAACATTACTGAGAATATAATATCACAGTTCATTGGGTTATTAAAATTGGTTTTATGTAGGGTATGTATATGGAGAGTACTACTGGGTGAGATCTTTATGGGAGATGTTAAATATCGTTCATGAAATAAAAGGATTGTGTATCTAGACTCTAAAGACACTAAAAATATAGTTTTTGGGAATTTTTTGTAAACAATATTGAATATTCAACTATTAATATTTAATATTTATTCATGAAAATATTAGGTCGTTATAGTCAACCTATTTGAGTCATTTTGGAAATATAAGCTAAATATCATCAAAACAACACACATAAAATTAATTTATTTTGTAATTTTATATAACATGATTACAAGTTAAATAAAAGGAATATTAAACTTTAGTAATTTTATTAATAAATTAAATAATTAACATATGTTTATTATATAATAATATAAAGAATGTACATGAAGATTCATAGTCAAGGTAAGGGACTTCGTCTTAATTACCATTCGTAGAGGCATATTGTGATTTTATGAAACTATATACTTTTATGAGTTGTATGTACAGACCCTTTTATAATTTATATAATGAATTTATTTATTGTCATGATAGTTAATGTATTTTTATTTTTATTCCTTCAAGGGGATTATGATTCTAATGTTTACAATGTGGTAATGGACTTTTCAGTAAAAAATAACTTTTAATGTTTTCTTCCAAACTCACATTTTCAATCATGACCAAGTATTTTAAATGATTATATAAATATAATTATAGAGAAATGATAGTTTTATAAATTAAAATTTTATCTTTATTATATTTTTTATTTTCAAAAAAGTAATCATTGTACAAAATGTTTGAATTTCATTACAAATAATAATGGTAATGTTCTATTTTAATTTATAGAGTGAAAACAACTTTTCCTACCACCATAACCATTATTTTAATTTTGGATCCATTTATATGAATTCATTTCTCATTTGAAAAATCCTTTCCATTTTTATGGGTATTTTTTTGTTAATTTTTTTTTAATAAAATAAAATGGTATTTTGGTATTTAAATTTGGTTTTTAAAATAAAGTGGTATTTTGATATCTGAAAGTGACATTAATATGAGTTTAAAATAGTTTTCAAATGTTTTATGATGAAAAGTTAAAATAATTAATTTTTTCCATGATATAGTACTTGAGAATTATATTAGGAACATTTTATCCTAAAATTGGTTATACAATGGTTGCGGTTAGAAAATGATTGGTGATCCAATAATAGCTTATATAATGGGTGTACCTAGATAGCATCAATTGAGCCTAATAATGATTATATTATGGGTGTGTCCAAGTATCTTTGAGTGATCCTATTATATCTTATATAATGGGTCAACCAATATAGTTTCAGTAGAGCCCATTATAGTTTATACAATGAGTACACCCTGATAGTGCTCTAATGTATTCGTTAATACTCTTTATCTTAAAAGGATAGAAAGAGAGACTTACCAAATGGTTTCTCTAATAGATTTAACATGGATCTAGTTATTTATGCCATGGGTTTATAAAATATTTAGAATGTGATTATCTATGTTTACAAAAAAGAGTTTTCAATTTCTTTCTATTGGTTTTAATGGTTTTATTTTAGAAAAACACTTGTGTGTGCTTTTCATGTGAAAATGATTTATTTCATTTGATCAAATATCATTTAGATAAAGGTAAAAAATCATGGGTTTTTATTTTTTATACAAGAATAAGGTATTTCTTCATTTTTTAATTCCCTTAATTGATTTTTTAATCTCATCTCACATTTTAAAATGTTTTTCATAAGGTTTAAAGATGTGTAAGGGAAATATAGAATTCAAGTTGAAATTCATGAATATATTACATCAAATGAAATCCTATTTTATTATTAATGTCTTATATTATGGGGAATATATATAGTGGTTAGAACTGTCCAATTTTTATATATATGGGTTTTCTTAACAGTTATGACCTAGATCTCTAGAAATCTAAACATAAAATAACATTGGGAATAGAATAATGTGATTTCTAGTATAAAGATTATATAATATATAATGTTTAAGAATGAGTCCTTATATTCGGATATTGAGGATTAGTGGGATAATGTGGAGATATCATTTAATTCTATACATACTTATAATGATCACAAGGTTTCATTATCTATGATGATGGTATGTGGGTAAGCTCAATAATGGTGTATTTGATTCATTGGGGATCATAAAGAGTCATATATTGGGTGGGAGAAGTCTCGGATTCTATTATATACCATGTTTTTATCATCCACTATTAGGTTGGTTTCTTACTAGGAGATCCTTACCCTTCAACAAGGGAATTCCAATGTTGTGAATTTAGAATCCACTATAATAACATTGTATTATTTTCATCATACCTTGTCCCATATGAGGAGACTAGGTAGGGAATTTTGAGGAGGAATTATGTCCAGATATATTTCTCTAGTTCAACTATTTTATGTTGATGTCTTATGTTGAGGTGATATGGAATGTGAAGTTTTTCTAGAGGACGTTTTCTAAGACAAGGACTATAGAAAACTGACCTGGGTCGACCCAACCAGTCACTCGAGCCATCGAGACACATAGATCGAAGCATATTCCCTATCACCATGGGCTAATGAAATCAACAAGGGTATAATGAAAAACCTCTTGGTAAAGGATTCCTTTACAGTAAATTGGCATGACCCATCCATGTAATGGAATTGACACACCAAAAAATAAGATTCAACAGAACTAATGGAAAAAAAATAAAATTAAAGTAACAAAGAACAAAGGTAGATACACTAGAAAACATCATATATATGACATGCCTTACAATATACATATACATGGTATCTCATGTCATAATCTCAAAACCAAAAAGATGTAACGATACCAATCATGCCCCATTCATGCATCCCAAAAGTACAAAACTCAAAAACAGCTCCTCATGATCCAACATGGTGTGACCACTTCTACACTAATAAAAGCATGGATGATAATAATCATGAATATCCATATAAATTCAGGCCACCCTTTCCTTTAAATATTTCCTATAAAAAATTCTACACACACCCAAATGCAAATGTGGGGTGTGAGGATTAAATCACAATAGGATACTTTCATGAATCTATTTAAGGAATTCAAACCATGAAAACAAATAAAATATTTTTGAAAAGTCATTTTACAAACCTAATACACCTTGAAAACATTTCATTTGAAATAATTCCTTTTAAATCCCCTTGGTTTTTCCTTTCTATGAAAAAACATTTCCAAAACATTTATCAATACGATTCAAATAAAGAAAAAAATTCAACGTGACATAAAAAAGATCAACCTACACAACTGACGTATAAAAAGGTATAATCATAAACATCAGAATCATATTACCAAATATATTAAAATGAGAATTACACATGTATAACATCAAAAAAGGCACTAAAAATGAATAAAATATTGTAACATAATGCATAAAATATAATAAATAAATTCAGCATGAGTAATGTGAACTATGTGATATAACCATAATGATCTAATGAGGGTGAATCTAGAACATTGATTTCTAGTTGACATAACAAAATGGAAGCTCTCAATGTATTTCATTGTCCCAACTCCCAAGATATATCGTGTTCTATTGGTCAAAAAAGTGGAATTTCCCTCAGTATTCCTCTAAGAGGATCTCTTAGTACCTTGGACAATATGTGGAATCTCTGTTGGCCTTCCTCTAAAAGGATCTCATGATCCCTTGAAAACAAACACTCATACCCTAGATATCCCATGTTCTACACAAGGCCAATCATATCCACATAACAGGTTCTATACACCGAAATCTATTCCACTAGCCATGTTAGTAAACAATCATGTAATTTTTTATAAAAATACATTTCTAAAGGTATAAAAATTTATGAAGGTATTTTTTAAAATTAATTGAAAGCCATAAGACCATTTTGTTCCATTTTATCAAATACCTAAAGTGCACTTAAGAAACCTCCCATGGAAAACCCATATTAGAAATTAAATAGAAAATATAAAATCATGGATTACATCAAACATGGAATGAAAATCCATCATAAATCATTTAAATGGAAATATAATAAATTAACAAAGATTATTATTAATTCATAGTTTATATATGGAAAATTCCTTTAAATAAAGATTCCTACCATAAACATTGTCCCAAACTCATCACCTTCGACAATAACTGTCTAATGTAAGAATAATGGGACCCCATAAACCTAAAAGAGAATAAATCATACCAAATCCACCATTAATCACTCATGGTCTAACCAACCATCCATATAGGGTTTTACACCTCCATCAAAATTTAATAATAATGGATGATAATGGGTAAAGATGGAGTAATATTGAAGTTTGGGACTTACCTCGAGCCAAAAAACTTGTTGAAAAAAATCCCTCAAGATGAAATTACAAGACTTTTTGGTTGGATGTATCAGTCAACAATGTAGGTTTCCATGGTGAATTTCTGAGATCTAAAGTGTTATTGACAATCCATGTTGACAGAGAACAATGACAAAGGAATATAAGTTCTATAGGCAATATAAAAAGAGTAGATACAAGGCAGCACTGTTTTTAAGTGTTTGCCAAATTTTTGGGTTCCAAAATTTGGAGTTTTGTGAGAATCATGAAATTTGTATTTCCTTGAATATATCATCAATATATGTAAAATCCATGAGTTTTGTGAATATGGGATTCTTTCTATGGATTTCGCGAAGACATGAAGAAAGATGATGGTGTTATTTGTGATTACGATGAGATTCTCGAGTGGTTGAGTGGAAGAGAATTACGGTGGTGAAAGGCAATGCAAGTGGAGAATAGCAGTAAAGGATTGAAGGAATTGATGGAATGATACATGATTACGATGAGCTCCCTGATCCAAAAATTTCCATGGTGATTCATGATATAGAGAGAATTTTGGAAGAAATTTCAAAGCTTGACGATTGGAGATGACGTGGTGCTGACTTCGAACGGAAGGTTCGAGGGGCAGTGGGATCACCTATGAATAGACCTCAACCCCCTCAACTGAAGAAGAGATTTTTCCAAGAAAAATTTGTTGCAATCGAATCGAGAAGCATGTTCGTAGAGGTAGTTTTCTTCACCAAAGAATGAGGTTCATGATAGATAATCTAGATCCGTGAAAGAGGTGAGTTCTGTGTTGGCTCAGTGAGCTTTGTGAAGAAAGTGTCTAGGAAAAGTCATGAAATTTGCGATGTTCTAAGATCTATGAAGTAGTGTGCTCTGTGAGGTAGTGATCTCTGCAAAGGTGTGTGCTTCGCAAGGAGGTTGGGACTTCGTAAAGGCTTGTTAGAGCTTCGCTAAATTGGGAGCTTCGTGAAGTAGGTTTCTTTGCAATGCTTTTTTCAAAGGTTCTTTCCGAGTGATTAGTGGAAAAGGAGTATTCATCACTGTATGAAATTTTGACCTTAATAGTGAATCTACATATAGTGTAGGATTCATTCATTAGTGATAATGAAGAGATCTACAGGTCTATAACCTATGACTGGATCTTCTAAAGAAGTAGTGAGCTCAAGTCATTTGAGAGAGTAGTGAGTTCTTAAAATTGTGATTGGTTGTAAACATGGAGGGACAGTGAGTCCACATTAATGTGTAAACAGTAGCGCGCTTATAGTGGATTTGGTACATTGGAACATTGTCGGTGTATGCTCCTCGGATGTAGCCCAGTGAGGGTGAACCACGTAAAATTATTGTGTTTTTTCCATACTTTAATTTTTTTTCATACTTTTCCCTGGGAAAGAGAGAAAAGGGATTTATTTCCATTGATGAAACAATATATAAGGGGAAGTTGTTTTAATTTTTCATAACCAGATTCACCCCCCCCCCCCTCAGGGAATCTATCCTAGTGGAAATAACTACACCCAAAAATAATGGAGAAACCCCCCACTAAGGATAGGGTAGAAGCTTTAATTCCTAGTTGTTGGTATTCACATGATTTAGAGAAAAAAGGTTGTGTGAGACATAAAATCGTGTTATTAAATTTTGCTAAAAATATAATGTTTTTAACAAACTATACAACTTTTATGGATTAGATTCATTATTAGAGAAACTGTTATCTAACCATGTAGGTGCTTCTATCTCCCCAAAACCAATCTACATAGTTACCCCTGGGCCTTGTTTATTTGGAAAACATTGCTCAAACCATGAAAAGGTGAACTATCACCCAAATAGCAACCCTCACACAGTTAGTCTCAGGATTAGAAAACCATGCACCAAGGGTTTTTTTCCCTAAAATTAATTTTATGAACCATGAAACATGGGAAAAATAGAAAAAATCAAATATGAATAAGAATTAAAAAATATATGCAAAATTGACCCATTGGGTGTCACAAACCTCCCCACCATTCCACTTTCTTCCCTAAGAATGTTCTCATACATCATTGGAAGGAAATAAGTGAGGCCAATTCTTCCTCCAAAAATTGATTCTTCCCCACTAAATAATCCTACTCCCATGTCATATAGCTATCACTACCACACATCCAATGAACATACACTAAAGGGATTGATTTATCATAGATAACCTTATTATAGTAATCTATAAAATGAAAAATCAACTACACAGTGGTGGCATTATGATCATCCTCCAAATATTCTCACACTATCACATGAGTTGGGTCTGGATGGTATATCTCCAACTAGGAAACATGAAAGAAATCATGCATTGAGGTCAACTATAGTTGAATATTTGACCGATAAGCTGCCATCACAAGATTATCTGAAACTCAAAAATAAATGATATAGTATCGCCCCACCTTTTCCAATTTTCCCAAATGATGGAATATTAGATGAAAAAATACCTGAATAAGAACCTAATTACCAACCAAAAATACAATAGGATAAAACTTTGACTAAAATAAGAGTTATGGTGAATATGTACTATCACTAGAAATTTTTGAATCATCCACAAAATATCTAGCGTCTTTTTGATTAGATTCAGTCTCAATAATGAACTCTCACCCACATTATCCCAACACAACATGGATTGGCATTCTCGATAATATAACACCTAAAATGGGGAAATACAAATCGATCTTTAATAATTATTATAATAAAACTTTTATAATGATAGGTTCCATTCCCAGGAACGTCTAATGTCAAGAACACATGCTTGGGGCATGTCTATGATGTTGGAATGGTCAGTTTAGACTAACTATCCATATGCAAGTGATAATTTGGGCTCCACAACATATTTTTTCCTAATTAATCTTATGATCTATTTCAAAAATATTAATAAAGTAGGAATCCGGTTCATAAAATATCCCCATAGGAACTCTTTGAATCGTAATAACCACTCAAACATATAGGTGTCTAAGCTCTTCTTCCATCATTGAATTTCTGATGGAATGAAAATTGGATGCTTTTATCAAATGATTAATAATCAGTAATATATCATCTTTTTACTTGGATTATGAGACAATTAAATTATGAAATGCAAAGAGATTTCATCCCACGTCCACACGAGAATGAGAATATGATACAATAAGCCATTTTGTCTATGATTATTATTTTAGATATTATTAAAGTTCAAACATCTTGAAGGAATGTTCAGAACTAGAATTATTATACCAGGCCACCAATACTGACCTCTCATGGTATAAAAAATCTTGGTCACCTTTGGGTGAATGAAAAAACTGAAATGATTCCCTTAATACATCAACTCCTACCTCAAGGTCAAAGGAACTACTAGTATCTTCTTGATGAGGATAGAATCTTCAGGACACTGAAACTAATAATCTGATGTCTCCCCCACCAATTATAATGTTACTAATTGGTTATAACTCAGGTATAGATACCTGCTCACTCCTAATGTGATCTATAAGATATGGAATGACCTACACACTCGTCAAGAACACGTACTACCCATCCCCTTTCACCTTCATAATTAGATCATCCAATAGACTGATCAGACACCACACATCCATAGATTATCGAATAGCCTACAATGAAATATTTATATTAAACTTTTTGATGACGATGTTCCCCTTACCAGGTGTATAATAAATATTGAAATCAAAATTCTGAATATTCCCTATTAATACTCTCTACCTAGGGTTCATTCCCCTCTGTTTAAAGATGTAATCCAGGATTTTTTTATATGAGTAAACTGTATAACACTCCCAGAATAGGTAATGGAACCATGTCTTCAGTGCATGCATCAAGGATATCAACTAAAAGTCATTGGGGTAATAAATATGTCCATTTGGGGGTATATATCAAGGTTACTAAGCTACCATATGGTCTTAATGAATCATCATACATCCTAAAACATGCGAGAGGAATCACAATTCACTAATTAAGCCTTAATGGGATCTGGAAGAATCAAATATAACATATATTTCAAATGGTTATTTAACTACTCAAAAAATCACTCTTACTTCTCATCCCATTTTAAATTCACTAGTTTTATTTTTAAATATTTCAAGGGTAAACCATCGTGTATAATTCTAAACAAACATCTATAATACTTCTTCAACCCTAAGAATCATCAAATATTAAAAACCTTTTTTGGGTGCACCAAAGACATGATTGATATAGGCTTCTCGGGATTAACTAAAAATCTTATCTCATTAATCATGTGGCCTAAAAATATTACTTACTAAATCCAAAATTTACATTTGGATAGTCTTTCATATAGACATTGGTCTATCAAGACTCCAAAAAACCTATGGATGGAAATCATGATCCTCCTCCATCATAAAATATACCAATATGGAATAAAAAATAATACTACGATGGAGTCAAATAAGCGGTAGTTGATCTTTTTCAACATTTCTATAAATACTGCAATAGAATTAGTATTCCCCAATCGCATATCCAAAAAATCAAAATCTTTGTACTAGCATCAAAATCATGTCTTAAGAACATACTCCTCCCAGATCCTAAATTGGTGGTACCTAGATCTCAATTAAATCGTTGAAAACCAATGAGATACTCATAGTATATCAAAAATATCATCAATCTTAGGGAAAATATATGTCTTCATTATGATCACTTGAATAACCTTGTGATCAGTGATTCAAATCCAAATAATTATATGTACCTTGTTTTAGGATAGAAATTTTGGAGCCCAAAATGATGTGATGCGAAGGATAAATCATATTTCCTCATGGTCCTCCAAAATAAATTTCATACCTTTTAACTTAGTTGGATCCATCCGGTAATACAGTAGAGAAATTGTGATCATACTAAGGATTTAATTGATGGTAAAATTAAACTCTCAATGGGGCGTAACACCAAATAATCATCCATAAAAATATCATGGCACCTATCCATGACCATTATAAGATGAACCTGTGAACCATAAACTAATTCATTAACGAACAACCTAGAAAAAGGGGAAAAATAAAACCCATATCTAATGTAGTCTATCTTTTCCCTCCTAATTGCTGATCCCACACACCCTGGAATATGTAATTTCACTAATAAATAGTTAGAAAATGGACCCTATGGATATAATAATAAAAATAAACTTTGAATATAATCATCCAATCTATGATTAATATAAGGTTGAAAACATGTAGGTACAACACAAATAAATACAAAATGACTTCTACATTAATAACAAAAATATGACACTCTGGGCACTTGAAAACATTCACCTTCTTTCAACCAATATTGTAAGAAAATATATAACTAAAGGAATCAACATTGATCACATACCTAATGAATCAATCCACCATAATGAGATAAATGAATGGGATTCACATTTAGGAATTAAAATAGATTAAATAGAATAATAAATAAACAATGTACCTCTTATGGTGGATGGACTAGAATCTGAGTCCTTGATGTAACATCTTCCTCATATAGACATCCTAACATAGGCCCTCAATAAGCATTTTTTTTCTTGGATAAAACCCCATTTATTCTAATATTAAGATCCTCAACATTGGCAGAATTAAAATACACCTAATAACCCGTTAAGAACACGAATCCTAAACTAATCATCTCTAAAGAATCCTAATATAAGCACTGAAGATGTATTTTTATCCACACCATTGGCATGTTCTTGAAGCCTCATGGAATTTAGGCCTCATATGACCAGGCTTCCCAAATTAATAATATATGGATAACATACACAATATATAATCCACTATCATTTTACCTGATGATTGATAAGCATTGGTACCACTTCACCAATGATATTCTTACCACGTCTAATTCTTTCTAGATAAAGAGATTTGGATACCACCTCCTAAATGAAAACCACTAAAATTTATTTTCCTACACATCTATACCTCCACTATGGAGAGATTTCTAACCACTTTAGGAAATGTTATCAAGAAGATAATACTAATCTTCATCCTGATCTCACACTTCAATCAAATTTTAAAACATTGATCATTGATATAAATATTTGTGAGTATTAATGGTGAGACATGGACAAAGTCAATAAATAATGATGCATAATCTAGCACGGTATGGTCCACTATATCTACCATTAAAAACTAATGGGAGTTAACCACCCTTAAAGTCTCTAGGTAGATCTTATGATTCAATGACAATTTGGAAGCTATCCAGATGATATCCTCATACCACATTCCAATCATTAGATATTCCCACCACTTTTTACCAATTCCTTCTATTATATAGGCATTAAATCCAAATTTTCAGGTCTCATGGGTATTAATAAACTCAATGTTCTTCTAAATTTAATCAAACCACTATTTAGTCCCAATGAACCCCTTATCTCTAAGTAACATAGTGTATTTTTCCTTGTAAACTCCAAATCATGGTCCACTAACTATGGTTTCTCCCAACCGTTCACCCAACCTAAGGAATGGATCATTCCAATCATCAACTCTACTGAATCCAAATCAAATATAGGAAATTGATATATTCACTATTCCACATCACCCTATATAATCCTTGAAGTGGCCCTTCTATGAGGAATTTTATACAAAACACATTCTAAATCAATACATAATTTAGTCTCAAACATGTTCAATTAAACCAAAATAATCACTTTTATAATGGGAATCAATAGACATTATTTTGATCAATAGAATCTTCATTTGAAGTATGGGTGAAAACACCATAATTTTAGCCATTTCCTTACTATGAATGGGTTTTCATCATGTTTAGTAAAACCATACACTAACCATGAAAATGACACTAAAAGGTGATAGAAAAGGCCACATAGGATGTGCAAAATTTCTACTAACCGTGTTCCTAAGTTGTGCACCTCATGAAGACCTTCATGTTTCACCCCAAAACAAAAATTACTCATAGGATCTCCATTTAACTCATAGTCACAATAGGAAAAACAAAAAATCTAAATAAAATAACCCACATATGGGTTTAAAACTCAAACAAAATCCAATACCACCTATTAAAAATTGAGGTCTGATTGAAATAAGAGCTTACCAAGAGCTCCTCTACTCCAACCTCTTGAGAACCGACAGTCTGATCTATTGTATACCACTTAAATCAAAGTACAGAAACTATTATACCATTATTTTAGTGAACTAATTGGGGACAACACAACATGTTACCTGATTGGGGAGGACACATGACCCAAAGAATATTCATAATCCCACAGGATGGTGAGAAGAAGCAGGGCATAATGGATAACATCTTGGCAACAGTTTTACTAATGATAAATAGCATAACCCATCCATGGAATGGGATAACCATATTAATGAAATCAAATTTAACATAACAAATAGAGTTAAAATCTATGTGAATAAAAAATGGATAAAGTTAGATACTATAAACAACATCACATATGTAACATGCCATACAAGAGACATATAATGGAATCTAAATTGAAAATCGTAAAACTAAAAAAATTAAAGAGACCAAACATGGCCCATACATCCTTCAGAGAATTATAAAAACTCTAAAATATGTCTTCGTGATATAACATTTCGAGACCATATATCCTATAAAATAATCATAGAGTGCAGTAATCAATAATATCCATTTATATTCATTGATCCCTTGACATTACCCATATCTTGCAAAAAATAGTCAACATAAACCAAAATGAAATGAAGGTTGTGAGGCACTTAGCCTTGAATGAAACCACCGTGATTATATTTATGGATTTTATTCCATGAAAACTCATAAAATAGTTTAAAACTAATTTTAAAAAACTAATCCTCTTTGAAAAAATTTCATTTGAAATGAATCTGTTGATATCCCCTTGGTTTTTTATTTTAAGAGAATTGAGTTTTTCAAAAAATTATCAATTTGGATCAAATATATAAATTATTTCAACATGACATAAACATGATAAACCTACCCTATAAAGGAATATTGATGTTGTTATCATAAAAATCATAATAATAAGTCCAAAAAATTAAAATGAGAATTATACATGATATCACATCAAATAAGGCTCTAACATAATGCATAAAATCATGTAAATCAACCCAGTATGAGTAATTTTCATTAAGGGCTCTAACCATAATGTTCTAAGGTGAGTACATCGAACACATATTTTTCTATCCATATAAATAAAATTGAATCTCTCATATTCATTCCCAGTACAAACTCCCAAGATATCACTTGGTCTCTTGGTTAAACAAGTAAAAGCTACCTTGGTCTTCCTCCCATGGGATCACTCTGTCCCTTGGAAAACACAAATATGATCTCTTAGTATACATCCCATGGTATGACCTGGTCCCTTGGACAACACATGATCACACCCCAAGTATCCCATGTGCTACTCAATTCTAAACATATCCACATCACATGTTCCACACACCGAAAGAAATTCGATAATGAATTTTAACAAAAAAATCATCCTCTTTATAATAAAGACACATTTTTCATTTCACAACCATTTCTTAAAGCCTCTTTAAAAATCTGTTTATAACCAAAAAAATAATTTTGAGAAATTTTTTCAATCACTTATAGTGAACTTAATTCACCTCCCTTGAAAAGACTATATTTAAACATAAATTGTAAATGTAAATTCATAAATAATGCTAAACATGGAATGAACATAATTCATAAATCATTTAATTGGAAATATAACAATCAATAACCAAAGGTGATTAAGAATTAAAAGGTAATTCATCATAATATTTATAATATAGAGACACCTACATTGATAATAGTTTCAAACTCATCGCCTTCGATGACAGTCGCATGATTTATTAAAAAGAGAAACCCACACTGCTAAACCATATGAAGACAAAACAAAAACCCTAGTAAAAACCCTAGGTTTGGATGAACCTCCATCTATGGTTTCACAATATAAACTCAATGAAATAACAAAGTAAGATATGGGAGGAAGATGGAGAAATCATGATGTTTAGGACTTAGTCATGCCAAAATCCCTAATAACCAACTAGAATCCACCACCAAAATGAAGGGATAATATCCAATTCCTAGGGGATGGGATACACAGGAAATTTTAGAGAATAGAGAGGGAGAAACATAATATCAAATAATGAAATTTGGGTAAAAACAAAATATTTTTAATAACATAGAAAAATTACATGCTTTAACTTCATAGTTTGAAATATCAAGTACTAACAATACAGGTGCTCATGTCTCCTAATAATTGAGCTTCATGGTTACCCTTAGACCATTCATGGTTTGAAAACCCATGAAAAAACCATGAAGAATTGCATTTTTCCCATAAAAAACACCCTATTAAGATTAGTTTTGTGGTTAGATAAACCATACACAAATAGTGTGTTAGGGTCAATTTTCCTCAAAAACCAAGTTTACAACCTCGACACTTGAAAACCAATGAAAAAAATTAATGAAAAAAAACAAAAAAATAGATAAAACAACGACTTAGAAGGTGTAACATATACATCATGAGATAAGAGTCACCATGAACATCTATAGAGAAGATCTATGAATAGGTGTTCATATTTGTTTCAGGAGAATATGTTTTAGTCATTAGGGAGGAGGATTCAACCTTCATCAACTCATTTCACTAGACTAAGAAACTTTTAGACCCCCCATGAAGATCAACCATTTATTTTTCTTATAGAGTTTAGGATTGTTAGAATATAGAGTGTTTGAGATTACATTGTACTTAATATATGGTTGGTGGCTGACTTCATTTCCAATCACAGACACAGTATCATCCAAGGTAGAAGCAGCATCAGGGTGTTCCAGTACATGGTCACCAGAGAGGTCATGTTTTCGGAAGAGGATAGCCTGTGAGATCTCTCATCCTCAAAGACATCTGGGTGTACATAGTGGTGGAGATCATATTTATTAGGTTCATAGATTTCATGTAGCTTAGCATGCTCTGATTCTTGCTTTATATTTTCTAGTGCCAGATTATTAATACAACATTTAAGGTATTTTGTGACTATTTTCTATATTTTTTATGACTTATTTGATACATGAGCTACACACAACATTATTTCACCTCCCTGAGGCTATTATTTGTAACATGAGGTAGAGATACATCCAGTGAATCTGAAATTAACTATTCTTGTAATATTTCAATATTTCTTATAATGCCTTGAGTTTTTAAAAGATAAAATAATGTTTGATAGTGTATGTATACACAACACCAAACCCAAATAGAAAATGATTATTTTAATATGATTGTTATAGAATTTCCATTAAATATTTAGATATGAATATGATTAAATAATTTATTAAAAATATATATATTTTTAAAAAAAATGTTGATAAATTATTATTAAATAATCTATCAATGTTCATAATGTTTTTTTGTTCTTCAAAAAAAATTTCTCTGAAAATGTTTTTTATTTATTTTTGTAAAAAATATTATATTTATATTCTTGAATAATTAGAAAATTTATTTGATAAAATGATCTCTATTTCTGATATCATCATATTATGATTATCATAGGGTGATTTTTTGATTTTTTAGAAAATATATATTTTTCTGTTATTTTTAAATAATAATGTTTTTATCTAAAATTTCCATTTCATTTAATAAATTAATAAATTTAAAAGTAAAATAATTTTTTCAATTTTATTTTAATGTAACATAAGTATTATTTACTTATATTTAATTCAATTAACCACATTTAAATCATCTTTAAAAAATATTTTAGTATAAGTTTATTTTTAGGGGGTAAAACACATTTTCATGAAACCTATTTTAAAATTCTTAATGATTATCTATTATAAATAAATAAAATAACCCCTAATGAGTAATGATTAAAATGAAAATTTTAGATTATATATCTATTTTATTAAATTTAAATTCATATAGTGATAGTTAATAGTTATAGAGTTAAATTAAAAAATCATGTTTTCCTTTAAAAATTGCATTTCTTGAAAGACCAGTTTCCATCAAAATTATGGGTTTTATAATAAACAAAATAAAATTAATTCACCTATTTGAATTGAACTTTATATAAATTATTAAATATATGTAATAATAATATTTAATATTTGGTAAAAAGGTCACCTTAAATTTATATCAATATGAATAGTAACTATATTAAATATTTATCGCCACAGTAAAAGGAAATTTGTTGAATAAGAGCTAAAAATAATTTAACGAATACTAAATAAAAAGTAACAATAATAGTATGAATATTTATAATTCAATTTCATTGAAATAATTATTTTATTTATCACTTATTTTTTTACTTCATAATTGAATAAGTAATTAATTTGATAAAGATTTATATTTTGATATAATAAAGCACAAATTTTATTTCTAATTAATACTCAATTGAAATTAATATTTTTATTTTAGTTAATTAATATAATTTTTAAATAAATAATAATTTAATAAAATATTCATATTAAATAATTATTATTAAATATAAATTATCATATAATTTTTATGAAGTCAGATGTAATTTTCATAAGGGTTCTAAAACTGTTATTGTCAAAATAACCCAGCATTATTCAATAAATGTTGATTCTTATTTTAAAAGTAAAAAATTTCACACATTCAGAAAATTATTTAGATTAAATTAATTTATTTTGTAATCTGATCATCAAAATTATCTAATGGTGAATTTTTCATAAGTTTTTGAGACATTCGAATTTTCAGGTAAAAGTTATATATGGTATAAATATATATTATGTATTATAACATCATAATGACCCAAAAATAAAATAATAAATACTAGAAAAGGTATCCATGACCAAATATATGATTACACAATAAAATAATGTTTTTTAAGATTATTTTATTAATTATATTTATCCTTTATGAATCCTCCAAAATCTATAATATATATTAAGGTTTTAGAATAATTTATTTATGGACATGGCTCACTTCTACATTATGAAGTGTAATTTTTTAAATAATTTCAGAACTTGGAATTATAAATTAATTAAAACCACTCTTATTTATCAGAAACCATGTTAAAAACTATGGGATTCTTTGTGTTTTTGGTTATTTTATTATATAGATTCAAAAATCTAATCTTGAGAAATATTAATGAATTCCCTACTTATTTAGTATATAAACTCACCTAATCTCCAATTATTCCTCACTCAAAACTATTAACCACATCCTTAATATTTCGTCTCTCCTCTATCATCCTCCAAAGGTGCCCCCAGTCTCTCTTAAATCTCCCCTCAAGCATTTGGAATCATCATCTAAAGGTAAGGGATCACCCACTCTCCAATTTTTATCAAGAATTTCATTTTTGTTATTTATCTTAATTTCAATTTGTTCATATCGGGATATGTTCTCTCATATACCAATTACTTTACATTTGATGAGTAAATGACGAGAGACCCCTATCACTCTCATTAATCACTCCCATGAACTGCTTTATACACCTATCACCATACTGAAATTTATTAAGGGATCATCATATTCTCCTCTTAATTCACATTTATTCATCATCTTATACCTTATATTTCCAATTACTAATGATGGGATATGTTTTTCCATATACATATTACTTTCCATTTTATTTTTCAAATGATTATATACCCCTTTTTCTCTCATCAACCCATTGTATGAAACCTTAAGTAATTTTGTAATGATACCAAACATTCACCGTTATTTTCCATGCCAAACAATTATGTAGGGAATACCCATATCCATTTCTTATCAAGAGTGTTCACCTTTATGAACTTATAATTCATTGATTTTGGAATTACATGTATTTATTACACACATCTTTATTATAGATTAAAATATTATGATGAATTAATCTATGTTGTATGCTATATGTGGCACACGTGGGAATGAAATGAAAGTGATTGGTGAGCCCAAAATTATATAGCACTCCAATGCATTGGGTAATGTTTTAGTCTTATGAGACATCATTAAAGGTAATAGTGATCGAATATAATCCTTCATGAATCTTTTCCATAATAATTTCTTTAATTCTATCCTTGACATATGTTTATGATGTAGTGTTTTTGTTGTTGTCACATTTTCCATGTATCCATTATGTATCATTCTATATTGTGCCTTATTATTCATGTTGACGATCATCACTCATTTTATTACCCATTTATATTACTATTATCTAATATGTGTTTATTCCTTTATATTATTCAATTTTAATTCCCTTACTAGGCTCTAGAGATCCTCCCTTTCTTATGTATGTCCACATGTTTTCCCATACAGTTTTTTGTATAAAGGATTAATATGAGCATGTTAAAAATGATTTCAATAATGGAGGTGTATTCCTTATTTTTTGTTGTTGTGTAATGTACATAATTCATAAAGATGTTATAATTCTCAATAATCTGGGTTGGATTATGGGTATTATTATCTAATACATCATTGATAAATATGTAATAAAGAGAAGGGTTGTTATTGTTGGTATCAAATGAAATATTTTGTTATTTTTTGGATTAGGATAAGAAAGTCTAGAAAACTCCTTAGAGATAAAAATAAGTATAAGAAAACATTCCAAAAATTTTATAAACTATAGAGTATGTGTTTTATCAAGAAAATGAATCCCTATTTAGATAATATAAGTGGATGTGTGTCTGGAACAAATGTATATAGGGGTAAAACCCAAAAACACTACATTGATCTAGAATCAACCGGAAACTGGTGCATGACAACAGGCTTTGTTGCACACCTAGTTTGACACTCGTTGGGTATATGATTTGGTAAATTAATAATCTCATTATGAACCATTATTTTGGGAATAAAAATTCCCATAAGAGTATATGTTATGATATAGATCATGGATAACATAGAATGAATCCATGAAATTTATAAGTTAATGGTTAAAAGTTATTTATAATTTATCCCTTTAATTTCATTGGATTCTTGTTTATGTATTTAATTATTTAAATTTTTTTCTTGTTTACACATTATATGGAGAAAAGATGAGATTGTAGTAGATATTAATAAAATTATGAAGTCATACTTGTAATGAAAGTATAATTACTAATGTCTCTAGTCTATATAAAAATAATAATTCATTAACACTAGGAAAATAATATTGAATCAAAAATGTTATGACCATTTCTGATGAATTGATAGTCTTTTTACCGATCATAGATTTATGGTTTCATGGTCATTTAATTTCTATTGACCATGTTCCATATCACAATCAATTATATTTATGGTGTTTGTATTATCCTCCATGTATATGTTTTCACTTCCTACTAATTTTATCCTAATAGGAATCATATTTATGTGATAACCTTGTACTTCCCTTTCTCTGTTTTCTAGAGGATGTTTTATTAACCTATTTTACTATATAGGTTTTCAATAAAGATATTTTTCGTGTGTTGAAAAAAATTCTTACTGAGTTCATGTTTCAATTATAAGGATAATGTTTTTTAAGGTATGGAATAATGCAATACCCCATGTTTTAAAAAGATAAAACTATGTTTGATAGCGTATGCGATACGCAACACAAAACCCAAATAGATAGTGATTATTTAAATATGTCGGTTTTAACATTTCCATTAAATTTTCAGATATGATTAAAATTAAATAGTTTATGATATATATATATATATATTAATATATTTCATAAATATATTGATAAATTGTTATTAAATATTCAATAAATTTTGATAATTTATTTTTGTTTTTCAAATTTTATTGTAATTTTTTAAAAAAATATTGAATTTATTTTTTAGAGCATTTAGAAAATTCATTTGGTAAAATGGTATCCATTTGTGATATCATCATATAAATATTAACATATTGTAAAATTTTTTATTTTCATGAAAATATAGATTTTTCATTTAATAATGAAAAATACCATTTCTATGTAAAATTGTCATTTATTTAGATAAATAAATTAGTTTTAAATTTTAAATTTTTATTTTACCTTTATTTTTATTTTCACGTAATTATTATATAGATATATTTAATTCAATTAAGTACATTTAAATCATCTTTATACCATATTTTAACATAAGTTTATTTTATGTTGCAAGACACATTTTCTGAAAAACTATTTTACAATGCCTAATGATTCTTCATTATAATTAATTAGTATAAACCCTAATGAGAAATGATTTAAATTTAATATTTTATACTATATATCTATTTTTAATTAAAATTCATATAATTATGTTTACTAGTTATATAGTTAAATTAAAATCATTTTTCCCTTAAAAATGCATTTTTCATAAAACCCCTTTTCCATCGTACTTATGGATTTTATATTAAATTAAATTCTTACTCATCTGTGAAACTACTTTTATAAAATGTATTATGTGTGTGTAATAATCATAATTAATATTTTTTAATATGTTCAATTTAATATTTGATGAATATGACAAGAAACATTAATAAATATTTATCACCACGGTAAAAAAAAATATGTTAATTAAAGGTAAAAATAATTTAACAAAGGATAGAACAAAAGTAACCCTAATAGTATGAATATTTATATTTCAATTTAATTAAATTAATTATTACATTTTTTAAATTTTGTTTTAAAATTATAATTGATTAAGTAATCATTTTGTTAAGGAATTGTATTTTGATTCCATAAAACACAAATTGTATTTTACATTTATATTCTATTTCAATTAAGAAATTTATTTTAAATAATTAATAGATATTTGAAATTATTAATAATTTAATAAAACAAAATTATAAAATAATTCTTATTAAATATATATATTCTTATAATTTTTAAGAAGTCAAATGTAAATTTTATAAGGGTTTGAAAATTATTATTGTCAAAAAACCCATCATTTCTCAATAAATGTTGATTCATATTTTAAAAGTAAAAAATTCACATATTTAAAAAATTATTTATAAAAAATTAATGTTATTTTTAGAATTATAGTGATAAAATTATCGAGTGGTTATTTTATCTTAATTTTCTGTGATAGTCAAATTTTTTGTAAAAATTAAATATGGTATAAATATATTTGTATTATGACATTAAAATGACCCAAAAATGATGTAATAAATACTATAAAATTTATAAAATAAAAATATATATATTTTCCCATTTTCATGACGTGATATTTAGTTTATCTGATTAATTTTATATATACTATTAATCGTCCAAAACCTATAATATATTTTAGCTTTTAGAATCATTTCTTTATAGACATGACTCACTTCCACACAGACAAGGATAATATTTTAATAAGTATTGACCTTATACATAAAGAATAATGAAATCAACCCCTATTAAGAATAAAAAAAATTAAAAAACCCTTGTAAGGTTTTTGGTTTTGGTAATTTTGTTACATAAAGTCCAAAACCTAAGTTTGAGAAATAACAAATAATTCCCACACATTTCCTATATAAATTCGCCCAAGATCTCATTGAGAATCACTGAAAACCTTGTAGAACATAATTAATATTTAATACCCTCTCTATATTCCTCCTATGGTTCCCTAAATCTCTTAATAATCTCCTCCCAAGCATTTGGAATCACCCTCTCTAGGTGAAGAATTTCCCACTCTCAACTTTTTATCAAGGACCAATTTTATGTTTTGTGTCTTAATTTTCATTTGTTCATGTTGGGTTATGTTTTTTCATATTCCCACTACTGTGAATTGTATTTATAAATTATGATTTACCCCTTTCACTCTCATTAATAATTCCCTTGAACCACTTTATACACCTGTTACCATGATAAAATTTAATAAGGGATCCTCATCTTCTACTCTTTATTCATGTTTCTTCATTATCTTATGCATACTATTTACAATTACTAATGTTGGGATATGTTTTTCCATGTCCCTATTACTCTCCATTTTATTTAAAAATTATGATATACTCAATTTTCTCTCATCAACCCATTTTATGAAACTTTATGTAAAGTCGTTTGCTTCCAAAATGTCTCCATGATTTTCCATGCCAAACAATTTTGTAGTGAATACTCATACCCAATTACTATCAAGGGTGTTCACCATTATGAACATAAAATTATATTATTGGTGAATTAAATTTATGTATTCAACACTCCTTGATATTGTAATTAAAAATTATGAATAATTAATCCATGTTGTATGATCTATGTGGAATGCTTAAGAATAAGAAAGAAATAAATGTTATGGGTGCTCTTAGAATTATATAGTTCTCCAATGCCTTGGGTAGTATTTTAAACTTATTAAACATAATGCAAGTTATTATAGATTTAACCTAATCTATCACAAGACTTTTTAAATAATCATTTCTTGGAATTTATCCTTAACCTATGTTGATGTTGTATTTTTTTATGTTGGTTCCAAATTTTCCCTATTGCCTTTATGTTAATATGTTATATCATGCAATATTATTAATTTTTATGATTATCACTACTTTTATGCTCCATTTATATTCCTATATTGTAACATGTATTACTTTCGTCAAGTTATGTCTTATTTATTCACTTACTAGGCATTATAGATCACATCATTCTTATGCATGTCCCCAGGTTATCCCATGTAGTTTTATGTATGAAGGATTAATATGAGGATGATAAAAGAGTTTTAAATAATGGTGATGTATTCCCTATTTTAAGTAGTTATGTAATGTACCTAATTCCAAAATACAATAGACTTATTGATCTTCGGGGTTGTATAATGTGTAGTATTATATAACAAATAATGGATTAAATTGTAATAAAGAGCAGGGTTGTTATATTTCATTTATGAATTATTGAATGATTGCGAGTTACTAATGGGGAGGTACAACTATATGGATGATTTCTTATATTTTTTGATATATTCAAATGATATTATCCTTATCATGGATTATATGTGTTCAATGTTGAATATTGTGGATTTCTATATCAGTCACATCATATTCGATGAAGTTGATAGAGGCCTAGTAGTTTTTGTTACGGAGTGTGACCCTTGAATAGGTCAAGCGTATATTGATTTTCTATCTTCTTTGATGGATTAATTGATTCCATTTTCATCTACGTTTCAAATAGAATTTTTTCTTTGTGTTATTGAAGAGTACCCTAATGTCTTTCTTGAATATGTTGTAGTATTACCCTCTCAATAAGAGATTGTGTTTGGGATGGAGCTACAACTAGGTACTTCTCTGATACCGATGTCCCCATATAAGATGGATAATTAAATGTTGGGAGAGGTATTGTTTCAGATTTATGATACTTAATAGTGGTATTTTATTTTCCCTAGAGTGTCACAATAGGGATCTCTAGTTTTTTTATGAAGTCAGATGGTAGTATGCTGTTCTGCGTCGATTATCAACACTTGAATCACATGATTGAAATGAATCGATATCCTCTTCCACTTATTGATGATTTATTCAATAAACTAAATTGAGATAGCGATTTTTTAAAGATTATTTATCGGTCATGGTATAATTCTATATTGGTGAAGGATGATGATGTTATGATAAAGCCTTTCTGATGTCGTTGTGGTTATTATGAGATTGTTGAGATGTTTTTTTTTTATTACGAAAAATATATTCATGCTTATGAGAATGATTAATGCTGTGTTTTGTGAGTTTCTAGAACAGTTCATAGTGGTCATTATTGATGAAATCCATTTGTTTTCAGAGTTTATGTTAGATCATATCAAACATTTTATAGCTAATAAATGTTTGGAGTTCTTTAGTTTTATCAACTATTTTGGAAGCTTTCAAAATGTGATTTCTAGGCTCATGAATGTTTTCTCACTGGTAATTTCATATCTCATTATGGATTATCCATTTATAATATGACAATTTTTGTGGTGATTTCATAGCTTTTCCATGAGTATGGTAGAGGTGTGGAGTTTCCTGAGTCTTATTGGTTATTAAAAGAGGTTTTTACCTGACTTCCCCCAAATAATGTCTCTGGTGACAACATTAACTTGAATGGACTGTGTTTTTTTTTATACTGACCAGTGTATGGTTACTTTTGATTATTTGAAGGAAAATATAGTCAATTTGCATTTTTTTTATATTTTTATATGATGGTGTTTCATGCAAATTATGTTTCAATTCTTCTAGTATTGTATTTAGTTTATTTAATGTAAAAGTGGGTAGTGATCTCATACTGGACTTGGAAGCCATGAACTCATCAATGAAAATATACTACCCATGATCATTTGGTTTTTTTGTGTTATCTTTGATGATGTAAATACACTTCCTCCTTGGTGAGAACATTATGGTATTTACAGATTACATGATCCAAAAGCATATTCTCTCCCAATATGATTTTAAATTTGTGATAGATATAATAGATGATGTTTTTAAAATTCTATTACATAGGTATTTACTTTATTCATTGTAAATGGAATGTTTTCGGATGATTTCTTGATTATGAAGTCACAAAGTGGTGTTTCATCTGAGTCATGAGACTCTAGGAGTGTGATGAGAGATATAGTAGTTTTACACATACCTATGAGAGATGTGGATAGAAAAGGATGCCTTGATTTTATAATTATGTAATATTATTTGGTTCAGAGGGTGGAGGAGTCCCAACCTGGGGATCCTGATATAGAATTTTTACTAGATCATGTTGTTTCTATAAATCAAGTTAAAGTATGGTCTAAGGATGAACAATATCAAGTGCTATATTAGGTAAATCTTTTCATTCCGTCAATGATTAATGATGTGGTTCTCCATTAGTTTTATAATTCTCCACCAGTGGTATATGCTAATGTGGTGAACATGTATCATACCACAATAAATTATTTTTTATAGTCTAGGAATAATTTTTTTGTATCATAGTCAGTCTCTCGATGATTATTCTACTATAAGGTGAACACTTTGCATTGTGTTATTGGTGGTTTATTTAAGCTACTTGATATTCCCCAGTAGAAGTGGGAGGACAAATCAATTGACTTAGTCACCATTTTATCTAGAGATGAAGCTGTTCATGATGATATATGGGTGGTCATTGATCATCCGGAAAAGTCAATTCAATTCTTAACAATAAATGATTTGATCTTAGTGGTGGTGTTGTCTGGGATATATCTGGAGGAGGTAGTGAGGCTTCATGGATCTCCAAATACAATCATCTCTGATTGTTTTCTCTATTTTACCTTCAAGGTGTGTAGGGGTTTGTAGAAGGATTTTGGATCCCATTTTTTTCTTATAATCACTTTTCATCCATAGATATCTTTTCAGAAATAATGGATTATCTAGACATTATGGGATATGATTCATGCTTTAATTATGGATCTTTGGGGTTTTTGGGTGTGAAACATACCCTTAATTGGAGTTTTATTACAAGGGTATTTTCTATTACAATATTTGTAAGGAACCTTATAGATCTCTTTATGGTCAACCATTTTGTTCTCTATCGTGTTTGGCTGAGGTTGGAGTATCTATTATTCTTAGACAAAAATTTGTATGGGGTATGAAAGTGAAGGTAAATGGTATCTGTGGGTGAATGAAGGTGGTGAAATGTCATCAAAATTCCTACGATTTTTATGAACTAGCCTAGGGAAACTAGAAAAGTCACCCAAGATGGTCCACCACATAAAATTTTAAAAAAAGTTGAATAAACATGTCTCATAATAAACACAACAAGGAAAACCATCAGGGAATATTGTGGAAGAAATAGAAGATAACCATGAGACATTTAAAGTAAATCTCAAAATTCCAAACCAGAAATAAAAAACATGAAGAGTCTAAAAAAGACCATTTGTGACCAACTTTCACCACCAAACCATCTTGATATGAATATGATGGAAATAAGAAAATCTTACATTCTACATAATTCCCTTCCCTTTACATGGGTCTAGAAAACAACTGCAACCATCCAATGTAAAAAAAGTAGGGTGTAAGAACAAATCCTAGTATAGAACCACCAAATAATATATATAAGTTCTAATATTAATAATTCCTTACTTTTATATTTAATAAAATACAGTTTACAAATCATTTTCATAGAATAAAACTCCTTGTAAAACATTCATTTGATTTTCATAAAACAGACCATTTTCACCAGATAAATTAATATTTCCAAAAAGAAGGTAAGAAATCATGAATATAGATAATCATGTACGCAATGAATATTAAATATAAAATCATGGCCTATAAAATCCATAATTGAAAAAACACACCATTTTAGCTCTAACCTAGGAGTATACATGCCATACAAGAAAGGAAATCCCCAAACTAGAATTAAGGTAGATCTAACCAATACAACCTCTATTGGAATTACAAACAGTTAAGTAACATAAAACCTCTTTTGGAATTACACACACAAATAGGGATAATTCTATTCATGATTCACCCATGGATTCCCTATGATCTATGTTTGTAAAAAATTGTCTAAAAACCAAAACCACCATATAAATAATTGAATCAGATGCTTGGTTTGCATAATCTTTTTTGAATGAAATCCATTTAGAATTGTGTATACTTTAGTAAAAATCCATTAGATGTTAAAGAAATCAATTTCAATAAACAACGCAAATTAATTGACAAGAACATAAGTAAATTCATGAATTAAAACAACTTTTATAGATACTCCTACCTCAAGAACATGAGAAACTTAATATCCTTTGACAAAGAAGATTCAAAACAAAATGATCAGACTATAAAATTCAAGGAATGATGTAAAACTAAATAATTTTAATATAAAACCCAATATAATCTAAAAAAAACACAGAAACATATAAAATATAGTTCTTAAAACCAAAGGAAGAGAAGAAACAAGAAGTCCCCTTATTAAGAAGAAACAACACAACCATTATAGGGATCAAATTCCAAATGGAGTGATCTGGAAAGAGGAATCTCACCAATAATCACCAAAAAATTACCTGGGGTTAGACAACAAGGCCTTTGCATCAAATGTGAGAAGTTCCATGCATGCAGTGTGATTAAAAACCAATGATCCCAAAGAATTCACATTTTGAATCCTTTCAGATCATTAATTCCCTGATTTTATAGATATGTTTAAAAAGGGTTTTCCATAGGTGATGTTAATACCATTTGGCCAATTCCTGACATGAAATGAGTTCACAACTTTTATTTTTTCTCTTTCTAAACATGACTCCTGGTATCTTCCCTAAAATAGATTTAAGTTGTGTAACTGTTTCATGATGTAAATATGTCCAGAAAGTATTCCACAATCTAGATTATGTATAAAAATATTAAACCATCTAAAAATATTTCCAAACCCATGGAGAACCCCCTTAATAATTTAACATATTTATACTCGAGATCCATTAATTCAAAAAAACAAACATCCCCTGACCATAAGTCATTTTCTTGAAAAAACATCTCCATCTAAATAGGGCCCAAAACACACCTTAAAAAGTGAAAAAATACTAGAGTCAATAATTAATTGAAGGAATGTAATAAAATGTTATAATCTACCGACCATACATTCCCTTTGTCCCAAAAAAGTACCCAAGATCCATAACTAGAAAAAAATGAATGCTACTACTACCTCATCAAAATCTATCGGTACTTGGTCTCATGGTTATCCCTTCTTCACTCACATAGTATACAATCCAAAAAAATTATTTCACCATGAAGTACCTCCTCTCATTGATCATTAATCTAAACTGGTTGTTCTACCATAGTAGTGTCGGGTTCAGGATCATCATCCTCCCTCTCAGTCACATGGGAAGGATCCAATTGATACCTTATTAGTTAGGAAAATTTTAAAACATCATGTATCAATTTCAAACAAGAAGGTAATTTTGAATGATATGCCACCTGTCTAAGAAAATCCTTAATCTCAAAGGGTCTAACAAACATCAATACCAATTTAGCATGTCTAACCAACTCATAGAGAAACCTTATCACAAACCTTATCCTATATCACAAACCTCAAACTATGAGAGAAACCTTATCAAAATCCTCAAACTATATAGAGTTATAGTAATGGTTGAATATGATTTATAATTGATCTCTGCCCTGACCGATATCCTATATATCAACTACACATTTTCAAAAAAATTATGAATAATACTTTTCCCTACCAAGGACCACTCTCCCAACTCTACCTAGTATAGGGAAGATCTAAATGGGTAACCACAAAAATCTTCATAAGGAACAATTTTATTAAAATTGTAATAAATATTTTTATTGGGAAACTCGAATAGAGGAATATTCTTTTCCTAGAAACCAATGAAATAAAGAACACATACCTGAAGCATATCCTCATAAACTTGGATATCCATCTCTTTATGTTCTTCCCTCTATGGATGATAATCCATGATAAATTTCAATTGAGAGCCCATAACCACTTACAAAAATTTCTAAAACAGGGATGTAAACCTAGGTTCCCTATCAAAAATTATCACATAATGAACCCCATGAATTATCACAACCTCATAGATATAGAATCCCATGATCTATTCCAGTTTTTTCATATTCATTTTAGGGAGTAAATGCACTAATTTAGTGATTTGATAAATGATCACCCAAATAACATCCTTACCATGATTATTTAGTGCTAAAATAATAATGAGGTCCATGGAAATATCATCAAACATGAATATAAAAATGGGTAAGTGCTACTGAAAACTCACAGGTATCTAGTGCTTCACATTGTTTCCCGAACACATATGACACCATTATACTTAATCTACAATCGACCACCTCATTCTGGGACACCAATAAAAACATCTCATGTAATTATACTTCATGGTATTCCTAGGGTTTACATGAAAATAATAATAGTTCCCAATACCTAATAACTAATGCTTTATAAAAAAAGGAACAACCAACCTGATTAAGAAACACAAATCACCACTGGGTGACCAAGACCACTCACCTGGGGCCTCCCCACCATATAAAATTTAATTAATGTTTTGGAACATACATTTTGGAACATTATGAATCTCAACCCAAAAATTAAATAATTATTCATCATATTTCTAATCCAAGTACACCTTCCCACAATCTTATTTCACTCCCAAGCCCATAATAACAAACAAACTAATCTAATACCACTCTTACACAAATTAGATAACTTATTATGTCACTAATCTCATAATCAGTGCATTGGAATCAACATTCCCATTCCTATGAGTATAAAAATATCAAAACTAAAGCGTTTAATGATACTCATACCAATATCTCTATCATATGTTATGATCCCTCTGAGTGAAAATATAATTCAGGATTTTTGTATCAAAATATTCAATAAATGACTACCTAAAAAGGTAATTATACCACGTTTTAAGTTTTTTCATATCCACATCTAATTAAAGATTATTGGTGGTTTACTTCTTGTAATTAGGGTGTAATTGGTGACATATATAGGCCACCAACTGTTTCCCCAATATAAAGACACTCCCAATACCCATTCTATAATGATCATAGAAAAATCCTATCCCTAACGTGGTTCTGGTAAAATAAAAACCGAATATAAAGTAAACCTTTACTTTATATCCTTAAATTATATATGATATTTTTTTTACACTAAAACATTACACCATAATGTGTTAAATCTATAATTAGAGATGCATGCATAGAGAATTCCTTAATGAACCACTTTTAATAACTATACATCCCCATAATGTTTCAGATATCATAAAAATTTGGGCTACTCCCAGGATATAACTAGATGTTCCATTTTAGGATTTAAATAGATTACCCTCTTAGATAGAACATCCCCCTTGTAATTTAATTCTAAAATTATAAAATCACATTTGAAAATATTACAATACAAGTGATGTTCCTTGAATGTTTTGATAATGATAACCAAATGAACCATGTGCACCTCCTAGGAATTGGAATAAAAAATATATTCTCCATGAACACAATAAATTATTTTCCAGGAAACGATGAAAGATCTAGTTAATCAATTCATTAAATAACATAGGATAATTATTTTGACCGAATGGTCTAATTGGAAACTCAATATTTTTATACATGATCCAAAACACTTTCTTAGGTATCTCCTCATCTCGGACCATGAATTGGTGTTACCCTGACTGAAGATAAATATTTAAAAGCCAAAGAGTCCCTTTAATCTTATCAAAGAGAAAATCTATCATTTTAAAGGGATATTTGTTCTTTATAGACACCTGATTTTACATTTTATAAGTAATGCAATGTCTGAGAATTATTTCTACCATCATAAAAATGTTGATAGACTAAACACATGATGAAATGCTAGGATGAATAAATCCCTTATCCTTGAGATCTAAAATATAGACCTTAAGCACTACTAACTCATCAATAACCATATGATAATATTTAATAGAAATGGTCATCATACCATGTTACGGGTCAATGGTTAACTCAGACTCCCTCTATGGAAAAAGACGAGAAAAATCCTTTGGAATTACAGTGGGGTATTAACACACCACCAAAATAAATGTATTATTAAAATAATGGTCAAAGGCATCTAGGAACTTTTTCAAAACTGTCATGATATCACACTAGAATAAGGGACAATAATCCACACTCTCCCAAACCTAGAATCCCACTCATATTTAAAGAAGAGAGTGATTCAATCCATATACTAAAATAAAACTTGATGGCGATAACAATATTTTTGGGACATAACATGGATCATCCAATCCATTCTAATAATTAGGTTGATGATATCAAAATCAAGAACCTATAATTCCCACTCTAACTCATGCTCTATTGTCATAACTTGACATGATGAGAAATTAAAACCTCTTCCAGACCTCCTTCACAAAAGAATAGAAATATCCAAAAATAATTGAATAATCTCCAAACACAATCCAAACATTTGGACTATATTTGATTATATAAAATAATTTTTCGAACCTATATAAAACAAATCATGCACCATAAGAGAAGAAATAATCTTCAACCCTTTAATTGTATCTAGACATGATTTTCATTCCTCTAGTGTATACCCCACAAAATAAAGTCATTTGATCTCTACTCCTCCCTATGATTGCATAGCCAGATGGATGTCCTTCTTAGCCGGATGAAAAGTTGCACTACCCTTGGAATCATTAGTAAGAAATTGTGATCCCTTGGTAATTGTGGATTCATCCATACTTATTTGGGACATCCTTTTAAAAAATGACTTAAATGGATATAATTTTCAAAATAATGACAAATATTGGGAGCCTCTATACAATTACGTTAATTGTGACAATTTCATCCCCACTGATAGATGTGGCTTTACTATATTTAGAGATTTTATCCACTTTTCATCCCTGTTTCATGACACCTACATGACCCATAGTCTGAATAGTGAGGATTAGAACTTCAACCAATAATGGTTCTACTGGAGAATTCTCCTTCGGAAAAAGTGTTCTGTATTCCTCACATAGATTTGGAAAATATCTTATATGAGGCATGTCTAATAATCAGAAAAAAAACTAATAATTAATGGGAATATTCCAAAATCACAGGACCAACTTCAGGTATCCACATAATTGTTTTAAAATAAAAAAGAATATAAATCAATTATAAATTCTTAAATAAATAAAACACCTTATGAAAGTAATAGGTCCATTTAAATATTAGATATATCATGTTTATTCAAATATCCCCAATTAATAAGTCTTATTCTTGTAAAAAATCCATGACTACCCATGGTAATTTGGATTCATTCACATAAGTGATTTTTCCAGGCCCCTTTTCTACACTTACTATCTAAATTATGATTATCCTAACTTCAGTCTACCAAAACATATATCCCAAACAAGGTAGTTTTACAACACGTAGGCTAGGTAATTTCTCTAATACTAATTTTTCATGAACCAGCCCGGGGAAACTAGAAAAATCACACAAGAAGGTCTACCACATGAAAAAGTGAAAACAAGTAGAATAAACTTGTCTCATAATAAACCCGACCAAGGAAAACCACCAGGGTGAAATTTAGAAGCAATAGAACATAAACATGAGAAATAAAAATTCAATAAAAATAGTCTCAACCATAAATATAAAAGATTAAGATTATAAATAAATCCCTATGAGACCATCTGCCACCACCAAACTTTCCCTCTATGAATATGATGACAATAAGAGAAACTTTCATGTCTGAAAATTCCAATACCTTTAAAAAATTCCTTCAAAACAACATATAAAACCAACCAATGAAAAAAGATGGGTCTACAGAAAAATACCTGTAGGACACCACCAAAAATATATTCAATTTCCAATAACAATAATGTTTTATTTCTAACTTTATAAAAATCCTATTTAAAAAAAATTAAAAAAACCATTTTGTAAAAAATTACATTGATTTTCATAAAACATACCATATTCACCAAATCTAGAAATATTTCCATAAATTGGATAAGATATCATGAATATAGAATAGCATGTTCATAATAACCATGATATATACCATCATTAGATAAACAATCTATAAATGTCAAACTACACCATTTGGTCTCTATCCTATTGGTATACATGCTAGGCATGAAAGAAAATCCCCAATCTAGGCCTAAGGTGGAACCGTCCAATATAACTTCTAGTGAAATTACACACACAAATGTGACATAAAACCTCTTGTATAATATCACACACAAAGAGTTAAATGTATATTCTCGATTCACCAATGTTTTTTCAATGTGTTTTTTCCATAAAAGGCCCTTCCAAACCCATAACCAGCCTTTAAAGCATTTAATCTAATACTTGGTGTGCACAGAGACATTTTTAAATAAAACCCATTTAAAAAACAATATATTACTAAAAAATAAATTCCAATGTTAAATAAATCAATTTCAATGAATAGTCCAAATGAATTTACAAGAACATAGTGAAACTCATGAATTTGATCCACTAGTATAGATACACCTACCTTAAGAATAAAGGAAACCTAATAACCTCCGACAATGAATATCATAAATACGAAGCTCATACTCTTAAATACGAGGATGATGAAAAACTACAAAGGATCAATAGAAAACCCAAACTGATCTAAAAAAGATATATAAACATAGAAAAATCCAACGTTGAAACCAAAGGTACAGAAGAAATTGGAAGACCCCTTATTAGGGAGAATTTATTCAATCATCATGGGGATAAAACACTAAATTAAGAAATCTAGGTTGAGGGAGATAACCAAAAACTTCCCAAAATCAACAAATGGGTCGAGATGAAGATCTTCACATCAAATGGGATAAGATTCATATGTGCAGCATGATTAAAAACCATCAAATGCAAGGACCTCATGTCATGAACCCATTTAACATCATCAATTCATTGATTTTATAGATACTCTAAAAAAGTGTCACCTTGATTTAAATTAACATTTATCTAAATATTTATTACATGAAACAATTTTATTTCTTGTAAATATTCTTGCTCTAAATAGGACTCATGGTATCCTCCCTATAATGGATTCATTCCATGTAACTAGTTCACGATATGAATATGTCCAACAGGAAGTCCATAGTCTAGATTGTTTAAAAAATCTCAAACCATATTTGAAGATTTTTTAACCCAAATAGAACCCCCTTAAACATTTTTCTCATTTATACATGGACTATATTATTTCAAATAAACATATAACCTCATACATTAGTTCATTTTCTCGATAAAATATCTTCATCCCCATAGGGCCTTAAATCCATGAAAACCAAAAGGGAATAAAGGATATATTCAAGAAGTACCATATATAAGGTAACAAATTGTTATAATGATGATACTTAGAGGAGGCATCTAGAGTTCGATAATGGAGATAAATTGTTCTTGATGGTGTATTCTTGTTGTGAGAAATGATGGATCAGTTATAGGAGTAATATTTCCTGGAGGTTTTTTGGGATTTCATGGTATTATCTCTTATTAGAGTCACTATGTATCAGTTGGTACTTCCCTCATATAGGATCTAGGTCCATAAATATTACATTCATCATATCATCGATGATATATTCATGATGAATATCACCTCATCAATTGGGTTGAGATGGATGTTTAAGATTGTACGACCGTTAATAATAACCCCACAAGATTTAGGACCCTTAGGAGAATGTTTTTTATGAGTTTTCCATTCCTTTAGTTCCTATATTGTGTCGGAGAGAACGTGGGAGTGGGAGTCACAAATGAAAACTCAATATCCTGGGTTGTTTGATGCATGATATTCCATATAAATATGACTTTTCTCCTTTTATTAAGAATCTTATTGACCATATAATATTATATAATATTAATTATCGTTTTTGTTTGATGAAATTTTTTATGTTCTATTCCACCAATAGGATGGTTGTGTTCCTATTGTGGTAATATCCTTGAGAGGTATCTCTAGGGGTGGTTGTTTGAACTCAATTTTTTATTCATTCCTAATTTGATTTTAAATTATCAAGGGAATAATTTTTTATTATGTTTCTACTATGAGATATATATTTATAAAACTCTTTAAATTATTTTTTTCTAAGACCTAGAGGTTTTAAAGGGGTTTTTAGAGTATTTACCTATTACTTTTCATAATTTTGTTCTCAAAATCACTTGAATTATGAGTTAACCATACCCTTGTTCATATAGTAAGTTGGCGCCTTCATGCAGTCAGTTGATATGGTCGTGCAGTTGATTGGACTAATCAATTATTTATTCATGTGGTAGGTTTATTCCTTTATGGGGAGGGTTGATTCCTTTATGTAGTTAGTTGGTTTCCTTTTTTTTGTTTCCTTTCCATTTTTGGGTTAGTATTTTTCTTTTGTGTTCAGTTGGCATGGTCATTTTGGTTGTTCATGCATCATATTTCTGGGGTCGGTTCAAAACTTAGTTGAGTTTCTGGAATTTACCATTTTCCCCATAATTTTTAAAAACAAATTTTAATTTAATATAGGGATCCTGATGATTAAATGAGTCTTAAATCCCAATTCAAAGTTTGTATTTAATATCCGGGTTTTACTCTTAGATTTAATATTTTAAAGGTTTATTCTATGTGAATAAAATTAAATCCACATTAATGTTTAATTAATGTTTGACCTGAAATCTATAAATCCGGGGAGACTAGTAAATTTAAATTTCAGACAAATAACATTCCATTAATCATTTTGTTTTCCTGCTCTTGAGATAAGAGGTTCTATAGATTTTCCATCGAGTTGAGTTACCCTATTTTATGTTGAAGTTTCTTCCTATAGTGTTACTAGGCTAGTGTGTAAGCTCTATTTTTGGTTCTGAGTCATGTAAAGATTATTTTTTCATAGTTGGGGATCTTTTCAATTCTATTTTACTAAATGAAATTTTCATTAGACCATTCATTTATTTCCATTAAATATATGGTCTCAATTAACCATAATCAGATAATAATATGAAATCACAAAATTTTAAAATAATATAGAATATTTACAAGGAGAAGAAAATTTCAAATCACATGTTATAGATTTTGAAAATATATTACTTATGATTATTTAAATAATTAAAATATATTTATCAAATGATGCAGATTAATTTTTTATTTGTATGAACTAAATAATCGCATGGTATTAATTTTAATTAAATATGAACCAAGAAAATTTTATTTAAACTTTAAAACAAATTAGTTTGTAATCAAGGGTTTGTCGAGGAGATATTGAAATACTAATTGCATGCATATCATTAACATACTTAATAATTTGAGATAGAATTATATAAATAATTTTTAATGTGTTAATGGAATAGTTGGTATTGTGATTGCATGTGTTATTTAATGTTATTTAGACATCCCTTGTAATTTATAGATTTTCTGATATATATGTGGCATTGTAGTTATTACTGTATAGAATAATATTTTATGATCTAAATTAGTTAAAACCTTAATGTTGGAATAAAGTAAAGGGTTTGATTAAATTGAAGAGGTAAAATAAGTCTGATTATATTCCATCTTTGAATTGATAAATATGGAAATAATGCATGGAATCAACTTTATTGTTTATGTTTGCTATGTATACAAATTTTCTTAGGTTTTCTAGTTTAGGGAAACCTATGATCAGTTATCCTTTTAATCCATGATAGAATTAAAATGTTCATTTTATAGATATTGGTATTTTATCCTAAGTGATCCTATTTTATTGTACATGAGGCATTACTACCTTATTGTAATGAATTAAGTTACTTAAACCCATGTGTAGAATTATAAATTTAAAATTCATATGTGTATTAGAGTTATAGATCCTTATGTTGTTTTTAATATATTTTCTGTGGCTAGGAACCTTTTAATGAGTGTTTCTTCTGGAAATGGGGATGACCTTGTTTTTTTATGCTTCAAACATTCCAATTGGTTTCTAATGGGTTTATTCGTAGAACCGAAACCATCCAATGATTCTATATCCATTTGGACCTAATTTACAAAGGTAGGTTCTCAATAGTTGTAGATCGACAAGGCTTAAGAATTTTCATCGGTCGAGAGGATGGGTGGTAAGACTCATCACACCTTTTTGGGGGGAATTAATGTCTACTCCAGAAATCTCTTATAGATTTGAGTTATGTTTCTTGAATCCTTATTAATTTACCAATTATGAAAATGATTTTTTCCTTTAGATTTGACAATCAATGATTGGTATGTATGATATTTACAGAATTTTATATATGTATTTGAGGTTCTTCATCGACAGAGAATCATTTGTATATATTAGAGATTATTATTCAATGGTATCCTTTAATATATTATATAGAAATATCTTGGTCATGCTGATAACCATACAATTTTTAAAGCAAATCAGTGGGTCACTTGAAGTTTATTGTCATTTAGTAGGACATGAATTATTGTAGAGTTGGGATCCTACCCGCAGATGGGCTACCTACGTATCCTTATTTAAAAAGGAATTAGAACCCATGTAGTTCATGTGAAGAAGTACAGGGTTTATGCATGATTTATGGCCCAAAGTGAGATTTCATGATTACTTCTACAATCTAAGCTCACGTGATTCATGCTCGGTGTGAGAAACAAGAGGTATTAGTAAAACCTAATGATTGTGCCCCGAAAGATGTAATCATAAGAAATGATATGAGGGTTAAGTATGTATGACCGCCCAAGATATATGAGGATCGAGATTTACATCAGGGAAGAAACCTGATAACAATGTCTATAAAGGATTATGTGCTTTATGAACAATTGAAAACTTAACTTAGGGCTTACTCCTGAGAAGGATTCCCAAATTAGAGGGGAATTACCACTGGGGATTACTCGTGAGAAGGAGGCCCAGTTTAAGAGAAATTAAGAATGGGGCTTACTCCTGAGAAGGAGGCCCAAAATTTAAGAGGGACTTATGATTAGGTTTTATTCATGAGAAGGCCTCCCAATTCAAAAGAAATTATGACTGGGGCTTACTCTTGTAAAGGAGGCCCATGTTAAGAGAAATTATGATTGGGGCTTACTCCTAATGAGGATGCCCATATTAAGGAACTTGGGGCATACTCCGAAAGAGGATTCCCAGATTAGGGAACTTGGGGCTTACTCTTAAGGAGGATGCCCATATTCGGGAAATTGGGGCTTACTCCTAAGGAGGATGCTCAGATTAGGGAACATGGGGCTTACTCATAAGGAGGATTCCTAGATTATGGAAAATGGGGATTACTCCGAAGGAGGATTCCTATATTAGGGAACTTGGGGCTTACTTATAATGAGGATTACCAGATTAGGGAACTTGGGGATTACTCCTAAGGAGGATGCCCAGATTAAATATCTTCTCATCTTAAAGGATGAGGTTGAATGAAGGGAATCACTATCCTTAGTGACATAAAGTTATGTAAATCATGATGTTTTGAGAGATGTTCCACATATTCCTTTCAGATAATGAATCCAAAAAATGAGCCATGCCATAAATGGCTTTGAAGAGGGTTTTGAAGGATGTCATTTAAGAGGAAAGGTGGATTTGAGGAATGTAAGTGAATTGGACAGAGGCGTGCAAGTATTGGTCTGGCGTGCAAGTCCTAGTCGTGCAATTGTACTTGCTCTACATGAGTTCACTTGGTTGATGAAGAACATATGAAGTGATACATTGGAGAATTTGGATTGGATCCCTTAGTATCATCCCTAGAGGCTTTCAGATGGGTGGCACGTAAGTTACCTTTATCGTGAAAGGCGGAATGCAAGTATCATCCCTTCCCTTAAGGTCTAGAAACATAGGCATGCAAGTATTGATGAGTTCTAATACTTAGCTTTTATTCATCCTCTTAAGAGCTTCCATTCTTGGTAAATAATTACCTTAGAAGTGTTTTGAGGACTTCAAAAGGAGACATGGGGCGACCAAAGCTTGAATATGAGTTTTGGAATTTTCGTCCTTTAAATGGTGGCCCACTAGGGGTATTTATAGGCCACCTAAGGGCCTTGGGAGAATAACGAATATGGCGCAAAAGTGACTTTCACGACCCATATGTGGTGTGAAAGTTTACTTGTGTGACCATAATGAAACTTTCATGACCCATGCTTAAAGGGTTCCTTGTTCATGCCTCTATCAATATTTTGATGTTCTTCAAAGGATGACTCCCTTTGTGGTTAAGGTATTCCCCTTTTCAATTCATTAAAATCTATGATAGAAAGTAGCATCATCAAAAGTCCCCCCTCAGAGTTGGATCTGAAAAAAGAAAGAGGATTTGACTATGAGGAAAATAAGAAATAAGGTATTGTGATGCACAAGTAGTTGGCACGCAAGGTCTGGCGCACAGGGGTATGACCTCGCCTGTAAATATGGGTGCCACTCTCGCGCAAAGCATCTGGGTTTCAGAGCACCTCACTCACGTCGTGAAAGTTGTCTCTCATTCGTGCAAGTGACTCGGTTTTCCACTCGTCCACACTTGTATTCATGTCTCACTTCTGTAGTGAGTTTCTAACTTGTGCTCCTGTACTAGTGTGGTAAAACGTGCATGACCAACTTGGACTTGCACACTTACATGGGACTTGCACCCCTTAATGCTTAGCAATTTTTTTTTTAATTTCATCACAAATCTTATGAAAAATTAACTTATATAAAAGTTATTTATCTGATGTATGTTTAGATTTAATGGCTCGCAAAAGAATCGGATTGGCTGATGAGTTGGATAGAAAGCGGATTGATGTCATGATTAACATCGTTGGCCATGATTACTTTGATATCTACGACAACACTATCCTAGATTTGGCTTGGTACTTGAAGAAGTATCATCTTAATTTTCCACAGAGCATCTACCAGCCTCTGTATGGCCATGTTCATCTTCTAAGAGTCAATGTTCCAAACCCGATGAACTATATGCCTGTGATGCAGCCACATTGCTACTCCTCTATTTCAGTTATGCTATGCATTACGAACAGAAACAATGGTGTGAACTTTAAAAATTTTCTTCCATGCCATTTCCTTGCAGATATGAAAATGGAAAACCTATGGGATGATATGTTTTTTGCTGCAGTTGGTGGTGAGAAGATTATCATGACATTATAACAATATCTGAGAAGAGTACTCTCTCCAAATGGATCTTTACATCCAATTATCCATTCTCAAATCCATGTATCCATCTTCTAAGCCTCTTGGACAGAAACAAAGTCACTATTTGATCAGCAGAAAATTTTCTCAAACCACACTCACGAACATTCTTTTACAATTGTTCCAAGAATAGCTGGTATCACTGCGTCCCTTATTGTATCCAGTTGAATGAATTAATTCCAAGTGCATGCTGATGAATCTCAGGATGCCTTAAATAAAATGAAGAGTTATGTTGAAAGCCTCTTGTAATTATTGAAAAATTGAAGAGACTCCAGTCTGTGGGTGTCTTTCTAACTCTTTTGCATCAATGAAAAACATTTTCTTCTTCATCATTTGTGCATTCATTCTTTTGATACTTTCTTTAAATTTTTACCTAATCTAATGGTCCTAGTAAGCATAGTTTTACTATTTCTGGGATTATGAAAATAACCCTACATGCATTGAATCTTTTTCATTCCTCAATATTTCCTGAATCTTAAAAAATGTATGTTTTAGTGAACTGGGACTCGAATTTTATTTAGATTTCCCTTGTATTTTGTGGGCAGTTTAATTTCATGCATGTCAGACATAAAAATGCTAATGTTAAAGGTTGAATAGCTTTGACTGAATGGATTAATAATGATTCAATTCCATGATAATTTATCTGAAAAAATATTACAACATTCAAGTATGGGGGAAAACATGTAAACTATGACTTAAGAAATTTTGAATCTGAGGAATGCTGTGAAAAAAGGGCTAAAAGGCATTAGAGGAAGTATTTCCTAAGAGTGAAATTATTACTATTTATCAAACCCATTAAGGGGTTGAATTATGGAGGGCCACATAAGGGTATTGGCTGCATAGTCAAATAATAGCATCTTTTGGCTGGCAGGGCCATTATGTAGACTACTTATACAAGGCCATCTAGGGGCACATGCTGCATAGTCAGGAAAAAGAACTATTGGAAATTTTACTTTTCTATTTCTAAAAATCCTGTGATTGTTTATGGAGATTCAAATTTTCCAAAGCATAGAGTCTATTGTATGGAGAGAGGTACATGAATTTGGAGAGGATATTTCCAATCAACATTGTCAAAGAATTTGATGAATGTCACTCCTAGGAAGGTCTGACCCAAACGTAGGGAAGGGAAATATAAACCATAGACTTGAATACTTTCAGATCATGAAAAAGAGTATGGGAAAAATATGTTAAGGATGCCTAATTTTTTGTGGATCCCTACATATTTCTGTTAAGATAAATAATGCCAAAAGACGTTTTCCTCCAAAGAATGAAGTTACCAATTTTTGAAAAACTCATTATTGGGTTGAATTATATAGGTCCACTAAAGGGAATTGGATGCATATTCAAATAATAGAATATTTTGGCTGACAGGTCCATTATGTAGACTACTTATGCAAGGCCACCTAAGGGCACGTGCTACATAGTCAGAAAAAAGAATTCCCCGGTATCAAAAATTTTGTGACTAGAAGTAATGAAAAGGGTTATAGAGATCTGAAAGTATTTACGGTTATGAGTATGACACATCAAAATGGGCATTGTCCAATGCATGTAAGAGATACACATACCAATTCTAACCATAATCATGTTATGACTGGGTCCTGAATTGATGTACTGGACTTCACTATATATCCCTTAAGGATGGGAATCAATCCATACATAGTTCTTGAAATAAAGTTTAAAGTCATGTGGGATGAGAGTGTAGGAGATGTTAGATTAGGCTCATAGAGATCAGACCATAATGAGGAATACACAGTGTGTGTTTTATAAACCTGATGTGAATGATGACCAGGGTTTTCATACCACATTCTTGTTTTCACAGGGGGACTTTTCAGCCAAGGGACTGAAAGTGGAATTTGGGGTTAGGCCTAATGACATGGGGCTGGATTCAATGGACTCTCAAAAGTTACTAAGTATCCCATAAGGATGGGAATCAATCCATACGTAGTTCTTGAAATACCCCCTGTACAGATTTGGATCATACAAGTGAAGGGTGAAAGGGGAATTTAGTGAAATGATGGTTTGACCCAAGATTAAAGGTTCATGCATTGCCATGTATGCACGTCGTCCTTGGAATATGAAATGGTTAGAAATCAATGTCAATAACGATTCCCTCTCAGTTGAGGGTTTCAAAGATTGGTGAACCAATGTGAAGATATTTTTTTTGGACTGATTCACAGATCAACATCATATGAGACAGTGGTGAACCGACGTGAAGAGAATGGTTTTGGTCTTAAACCTCTAGAGGTTTCCTACATACCTAGCCTAGAAGGCAAGGATCAAAGTTTAAGTAGTTCGATTGAATAATGAATTGGTGATCAGGTTGGACATGAGGACAACCCGAAGATGGTGTAGGGAATTACACGTGATTAGTAGCCCAAAGAGGGTGTTATGGTTGAAGTTTACAATAAGATCACATGAGTCATACTTGGTGTGAGAAACAAGAGGTAGAAACAACCCAAACTATGCACAGTTTAATGTCATGTTGTACAATGAAGGGGTTGTGTAGTTTAAAGTCTTGCAGTAAGGACTATAGAGGAGACTATGCAGTTTAATGTCATGCAGTAAGTACTATGGTTGGAACTATACAGTTTAATGTCATGCAGTAAAGACAATGGAGACATAGTTTAACATCATGTTGGATGAGAAAGTGACCATGTAGTTTAAATTCATGTGGTAAAAACTATGGTTGTATTTGTGTTACACAAAATACTTCTTCAGAAATCTGTCATTGGCAGGAGTCATGATGAGTTCTCCATCCATTGAGATTAAACAATAAGCTCCATTAGGGTAGACCTTATGTATTGAGTAAGGTCCTTACCATTTTGGCTCATGTTTGGGAGGTTTTTATCCTAGTATCATTGGAGTTCTTAGAACCAATACTAGTAAAGATTGAATGAAATAATGAAGATGAACTTTTGTGTTCAAAGATCGTGCTATTCGATTATGATAATCTTCCATGTGGTGCAGGGTGCAAAATCTTTTTTCATTTAATCGTTCCAATTCATCCGATCTCTTTTGAGATTGTTCATCTATAGATGACTGATCACAAATGGATACTCTGAGTGAAGGTAATTGAACCTCAATGGGAAAGACTGCTTCTTTTCGATATACCAATGAATACGTAGTAGCACGAGTGGTGGTTCGATAAGCCCATAAATCAGGGAAAAGATTATCAGGATATGATTTCTTATCTTTTTCCACCATCTTTTGTAGTATTTTTGAAAGAGTTTTATTGAAGTATTCTATTTTGCCATTGTCCACTACATGATACCAAGATGAATTGTTGGATTTGAAGTTGTACTCTTAATAAAATTTCCTTACCTTGGATGAAGAGAAGTTGGTGCCATTGTCTGTCAATATGGTATGAGGGACACAAATCTGGTAATGCTGTTAAACATGATAAAGATAACAATGATTTTAGAACTAAAATATTTGAGAGGTATTTTATCTAATCATTTGGAAAAGAATTTAGTAGTAGTAGTAATATACTTAAACTTCTTGGATGTATCGATAGGGTAATGTCCTACTATATCCATTCCCATTATGGAAAATATCCATGAGTATTTAGCTATGTGAAGAAACTATGGGGGTTGGTGAATGAAGTTTGGAACATACTTGGAAAGAATGACACTTCTTAGTGAAATCAAAAGAATCTTGTATCATTGAAGTCCAGAAGTATCCACGTCTTCGAATTTGATCTGCTAGTCTATGTCCAGACTGGTGGGCACCACAGACTCCTGCATGTAATTCTTTCATGACAGCCATTGTCTCTTCACCATCAATATATATGAAGATAATTTCATCAAAACCACTTTTGTAGATAATTTTTTCAAGG
Source organism: Viscum album (assembly GCA_963277665.1). Lineage (NCBI taxonomy): Eukaryota > Viridiplantae > Streptophyta > Magnoliopsida > Santalales > Viscaceae > Viscum > Viscum album. The sequence continues at coordinate 1,510,683,864 of OY728153.1, read as the reverse complement.
TGATCTAGACTATCATAAATAGTAAAATTGACCACACGTCACCGGACATGTTCTTTCCTGGATCTATCAGGTGGGAGTGTTCCATTTTGAAGGTATTCCCTGATAGGTGTCATCCATCCTATAGTATGACCATATGGATCATAAATGGGACTAATTTCATTGATTTTATCTCTTCTGATTTGAGCATAAGGTTTAACTGTACAATAGTGGGAAATACTGATGATTGTTTCGTCCCGATTTGGATCTGCCAAAGTTGTGGCTACATTAGCCAGTGCATCAGCTTAAGCATTTTGTGATCGCGGGACATAAGAAAATGTCGGTTATGAAGGAAATTCCTCCATTGACTCTCTAACGTAATCATACAAAGGTATTAACTATTATTTTCTGATGTCATAATCCATATTGTCTTTTTTGATTACCATGTTTGAATCACCTTTCACCTTTAAGTGATTCACCTATGCCTGAAGCACCAACTCCAATCCTGCTATAAGAACATGATATTCTGCTTCATTATTTGTACCGCCTTCCAAAAATAAGAAGGAATAGGGTAGAAATGCCTTCTCTGGGGAAATAAAGACAATCCCTAACACAACATTATTGAATTTAGGATCTTCCATTTTCTTCAATATTGGACTTCTGAAAACACCATTAAAGTACATTTCCCATGATTGAAGATTATATTGAATATAAAAGATTTCCTCATCAGGAAGCTCAATATCTAAATATGTATCTTCTATTGAAGGGTGTTTCGTAATGAAATCAGCCAGATCTTGTCCCTTTATTTCCTTTTGAGATACATACTGGATATCAAACTGCGAAAAAATAACATCCCACATTGCGAGACGTCTGGTATGCATTGGAAGACTAATAATAAATTTGAGTGGGTGATTGTAAGACACCAATTGAACCTCATGATGTTACAGGTAGTGTCTCAATTTCTATACTACAAAGATTAATAAGTGGTATTCCTTCAATAGGAGGCATTAATACCGGTGGACTCAAGATATATTTCTTGAGAATATTGAATTCCTATTGACATTATTCAGTCCACTGGTATGTGACTCCCTTCATCATCAATTTTGTGAAGGGTAAACATTTTCCTACCATATTGATGATGAAATGCTGAATATAGGCCAAGTGCCATTGAATTTATCTCAATTCAATCAAATTTTGAGGAGGTGACATACCAAGGATTGATTTTTACTTTTTCAGGATCGACTTTGATACCATGGTTTTGTACAACAAAGCTGATAAATCTTCCTAAAGTTACCCCAAAAGTATATTTCAAGGGGTTCGTCTTCAAATTTTGTTGTTGAAGTTTTTGGAATATGATTTCCAAATCAATAAAGTTATTATAATGTTTCCTGGATTTAACCATAAAATCATCCACATAACATTCAACAAATTTCCCAAAAAGGGTTTGAAGATATGGTGCATGGCACATTGATATGTTGCACCTGCATTATTCAGGACAAAGGGCATTACCTGTAGAGACCCAAATCATAACTTACATGGAAATTACATTACTTTTTCAGAATACTTAATAAATATTAAAAACAAACACACAAGGACCGTAATAGTTTAGTGTCTTTGGAAACTTGGAACGTAATCTTTTAATCGTGGTGAATGATCTTCAATATCTCCCATAAAGATCATACCCATTTGGTTTTCATACCAAAAACCTTTATTTAAATCCTGAGGAAAAGAAAACATATAAGGGGTGAGCTCAAATGCTAAGTAAGGGTAAGCATGGATAAAATAAAACAAATCATATACATTTGAACATAAAATAATGAACGTAATGTTTAAACATCAAAATCATGGGTAATGACATAAAACATGGTAGTACATAAGGCATAGATCATAAAGAAACATTAATCATGACCAAATAGAATGGGAATAAAACATGTGATTGTGTAAAAAATTAAGCACATGATATGATTCCCATAGTATCCAAGGCATTGCTGCCAAGACCATATTAGTGCACAAAGTCCTTTTTTGAATCGAGTTCACTCCTCATTCTGGTCCTGTATTACAGAACAATATTATCTTACCATTCCATCCATGTTTATCACATTAGATATTAATCTTTACCAAATGCATTGGAGGGAGATATAGGTCCCACCCATCTCATAATGAAATCATTCTTTTGTGTGCCACAAAATCATAAATCATTCATCATAGCATAACCCATGTAATAGAATGTGATTCTTAAACATCATTCCATCATAACATAATCCATTTAAAAAATGGATATCATTTCATCATAAGAAGAATAAAACCACGTAAACAATATAGAAATTATACTTGAAACATAAACATATTAAATAATGTCATTTTATATGGAAAATATTTTTGATAAAACACTTGAAATAAAATCTTGAGGAAAATGTCATTTCTTCTTGAAAATCATTTTCTTTTCACAAAATGACATGAAAATTTAACAGAAAAGGGTTATGTTGAAAATAATCATGCAATATTGTATAGTAATCTTCATGAAAATGAGGCATTATGAAACTGTAAAAATCTATTCATGCAGTATAAGTTAAGAATAACATTCTCCTTGTACTTTTGTCAGAAAAGTCAAAAATTTCCCCATTTTGGTAAACAAAAGTAAGATTCCATTCATAACATGTGGTAAATTCCAAAAATGGGTAAAAATGACTTTAAAAATACATGAAAATATTATTAGAAAACAAGGGCATGGATGATAATAATAACCTTGGTAAATACTTATGAATAACAATCTCGGATAAGAACGAGAATGGAATAATTATCGCTTACCATATGTCTGATATGCATCGTATGTATCCGAACCTCATGTATAGTGATTTAAATAATGTCATTGACTTATTACCGAATCATATTCATTGTTATGATATCATATATGGTTCACTTATGACTATATATTACCCGTTCTTTTGTAAATTCCATGTTACAATAGCATTTTGGGAAAAATAGTTTCATTTGTCGTACGTGTTTCGACGTGTTGTGCTTGATATTATTACTTATATACTGCTTTAAATAAATACAGAATGTAAAACATGATTTATATATAATATATATTCGGCATATATATATATATATGATAGATCGATAAATGGAACTAAATACACCGTTCATGGAGACGGTAGGTCGTACGTATGCATGAACGCTGTTTTTGTTTCCTTATTGAATTGAATGAAATTAAGTAGATGAAATACATATATACATAAATCCATTATCATTATTATGCCATATATTTCATTATTTTCCATTATATATACTCTATAATCATTCATGAATGGTTAACATGGAGAATGAATCTCATCGCATCGTGGAGACGGTTGTTCGTACGTACGTATGAGCGATGATATCATTCCCTTGATTGTGGAATTATTTTGAAGTGTATGTATAATATTTTATAATCAATATCACATTAAAATAATCATATATAGTTATTTATTTACACCATTATACCCATCCAAGTATGGTGGTGGTCAAATACAGATTACACCACAGCATGGGGATAGTATTCCGTACGTATGCACGGGTGGTGATTTTGTTTTCCATAGGATGGATAGAAGGTGAAAAAATGTTGTTTCAAATTTATAGTAACTTATCAGTAAATATGTAATACTTATGTTATTACCTTATAATGAGACAAATAAATAATAATAAGTATAATAAGAAACAATCTTGAGAGAATTAGAAGAAGAGATTACCTCTTCTTCAACACACCTCCTTTAAGATTCCTCTCAAAAAAGTAGAGATTTTCCTTTGAGAAGAACAGAAACTCAAGAATTTTTCTAGGGATGTGGATATGAGAAATGGGCAGGGGTTTTCCGAGCTTCAAGGCTCAAAAGGGTGTGAAGAGAAGAGGGAAGGGGTGCCCTTTTTATAAGGGAGGAGAGGGGCACCTTCCGGAAAACTTAAAATATTATTTTATAATAAAATCATATTCGGTTTTTAATAGCTCCAAATTGATTTATTTTTAAGCTAAGGTGGGGATGGGTCGAAATCCTATCATCCAATAGATTTTAGACAGGTTTGGGTCATTATATCTACCTTATCTTTTAGTTTTAACTCTTAGTTAATTAGATTGACATTTACCATGTCACTTTGTATTTTTATATTATATAGTTAATAATCATACCATATACATCTAAGAGACATCAAAGTGGTCCATTAATGATACAACTATCATTAAATAAGTATCTTGGGCGAACCATATATTTTTAAGAATATAATAACAATTAATAATATAATATTAGTTTTAAAAACTATTTTATGTCAATTTTTATACTATTTGGTAATGGATTTTTGTTAAAATCATAACAGCATTATTTGTTCTAAAAGTGTTAATTAATTCAATACTAACATGTACTTTTAACCTAGAAAATTATTGTAATTCATAAAAAGTCTCAAATTACATTTATTTGGGTATTTATAACATCAATTATTTTAATATTTTATTATTTAGCTAATAAGTGCATCACCATTGTGTCATAAATATCATAAATAATTTAATGTATAAAAATTATAAATAAACAAAAATTAGGTAGGAAATGTTTTTGTCTTTATAATTAATATTTATTGCCAAATTTATCTTATGTATTACCCTATATTAAAAATGATTTCATAATTAAACTATGATTTTAACTATTTTAACCCTTCTTTAAATAAATTAATAATAAATGTCCTAATCTATTCCAAGTGGACCTAAATGGTCATATGTTATTCCTAAGGTTGTTTTTGGTCGAATTAAACTTATCCAATAGAATTAGGACATGTGTTAGTGTAATAATAATAATATTTTTACCCTTAATTACTCTATTAACTTTTAACCGTGGTAAATAAAAGGAAAACGTTACTATTCAAAAAAAATTATTTTTACCTCATTGAACCACATTTTAGTCCTTGATATTAATCGCGTTTCTTGGATTTTCTAAATTCCACTCATAGAAGTGGTAAAATTATGTTTTATGTTATTTTCCAAATTCTCCTAGGAGGTGGGTAAAAGACGGTGAAAAGTTCAATAAAATTATTATATATCTAAAATTATTATAAAATGAATCTAATTAATTACATTGAACTTATATAGGTATTATGTATCAATTTTGACCTAAAATAAAATTAAATGAAATAAATAATTATTTAAATAAAAATTGGGTTTTTAAATAGTAACCCTGTGTTTTCACTATTTATCAAAAATTAAAAGTTTTCAGAAAAATACCAAAAATTAACCCTAGGATAATTTTGATATTTTGAATCCAAAAATGAAGTCAATTTTTAAAAATAAAAGATATAAAATTTCAAAAAGTGGGTATTACTATTTATAATGGCTATTTTATATAATATTTTAATAACATATCGTTGTTTAATGAAGCTCGATATTGCGTACAACACACGCTATCGTGGAACGTCGTGATAGCATGTAAAGTATGCCAAGTCAGGGATACGTGTAGTGAATGCCCCATTTGGTGTAGCATACAACACGAGACATCAATGAAATTAAAAAGTATATTTTTCATAAAATCTCAGGGTGTTACATTCTACCCCCCTTAAAATGAATTTCGCCCTCAAAATTCGTCAGGGTTATAAATGGTTTACTACTTGAAAGTTTCTTTCATAGAATCACACATCTTAAAAAGGAATACCAAAACTTGACTATAAAAACTAAAGTATAAAACATAACAGTTACCCAAATTAACTAATCAATGGGTTTCCACATATGAGAACATAGGTGAAAACATGGATATGGAAGAGAAATATATCCAGCAACTTCTGATGAAGAGTGGTAGAGGACATGGCTATGGAAAAGCAAACAATCACAAAGCCACAAATTTGTGATGATCTAAGGTACCATCCGATTAATCAGATATAAGAGCATTAGGACAACATTTTTTTGTTTTCAATATCATTTCCATAGATTTGATGAATTTGAATTAGAAGAAATACTTACATTATTTCGATATCATCTCATCGTAGCTCGTGCCTCGAACAATTCCACTTCATTTCTTACAGAAATGAAGTTGAATTTGTCTTCTGTGAAGAGTTAACAGATTATGCGATAGAATGATAGGTCCTTCCATCTATTTCTATCTCAAAAAGTTTTTCACAATTTATTAAATATACAGAAGCCCATCTATACTGAGATTAATCGTATATGGTTTCTAAAAAGAACTTATACTATAGCTATCATAGCGCTTAATAAATTAAAACTAATTTCTACTAATCAGGGACTTCATGCAGGCTAGTGGTAGGTGATAAAGGCCTATCACACTTTGGTTTTGGGTTTGATTCCCGCATCCTTGTCCGGCGCGACGGCTTTTTGCCCATCCTACAGGTTTTCATTTTTCTAAAACTATACTATTATAAAATTCTATCAATAATATCGAATAAAATTTCTAGCCTTGAACAATAATAACTTATGGTCAATATAATCCATTTGAATCTTTAGGCTTATCCAAAATACTTCTTTCCAAACTCATAGTATAAAGGGAACGATTACTAAAAAGGGTATATAACAAGATTGTGAATACCATCATTTATCCCTCATATATCATGTTGGTCACATTAAAATCATGTGAGTACTGTAATCATGTATTCTCATGAAAAATGAATACCCATTGAACATTAGTGAAAACATGAATGCTATCAAAAGTTAACTCTTTCCAATACCAAAATCCAAAAATTCTATATACTCAAACCATGACATAACATTGTCCTTATATCAGTCATGAGCTCATGAATACTGTCGAACATTTCATTTTCTACTTCTCCCTTCGTTATGCACATATCATCTTCTTTCCAAAAATATTTCAATCACTTTCCATGGTTTCCGATAACATAAAATTATTGAAAACCATAATAGTCCAATACATAAATATTCTAATATTCCACGATACTATATAAAACATTATTTTGGAATCCCATTACATAAACACTTAATCATTCAACCATATCATTGTCATATTCAACATTGCCAATAGTGATCACATGTGACATGCCTTTTTTCCTTTTCCTTAAGTGTTTTCTTGTGTCGATCATCATTTACACTTGGATTAGGGCATTGATTGGAATAATTCCCCATTTCATTGCACATGATGCATTGAAGTGTTGGTGGTGCGTTATCTGCAGTATTTTCATTATTCACATCATTAGAAACCCTTTCTTCATTAAATCGACACTTAGCTGTTCGATGACCTTCTTTTCTACACTTAAAACATTTTCTAGTCCCTTTAAGACAATCTCCATCATGCTTCTATCCACACTTTGAAGATAAAGAAACATTCATCTTCCTTTCGCTAATGTTTTGAGATTTCTCCTTGGACTCCATCTTTCGTTTCTTGTCCAAACCAAGAGATCGATATGTAACACCAACTTCTATTTCTACCTAGATAGCACAACACACAATTTATTCACAGCTACTGAAGTATCTTATATCTTATTTCCTTCGAAGACTTGGTTTTAAGCCACCGAATAATCGATCAACTTTAATTTCAGGTTGAATGATAAAGCCAGATTCATACATTGCAAGCCTTGTAAAATTTTCTTTGTATATACCAACAGATTCATCATCCTTTTGCTTAAGCTCAAGGAACTACTTTTCTATCTTTGTTCAAAGAATAAAAGGGAAGTACTTACTGAAAAACAAGTTCTTGAAGTCGACCCATTCCATGGATTCAATTTCATCTTTGGGCCTTGTATTCTTAATTAGGGTCCACCACTGGTCTGCTTCACTATCTAAATGTTAAACAGCTAGAATGACTTTATCATGTTTCGAACAATGAAGTATAGAAAATATCCTTTCAATGGTACTGATCCATTTTTTAGCAACAAGTGTATCAGAAGACCCATATAATGAAGGTGGACATTGCCTCATTAAGGACTCAAAAGAATATTGTTCCCTTATCTGCTCATTCAGAAGTCCAGAATGATTCATAGCTTCGGTAAGTATATCAATAAGATTTTTCACTCTATCTCCGAAAACATTGGTTTGTTCAGGTGAAAAATCATTTCATTGTCCATTACATTTATCAGCATAGTACCTTTGGGTTCTATCCATCGTCTAAAACCCAAAAAGAATAGTGTGAGAGGCAAAAATCTTGCTAGGGAAAACAACATAATAAAGGGGAAGTTCCTTCGATATCTAACATCTTAGGTTTAATTACAATATCATTACTGTAATTCTAGGACTATAACCTATACATATACTTAATCTTAGGTACATCCCTAGGCATATCTTAGAAATATCTCTAGGGATATCACCAATGTTTTCGCATCCTAGTTTCCAAAGGTTAACTAAATCTTTCCTCTGATAACAACTGTAGAGACCCGAATCATGACGTACATGGACATTACATTACTTTTAAGGAATACATAGTACATAACAAAAACAGACACACAAGGTCCATAATAGTTTTGTGTCTTTTGAAACTCAAAACGTAATATTCTAATCGTGGTGAATGATTTTCAACATCACCCATAAAGATCTTCCCCTTTTAGTTTTCTTACATAAAACCTTTCATTAATTCCTGGGGAACAAAAACAGACACACAAGGTCCATAATAGTTTTGTGTCTTTTGAAACTCGAAACGTAATATTCTAATCGTGGTGAATGATTTTCAACATCACCCATAAAGATCTTCCCCTTTTAGTTTTCTTACCTAAAACCTTTCATTAATTCCTGGGGAAAAGAAAACATATAAAGGGTGAGATCAAATTCTCAGTAAGGGTAAGCATGGATAAAATAAAACATATCATATACATTTGAACATAAAAACATTAACATAATGTTTAAACATCAAAATCATGGGAAATGACATAAAAAATGGAAGTACATAAGGCATAGATCATAAAGAAACATTAATCATGATAAAATAGAACTGAAATAAAACATGTGATTCTAGAAACCATTAAGCACATGATATGATTTCCATAGTTTCCAAGGCATTGCTGCCAAGACCATCTTAGTGGAAAAAGTCCCTTTCTGAATCGTGTTCACTCCTTGTTCCAGTACTGTATTACTGAACTGGATTAACTTACCATTCCAACCATGTATATCTCTTGAGATATAAATCTTTACCCAATGCATTGGACAGAGATATAGGTCCCACCCATCTCATAATGAAATCATTCTTTTGTGTGCCACAAAATCATAAAGCATACATCATAGCATAACCCATGTAATAGAATGGGATTCTTAAACATCATGCCCTCATAACATAATCCATATAAAAAATTTAAATCATTTCATCACAAGAAGAATAAAACCATTTAAATAATGTATACATTATACTTGAAACATAAACATATTAAATAATGTCATTTTAGATGGAAAATATTTTTGATAGAACACTTGAAATGAAATCATGAGGAAAATATCCTTTCTTCTTCAAAATCATTTTCTTTTCAAAAAATGCCATGAAATTTTAAAAGAAAAGGGTTTTTTGAAAATAATCATTCAATTTTGTATAGGATGATTCATGAAAATGAGGTGTTATGAGACCGTAAAAATCTGTTCACGCCGTATAAGTTAAGAATAACATTCTCCTCGTACTTTTGTCAGAAAAGTCAAAAAGTTCCATGTGTGGTAAAAAAAAGTAAGACTCCATTCATAACATGTGGTAAATTTCAAAAATGGGTAAAAAGGAATTTAAAAATACATGAAATTTTTTTAGAAAACAAGGGCATGGATGATAACAATAACCCCAGTAAATACTTGCGAATAAAAATCTCGGATAAGAACAAGATTGGAATAGTTATCCCTTACCTTACGTCTGATATGCCTCGTATGTATCCAAACCTCCTGTATAATGATTTAAATAATGTCATTGACTTATTAAAGAATCATATTCATTGTTATGATATCATATATGGTTCACTTATTACTTTATATTACCTGTTCTTTTGTAAATTCCATGTTAAAGCAACATTTTGGGAAAAATCATTTCATTTGTCATACATGTTTCGACTTATTGTTCATGATATTAATACATATATACAGATTTACATAATTCCATAATGTAAAAAATCATTTATATATAACATATATTCATAATATACATATATATATATGTATATATATATGATAGATCAATAAATGGAATGAAATACACCGTTCATGGAGACGGTAGGCCGTACGTACGCATGAACGCTGTTTTTGTTTCATTATTGAATTGAATGGAATTAATTAGATGAAATACATATATAAATAAATCAAGTGACATTATTATTTCATATATTTTATAATTATTCATTATATATACTCTATAATCATTCATGATTGGTTAACATGGAGAATGAATCTCATCGCGTCGTGGAGACGGTAGTCCGTAAGTACGCATGAGCGATGAAATCATGCCCATGATCGTGGAATTGTATTTAAGTGTATGTATAATGTTTTATAATCAATATAACTTTACAATAATCATATTTAATTATTTATTTACACCATTATACCCATCCAAGTAAGGTGGTGGTCGAAAACAGATCACACCACGACATGGAGATGGTATTCCGTACGTACGCACGTGTAGTGATTTCATTTTCCGTAGGATGGATAGAAGGTGAAATAAGGTTGTTTCATATTTATAATAACATATCTGTATATATGTAATACTGATGTTATTACTTTATTATGATACAACTAAATAAGAAGAAGTATAAGTAGAAGGAATCTTGAGAGAATCAGAAGAAGAGATTACCTCTTCTTCGACGCACCTCCTTTAAGCTTCCTCTTAAAGATGTGGAGTTGGTCTTTTGAGAAGACCAGAACCTCCAAAATGTTTCTAGGGAATTTGAGAAGAGAAATGGTCAGGGTTTGGCCGAGATTAAAGGCTCAAAAGGGTGTTAATAGAAGAGGTAAGGGGTGCCCTTTTTATAAGGGAGGAGTGGGCCACCTTTGGGAAAACATAAAATTTTATTTTATAATAAAGTCATATTCGGTTTATAATATCTCCAAATTGATTTATTTTGAAGATAAGGTGGGTATGGGCGGACATCCTCTCATACAATATATTTTAGATGGTTTTGGGTTATTATATTAACCTTATCATTTAGTTTTAACTCTTATTTAATTAGATTGACATTTACCATGTCACTTTGTATTTTTATATTATATAGTTAATAAACATAAAATATACACCCAAGAGACCCCCAAGTGGCCCATTAATGATAAAACTATAAGGATATAAGTCTCTTCACCAAACCATATATTTTTAGGAATATAATAACAATTAATAATATAATATTTGATTAAAAAATATTTTATGTCAATTTTGACACTATTTGGTAATGGATTTTTATAAAAATCATAAAAGCATGATTAGTTAGAAAATTGTAAATTAATTAAATACTAACATGTAATTTTAACATATAAAATTATTTTAATTCATAAAAAGTCTCAAATTACATTTATTTGGCTATTTATAACATCAATTATTTTAATATTACATTATTTAGGTAATTTCTGCATCACCATTGTGTCATAAATATCATAAATTATTTAACGTCTAAAAATTATAAATAAAATACCATTAGGTAGGAAATATTTTTTGATATATAAATAATATTTATAGTCGAATTTATCTTATGTATAACCCTATATTAAAAATTATTTCGTTATTAAACTTTGATTTTAACTATTTTAACCCTTCTTTAAATAAATTAATAATAAATGTCTTAATCTAATACATGTGGACCTAAATGGTCATATGTTATTCCTAAGGTTGTTTTTGATCGAATTACACTTATCCAATAGAATTATTACATGTGTTAGGGTAATAATAATATTATTTTTACACTTAATTCCCCTATTAACTTTTAAACGTGGTAAATAAAAGTAAAAAGTTACTATTCAACAATAATTATTTTCATCTCATTGAACCACATTTTAGTCCTTGATATTAACTATGTCTCTCAGATTTTCTAAATTCCATTCACAGAATCGGTAAAATTAGGTTTTATGTGAATTTCCAAATTCTCCAAGGAGGTGGGTAAAAGACAGTGAAAAGTTCAATAAATTTTTTATATATCTAAAATTATTATAAAATGACTCCAATTAATTACATTGAACTTATATAGGTATTATGTATCAATTTTTACCTAAAACAAATTTAAATAAAATAAATAATTATTAAAAAAAAAGTCGGTTTTTAAATAGTAACCCAGTGTTTTCACTATTCATAAAAATTTGAAAATTTTCAAAATAATACCAAAAATTCACCCTAGGCTAATTTCGATATTCCAAATCCAAAAATGAAGTCCATTTTGAAAATAAAATTTATAAAATTTCAAAAATAGGGTATTACTATTCATAACAGCTATTTAAAATAATATTTTAATTACATATCGTTGTTTAGAGAAACTCGATATTGCGTACAACACACGCTATCATGGAAGGTCGAGATTGCGTGTAATTCAAGCCAAGTCAGGGATATGAGTAGTGAAATATCCTTTTGGTGTAGCGTACAACACAAGACATCAATGAAATTAAAAAGAATATTTTTCATAAAATATCGGGGTGTTACATTAACAGATAGCAAAACAAACATTGAGGGGCTCTAAAGGATGTATATTTTTCATCTATTAGAGCCATTCGAATTTGAATATACACAGAATATCTATCCATGAAAGAAAGTGCTTCATTGCCAGCAACTGTATCAATTAAGTGTTCTGTGATCAGAACTAGAAAATCATCCCTGGGATAATTCCGATTAAGATCTATGAAATCAATGAAAACACTAACTTTTCCATTCTTCTTTTTCACGGGGACAATATTATCCAACCATTAGGGATATTGAACTTATCTGACGAAGTTAGCCTTGATAAGCTTATCCACCTTAGCTTCAATTTTGGAGGAATAAGTTGGGTGTGTTCTTCGGGCGGCTTGCTTGAATCTTTGATGTTCTTCTGGAAAACCCAAATGATGGGTAGGAACATCAGGATCAAGCCCTGACATTTCTGTATAATTCCAAGCAAAGATATCTTGATTTTTCTTTAAAAATGAAATATACATTTCTTTCTCTTCAAGATTGATCACCACACTAATTAAAGTGAGGTGTGGATCTTGTTTTGTACCCAAATTTATTTCTCTGAGTTCATCCACAGTGGTAGAGATACCTTCTTCAATTGCTGGAGAAGCATCCCTGAGATCTTTTCTTCTTCTTCAATATGTGTTACTTCTTTTGTTTCTGCTTTCATAATAGATGATGAATCGTAATTTCCATGATCAGGAGAGAAGATAAATTTTGAACATCTTGAAGAAGAGGCAACAATTTCTGACCCAATTAATGAAGAAGGGTCTTCCTTCAGTAATAAAAAGGAGATGATGGTTTGAGAATCGAAATCATCGTTCATCTTTGACATTGCTATAACTTCTTCTAGCCTGGTTGATGAAGTATTGAATTGCTGGATTTCAGTGGATGAAATAAAGACATACCCATTTGAGCTTTCATCATTTCCTTGTGAATCAACAATTTTTCCCATGCTGTTTGGCATGGTTGTCGTAGTCAGCCTTATGGAAGTTTCATAATTGTATTATATTGGGCTCTATCCAGTAAATTTGACTAATAGGCAACACATAATCTGTACTTACATGTATGAATGGGTTTACTGGAATCTTTTCCAAACCATATGGAGCATTAATTTTGGTAACCTTCTTTGTCATGGGTATCTCATTTCCTTCCATTTGATATAATTCTGCATCAATGTATAGAGACTTACATGTCTTGATTGGGGCTTTATAACCATATAATGTCCCAATTTGACCTTTGAAACAATATTTGAGACAATGATGGTATCATGAAGGTATAGCCGCATGTTGATGTAGCCAACGACTTCATAGAGAAATTTTGAAGGTTGTGTCATGACGAACAACCCTGAAATTTGAATTGTATACAAGGTCCAAAAACTGTGTTCTGAGTGTAATCATGCCAAAGGGTTATTGATCATTTTTATCATATCCTTGGAACATCAAAGTAGAAGGTGATAAATCAGATTTGGTGAGGCCCAATCGACGATGTGTATGAATACGAATGAGGCTGACTCCTGAACCATTATCAATGAAATCCCATTCGATGTCTATATCATTGACCTTTCAAGATAAATACAAAGGTTTAATATGTCCATGCACAACTATAGATGCCGAAAAAATCCCGTAACTCCTAGAGGAAGTTTCGAGATGGCGAAGCGAAGTCATATTCGGAATCAAAGGCCCGGTCCGAAGGCCTAAGAAGTGGAGTGAGAAATAAATGAGGACGTGTGTGAAATAAATCCGTGCACACGAAGCATCCCTAGGATGAATGTAATCGACCCGGTGAGGTGTGCAGTTTCGCAAGCCCCAATTCTGTACAGTGAGGTTTTTGCGCGCCGACGGTTCTCGTCGCAGAAGATTTCACACGCCGCCTGGATTCCACACCACTCGATGCCCATAAATAGAAGGCAACCCCAAATGGTTTGGGGTTGCGGAATTCGAAAAAGCTCCAGTGCGCGCAATTTGACTCCCCACGCATGCAATATGACTTCTGGGTAATTCCCCTTTTCGCGCAACCTTGCCCCGGGGTTCGCCTTTGCGCGTGACTCCACTCTCTTAAGTGAATTTTCACCCTCCTCCGGGTTCTTCCCTTGTGCGCAATCCTTGTCTCATGCACGCAATCCACTTCGGTGTGCACAATCACCTATCTGCACAATCCTTTGGCCCTATTGCGCGCCATCCGAATGTTTTGCGTGCAAACCTTCTCTTTGCGCGCAACACCCCGACCCCTTCACCTTGACGCCCCTTGGCTGACTCTCTACATCGGCACCTGATGTCTTCCATGCCGGGCATGCACGCCAAGCATTGTTTTCCCGTACGGTTGTCCAGGCTCATACGAAGTAACCTCAAGGATCCTTCGGCGGTGTTTCTCGTTGCGTTGCTTTGCCTTATGCTTCTCTGTATAGGCACACTAATGGTTATTACTTCTTCACATAGCCAAGCTAACGTGGACCCCTCGAAATTTCGCCTTGTGGCCCCCCTTCACTACGGCCTTGCTGATGCCTTCCCTCCCACAAGGGGTAGAGGGCACTGGGCATGTATGCACTAGGGGTGTGGAGCGAACCCACCCCGTCCAAGCTGCAGTACATTAAACTACTAAGCACCTCGTCCTTAACACACGACATTAAACTGTGGTCCTACCCCATGCTTCGCACATAGGGTCCCCCTGACTTGGGCATTCTTTACACCCACTCGTCCCCACGGGAATGTAATCATCCTCACATGGAATGAGATTCTCCTTGCCGGAGTAGCGTTTGTCCATGGGGGAAGGGATGCCTCAGAGCGTAAGCCCCTAGCCTCTTGCAGAAGGTTTCACCCATGCATCTTCGTACTTCTCCACTGCCAGGGCCAGTGGAGTCCCTTTTCCACTGCACTTTGTCACACCACGGGCCTCCATCCTGGAGTAAGCCCTAGCACCCAGGGCCGCTAACCAAGTGTACGCCCCTATTTCATCTTTAGGCCGCTCAACGCGTAAGCCCCTTTTCGCTTCTCACAGATGCACCCTTTGCGATGTGATCGTCTTGTCCCTACTGCCTCTTGTTTCCCACACCGAGCATGACTCACGTGAGATTAGAGCGCACATAGACCATGGAATCCTCCTTGGGAAACCTCAGAGCGTTAGCCCCATCCCAGCGAACAATGTGGACTTTGATTCATGTTAACGCATGGTACGTTGGATGCCTCCATGAGGTTCAAGCCCGCCACCCGGTCGTTCCGACCTCTCCACGTCGGTTTTCCAACATTATGGGCCGCCTCAAAGAGTAACCCCCAAATGACCCTATCCCAGATGATGTTAAATTGAATGCCCTCATCCCGCATGATGATAAACTGTATCTCATCCTGCATGATGTTAAACTGTATCTCGTCCCGCATGATGTTAAACTATATGCCATGAACTACGTGGACTTTAATCTGTGCTAATGCATGGTACGTAGGAAGCCTCCATGAGGTTCAAGCCCATTGCTCAGTTGTTCCAACCCCTTGGTGTTGGTTCACAACCACCGTTATGGGCCACCTCAGAGCGTAAGCTCCATACCCATCATTATGGGTCGTCTCAGAGTGTAAGCCCCATGCCTCACACCCACGTCTCACCCTGACTTCCCCCTCGAGCCCACGTGCCTTGGGAAGCTCATGCCCTAGCCTGGAGATCTAACTTCATTCAGGATCCAATCCATGCGTTCATTCTCATGGGTCACATCTTCAGGTGTCCCACCGTACCACCAAACTACGCAGACTTTGACTCCTTTCCATGGGGATACGTAGGAAGCCTCCACGAGGATCAAGCCCGCCACTCCGACACCCATCCTGATCCTTACCCGGGCCGCCACATCCTGGTGAGATCATGCCACCCCATCCCACTCCATGGTATTGGGGAAGTGGCCCATGTGCTGGCCCCAACATCGGTGTTACCCCTAGGGGGTCCTTCAATATGATCCACTTTTAGTATTTCGATCAGTCCGACCCATCTCCTCAAGACGTTAAACTCGCGGCATACCCCATGTTAAACATGGAGAGGTGAGGAAAGCGTTATATGGTACATGATCCCCGTGTTCGATGTGGGATACCCCGGGCTTACGCGCCCTCGAGAAGCCCTGTGATAAGGGAGAGAAGACAGAAATGCCCATCCCCAGCGTCAAGACATGCCAACGACACCCCAACGTGACCATTCTCCTCACCGAAGGTTGCTTTACCAACAAGACCCCTTGGAGCGTCTCGATGGAAGCAGTGTAATTAACTGGCATCCATGCAGATATGGCAGTGGGAACGAGCTTCATGAACCCGTCTTAAATCTATGAGGGAGACCCAGACAAGGTGAAAACCTCCGAGGAGGAATCCACAGAAGGAAGAACTGACATCCCATCATCCCGGTTTCCATCAAGGAGTAGACGTCCCTGAACAAGGAACGGATTTCGCCCGCCTTTGGAAAGTGGGAATACGGGGCGACAAGCTGCCCTTCCTCCCATGTGTGACGGAAACGCGTGCGCGCCCCAACGTAAAAGCATCAGAAATAGAAAATGGTTAACCAGACATGAAACACTTCTCCTAAATACAGAGAATGGTAGCATACGGGGTGTTGGAAGATTAGCATCTCACCAGGTCCTTGTACCTATCACTGGGACGTGAAACCCGCCAGGGGTCGAGGCCGTCAGGACAGTGATCACTCCGTTCTGCGACGTCGTCAGCATGGATCCCTCTCGTTGTCCACGGAAGATGGAATGAAACTGGGATATTGGTTGTTGATTTCATTTCCTGTTAATACTAATGGGTTCATCTCCCTGCATCCAGGAATCTAATCACTGCATCTTGAGCTCGATCGACACCTACCCACCGGCGCATGGGCAGGGGCAGTACCGACGTGGCTACCCCGTGTGGTCCCACCTTTTCCACTATCGCTCCAACTCCGATTTCCATAGTTGTCGGGCACTCTCGCCCCCTCTCCCCGTGAGAAATCATCCAGCGAAGGGTGATCAATGAATTGGTTTGTAGGCACGACGAGGAAGGGATCATCCCCACTAGGGGCATGGCCCGTTTGGATCTAGAGGTGGTTGCGCTTCACCACCATCGCCACCCACGAGGGCCACGCAGGGAGCCGCTGCTCCCCACTCCAACTTTCAACTGCTTCTGGAGCCTATCCCCGGAGCGCCTTGACACATCCTTCCCCTACGCCAATGAGGTTGGGGATGTCCGGGTCTGCCCAATCGGAGACCCATCCTAGGGGTTAACTGCAAGAACCCCTGCCAGGCTGCGTCGACATCACCGCCCGACTCCCCGGGATGAGGAGCATGCAATCTTCATGCCCACACCACTAGATCCGACCCATCTGACCCGACGCCAGCGTCGGGCGTGAGCGGAAGAGAATTCCTGTCCTGGGGCACCAACATCAACAACCACAGTGTCCCGACCCAATGCTGAATCCTGTTACCAAACCCCTGCACACGTTGAGGAGGGGTAGTCACATGCCCGACTAGGATCGAAACCCTTACCACCCTGCAAGAAAGTTGGGTCGACTCTCCTGGTCACGGGAACTGGCAATGTCCATTGCGGACCAATCCACGGTAATGCCACCAACCATGAAGGCTCATTCTATGCCACTGATCTGGAAAGACGAAGGCTTCTTCGTGATAGCTACACTCTGGGTATGACTCTTTCCAACGCCCACTGCACTGGGTATGAGGTCACTCCCCCTACCATTGGCTGGGAGTATGGAGTCGTTGCGTATCCGGTCGCCCACTCACATGGAGGTCCTCCCCATGTCCCTTTCGATATCAGTCCCGGTGCTTCCCGCACACCGGCCTTCGGCCCCCTCTGCCCCAGCACTATTGTGGCTAGGGGACTCCTTGACGGAGATCATCCTTGCCATGAGGAGCAACCCAGGGGTAGGAAGGTGAGGTGTCATTTCCAGAAGAGGAATGTAAGGGGAGTCCGAACAGAAATTAGACCAGTCTGTTTCTCAGACTCTGAGGTGGAATACAACTCGACGATGGAACCTTACCCCCAACCCTTGGAGTTGAGGGCAGGGATAGGGATGCAGTGCGTCAGTCTCGTAGTCCCTGAATGCGAGATCCGTATGATTCCCTCCTCCCTCTAAAGTTATATCCAAGTGGATGATGACTTGGCATACCCCTAGGGGTCAAACCCGCTGTTACCACTGGCCTCCCCAAAAGCACCTTCCACCTCAGTCATGGAGGGTAGGAAAATTTTCTGGGGACCGACGGAAGAGTCGCAATGTGACACACCCTCGGTGAGCACCGACGCTATGACAGGAGGCCCATTTACTAGTCCCTCCTATTGCGACGTGTCAGCCAGGACACTGCAACCCCTGGAGAATGACTCAGGGATCAGCAGCCAATCGGCTTGTTCGCCGTATTCCCCACCAGCTAGCCCACCGGCCCGGTGGCCTGCCTCGGCATCGTTGCCAGTTCTTCGGCCATTCTCGGTCAATGAGCAGGGGAAGCATGGTCCAGACCCTGAACCAGAGTCATGGTGCTTCTGGACCGTCCTCGTAGTGGGACACTTCCCCAAGAAGTTTTGGCTAGTCGCAGGATCAAATTTTGATATGCCAGAGTCACTCAGCCAGGGATAGTTTGAACACTTCCGCCAAACTCTTCGGGGGACTCACTCCCGTCTTCTCCATCAGTGAGCCCCTTTTCCCGGGAGTCAAGCACATCTCAAGGATATCGGTGAGCAGTGCCATTGGGTCGACCTGGCAGTGCACCCTGCGGTTTGGGACAACGAGTCACTAGGCCACCACAGGGCCCTCCAGCAACAATGCATCCTGATTTTTCAATTACTCTGCATGGTTATTGAGGAATCCACCGCCCACGCGCATGTCCACGAATGGGGGATGTAAACTGCCCTTCTTTTCTATGTGATCCGCCGACAGCCCGACTCACTGGGCGGCCCTGAGGGAACCTCATCAGGGGCAGTGGTAGTCAACATGGATGACCTTTTAGATGAGGGAAACGATGTGGAGATCCTTGATACGGACTCACCCCCTGAGGAAAAGCCTCTACTGGACCCATCTGGGAGGATTACTCGCCAATAGAGGAGCCTTCAAGGTCTCCCTGTACCCACAGAGGCACTAGCACCGAGCCGAA
Source organism: Viscum album (assembly GCA_963277665.1). Taxonomy (NCBI): domain Eukaryota; kingdom Viridiplantae; phylum Streptophyta; class Magnoliopsida; order Santalales; family Viscaceae; genus Viscum; species Viscum album. Next base: position 1,510,664,247 of record OY728153.1, on the reverse strand, counting down.
ACATTGGCAAGGGTAAAGGGCACGTCGGGTCTATCAAGCTTACCGACCCATACGGCTCGGTACAGAAGGAAGAGGAAGATCCCGAGAAGGCCATGCTATGACCACAGCTTGCTGAGCAAAAGATGCTGGTTGATGAGCTCTTGGCCGAGCGCATTGCAGAGCGGCGACGTGACTACAGTAACCCTAGACCAGGAAAGCATCGGCAGGAGAACCCAGCACTTGTCGAGATTCCCCCAGGAAACTGCGACCATGTTTCATTCTCCGACAGGGGATATGTCGGAGCCCATTGAAAGAGGGTGGGATATGTGTCGCCGATCCCTCCTGAGCGGCGCAATCACCCGGGGGACCAATCTCGGTTTCCTCCTGCTGCCCTGAGAGTCGCTCCGCCAGCCGCCCCACGAGCTGCTGAGCTTGACTACCAGATTGAAGAGCCCGGAAATGCACTTGTGGTTAGAGATCCCTGTCAGGATAGGAATCTGCATCCGTATGATCTAATGGAAGTACTCATCTCCCGCCTAGAGGCCCTAAAAACTCGGCAAGTGGCAATCCCACCGAACGGAAAGCGATACCTAGTGTGGGTGGATGATATGCTGGCCCTGCAGGGATTTGGGAACCCCTCTTTCTCCCCCTTTAATAGGACTGGGGACCCGTCACAGCACTTGGCCCACTTCAACTCGAGGTTCGGGGCTATGTTAGGGACTCCAGCGCAATAGGAGGCTGCCAAGCTCCGTTGATTCGTTCAGACACTAGAAGGACCAGCATTCGTATGGTATAGCCAGCTCCCTGTTGGATCTGTGACTAGCTGGGGGGACTATTGACAGCATTTCCTCTACCAGTTCAGTTCCACAACCCGGAAGACGAACATTGCTGACCTCTTCATGTTTAAACAAAGGCATGACGAGCGGGTCGCGGACTTCATCGCCCGGTGGAAGGGGATTACGTAATCCCTTTACATTCCACTAACTGAGGAGAAATTATTGAAAATGTGTGTAGGGAACATCATGGTAGAGCTGGTTCCTTCTCTGATCACTCATAATTACCCTGGAGGGTTCTGGGACATCTCAGACAAGGCTCAGCGCCTCGAAGAAGCCCTGCAACAGGCCAGTCAGGCACACTCACTGCCTCCTGTAATCCCTGTAGGGAGTGCCGCCAGAGCTAAGCCCGCTGCTGGGGACCAAATAGAACCCCCCAGATAGCTAGAGTTGCTACCAGTAAGCCCAGTTCAGCAGCCCGGTAGGGGTCCACCCCCACTGGCACAGCCTTCGGCCCAGCATCGACTGCCTCAAAACCGGCAAGCGCCTCCGCGTAACGCACTGCCACCACCCATGTGAGATAATCGGGCTCTGCCACCTCGGTATGCTCCTTCGGCCCCTGGTATTGGTCAGCCTCAAGGAGCCCACTTTCTAGATAGAAGGAATTAGACTTACTCATTTGACGAGTCCCAGGTCACCGGTTATTTTCATAGTGCCTTGGAGAAGAGGATCGTGTGGATGCCTGAGTGCTGGAAGCCAGAAGAGGCGCATCCCACTGATCACCCAAATTAATACCCTTATCACCAAACACTGGGTAACACTATCCAGAGATGCTATGTGTTCAAGGACTGGATCCAAGACCCGATTGACAACAACATAGTCAGGTTGGGCCTAGCCCCAGCGCAAGTGGAAGGTGTCTTCGTGAGATCATATGACAGCAGTTGCAACGAGGATGAGTGGGAACAGGTTTCTGACCATGGGTCCTAGAATTATAACGACTGGATGGCCCACAGGATGTTCACCCATGCCCATGGCATCATTTGTGCCCGCCTGATTCAGCCAGAGCCCTCAGAATCTGCGAGCGCCACTTTGGCATCGTCGTCCCAGCCTAACTCTTCCCAGAAGAGCAAGAGACGACGCAAGAAGAAAGAAGATGCCCTTCTAGCGCTGTCATCTTCCCGCATGCTTGGAGAGTTTCTGCCCCCGGAGATGGGGATCCCTCTGAGACTCCGTCCGGTAGTGGATGACTCCTTGAGTGAAAGACCGGTGTATGCTTCGGTTAACACCGTAGAGTTGGTAAATCCCTTTTGGAGTCTCGATGATGAGGAACGTCAGGCGGACCTCCCCAATGTCCCCAGCCTTCGCCAACGTCAGCGGAGCCGTGGATATGTGAATCGCCAAGGCATGGTAGTCGTCACCTCCAGTCAGGTCATACACGCTACTAAGACCAGGCAGTAGGCCTGATAAAGAGATCAGCGCACGCGGCCCACTCATCTGGTGTCGTCAGGTTCACCTCCTCCACCGTTTGTGTTTCTGGATTAGGCGGGACCACCTCGGTCATGCCACAACCAGCCCTGCCCTGCCACTGGCTGACTACATCCTTCTGGTCCTAACATGGAAGCCACCTCCCGGGCTTTGACTAGTGAACAGCGAGACGTGCCTAGTGCCAGTCAGTCACTGGTCCCACCGGCAGGGCCCGTCATGCCTCCAATCGCAAAGTGGCCTCCAGTAAGCAGAAGATTGCATTTGGCTCGAAAGTATGATGTTCGGAAGCACTTGGCTGGCATTCCAGCAAGGCTTTCTATCCTTGAGGCCCTTCTCCTGTCGTCTGAAATGCGTGAGGCGCTTTCTGAGGCTCTAAGGATCCCCCTCCTGTTTGAAATGGAGGTAGCAGCCGCAGATGCCTTCCACACTGAGGTTATTGAGGACACCGAATTTCAGGCGGTTATCTCGTTTTCTGGTGAAGATGAAGACCTTCCCATACAAGGGAACATCCGCCCATTGTACGTCACTGGCCAATTCAATGGCGTGGAAGTCCGCCGCTGTCTTCTTGACACGGTTTCGGGATTAACCTAATCCCAACTCGGATGCTGCAGAAACTGGGGTTGTCTATGGATGATCTAACTCCCTCCAACCTCAGGATCCAGGGGTATGACAGGACCAAGAAAACTCCACTCGACAAGATTCATCAGAAGACCTAGTTCGGCAGCCTAATTTCCAATACCGAATTCATGGTTGTCTCTCAGGACACCGCCTACAATGCGTTGATGGGCAGGTCGTGGCTCCACCTTCACTCAGTGGTCCCCTCATCTTATCACCAGTGCCTCAAATATTACATTAAGGTTCGAGTGGGCGTGCTCCAAAGATATGTGTCTCCCTTCGCCTCTTGTGAAGCCCGTTATATGGACGTTGACTATTACAAGAGAAAGGACAAGTAGATCCTGATAGGTGAGGATGAGCCCACCATTGTCACGAGTGATCCCTGGGCAGGTTTGGATGAGGCATATGTCTTCCCAATCCATCAGTTGGAGGCCATGAACCCTGACATGGGGCAGTGCTTTATTGTTTCAGGTACCAGAGGAAGGAATATTTCCAGATCCAAGTGACGGAGGGAAATCACCTCGTACTCTTACACCAACCAGGCTCGGGTGATCCCCGAGCCTCCTACCCCTGTACAATATCGGGATGTTAGGCTCATGGCAACGACAGTACGTCATACGTCTCTGTTTCGTTGGGCCGGAATCAACCAGATCAAGCCAATGTTCCACTACTTCTTTGATTTCATAAACCATGGCCCCTTAGGATGAAGGCGAAATTGGATTGGATCGACCGTCTTTATTGCCATGGTCTCCGCAGTGCATGAGTCTCCTAACGTGATGACCTCTGCCACCCATACTGGCACCAGCTTCCCATCAGAGTCTGGCAGCCTCAAAACGGATCCCCCCTTGGATGATCCCTCCACAATCGGAGGGGAGTACATGGAAGATGCTTCTCATGCCTTTGATGAGGGCATCCACACCATAGTCGACGAGTTATTGCAGGTGAACCTCAGTAGCAAGGCGGACCCAAGACCCACATTTGTCAGCACCGCTATGCCCCATGAGGAATGACAACAGTACGTAGACTTCCTCAGATAGCACCGTGATGTGTTTGCCTAGTGTTATAACGATATGCTCAGACTAGATCCCAAGGTAGTCGTCCACCGCCTTGGCCTTCCAGCAAACCATCGCGGGTTCAAGAAGCCTCCCAGAAAGATGCACCCCTCTCACGGTGCCATGGTTGAGGCTGATGTTGATAAGCTCATCAAGGCCAAATTCATCATATAAGACCAGTACCCCAAGTGGCTAGCCAACATTGTGCCATTAAGGAAGAAGAACAGACATATCAGGGTCTGTATCGACTTCCGTGATCTCAATCGCCAGTGTCCGAAGATTGATTTTCCCCTTCCCGTGACAGAGTTGTTGATCGATGCCACGGCCGGGTTCCAAGCCGTCTATTTCATGGATGGGTACTACAGGTATAACCAGATCCGGATGGCCCCTGAGGATGAAGAGTTCACTACCATCAGGGCCGCCCATGGTACTTTCTGCTACAAGGTTATGCCCTTCGGCTTGAAGAATGTAGGTGCCACATATCAACGGGCTATTCATCACATATTCAAGTCGTTCCTTGGGACACTGGTGGAGTGCTATGTGGACGACCTGGTGGTTAAATCTCATCAGCGCCAGGACCATCTCAAAGACCATGAGAAAGTGTTCAGCTTCCTCCATTCTCGCCACTTGAAGATGAACCCATTGAAGTGTGCCTTCAGGGTCACCCCCAGAAAGTTTCTTGGCTTCATTGTTAGGTATAGAGGCATTGAGATCGACCCATGGAAGATCAAGGCCATCAGTAAGATGCCTCCTCCAAATTATATTTGGGAGCTTCAAGGCCTCCAAGTCCACTTAGCCTCTATACGCCGATTCATTGTGAATCTGGCCTGCAAGTGTAAGCCCTTTTATCGGTTCATAAAGAAAGGCTCCACCTATGAATGGGATGAAGAGTGTTAGATCTCTTTTGAGGAAATCAAACAGTATCTTCTCCAGCCTCCGGTCTTGATGCCACCCATTTCCGAAAAGCCACTGGTCCTTTACGTGACCACCTTGGAGCGATCCCTCGGTGCACTTCTCACCCAGAAGAACAACGAGGGAACATAGAATAGCCTCTTCTACCTCAGCCACATTCTCCTCGATGCGGAAATTAAATATTCTCCCATCAAGAAGAGCTACCTGGTGCTCATATTTTCCATGCTGAAATTGTGGCACTACTTGAAGCACCATGAGGCACAACTAGTATGTCAGGTAGACCCGTTGAAATACATCCTGAACCGACCTATGTTGACTAGAGGATTAGCGTGCTGGGTGGTGATCCTCCTACAGTTCGACATCGGGTTTGTACCTCAAAAGGCCGTCAAAGGACAAGTGTTGGTAGACATCTTAGCTACCCACCCAACCTCCACAGACTAGCCAATGGATCTAGGCTTTCCAGATGAGGCAATTCTCTCAGTTGATCACGTCATCCCATGCTGGCAGATGCACTTTGAAGGTATCTCCTAGAGCCCCACCGGTAGAAGGCTCAATGATCCTAGGCTCAATAGAGTGGGTCTGGGTATCATCTTCATCACCCCAGAGAAAATCGTTCTGCCATATTCATTCCGGTTGTCAAAAGGATGCACCAGTAATGAGGCAGAGTATCATGCCCTCATCACTGGCCTCGAGTTGGCTCTCGAGATTAACTTACTCGATCTGTATGTAAAAGGGGACTCTGAGCTAGTCATCAAGCAGGTCAATGGTGACTATGCTGTCAGAAATACAGAACTAGTGCCATTGCTGGAGTGCACCCTCCGTCTAATGGCTATGTTCCCCTCTTGGATAGAGGTCATTCACATTCCCCGGTCGCAGAACAATCGAGCAGATGCTTTGGCTAGCCCGGCCGCATCAATTGCGGAGCCCGAATAGGGTGACCTAATTATCCATGTGGCGCACTGGAGAGTCATTTCCCCTATCATTACAGAGGGTGATCGTGGCCCACGAGTGACCCATCTCACTACTGGTGCCCCTACGTCATGATCCCTGGGGACTTCAGGTGTGGTAATCGAGACAGTTTATGACTGGAGGACGCCCTTGGTTGAATATCTCCAGCACGACAATATTCCATCGGACCGAGCCGAGCACGAGCGAATCCGATGCTGCGTGCCGGTGTTCACCCTTAAAAGTGGTCCCAGCCTTGAGCAGGTCTTTTACAGGGGTGGATTTGATGGTGTTCTACTTCGTTTCCTTCAAGGAGTCGAGATCCCACAGGTCATGCAAGAAGTGCATGCTAGTTCTTGTGGCGCCCACTAGGCCAGGTCGATGTTGTCCCACCAGATTCGGAGGCTAGGATACTTCTGGCCCTCCATGATCTGTGACTACATTGATTATGACAAGAGGTGTCATGCGTGACAAGTTCATGCTATCATTGTGCATCACCCACTGGAGCCTCTCCATACTACCAATTATTATTGGACCTTTGCAATCTGGGGCTTGGATGTCATAGGGCCTTACCCGCCGACGACAGCACTCCAGTGCCGGTTCATCTTGACCTCTACGGATTTCTTCTCGAAGTGGGTAGAGGCAATCCCACTCAGGGAAGTCAAGGCATGTTCTATCGCTGAATTCATGAGATCCAGTATCATCTATCGGTTTGGAGTAACTCACGCAATCCTCACGGATAACGGAACCAACTTCCGGGTAGCCGAGCTAAAGAAATTGTACCCCAAGTAAAACACTCACTCTAACCACACCACCCGCTATCATGCACAGGAGAATGGACAGATTGAGGCGTTTATAAAAACCCTCTCTAACATTCTACAAAAGTTGGTTGGTCAGAACAAGAAAATTTGGCCGGACAAGTTCCCCAACGCCCTTTGGGCGTATAGGACGAAGACTTGTAACTCCACCCTGGTGACTATGCATTCCCTGGTGTACAGATTTGAGGCCGTCCTGCCCACCGAGATCCAGTTTCCCTCATTGCGCATGGTGGTCGACGACCATCATGCGCCGAATAGATTTTCCAAAATCCGTCTACCCGAATTGGAAGCACTAGACGAAAGTAGGCTTCGCACTTTACATAACATTGAAAGGCATCAAAGCAGGATGGCTCGAGATTTCAATAAGAAGGTTCTATTCCGCTCCTTCCTGCAAGGTGTCCTGGTGCTGGCTCTCACAGGGCAAATGATTCCCGATAGGAAACCACCCATGTTGGAGACCAAATGGGAGGGGCCTTTCATTGTCCATAAGGTCTATCTCAATGGTGCATATTCCCTGGTGACTATAGATAGTGAGCGCATAACTCCTCCCACCAACGCCAGGTCCCTCAAGCAGTACTTTGCCTAAGCCTCCTTGGTCCTACATGACCTTAAACTGTACGGTCCCGCATGACCTTAAATTGCACCAGGTTCTGAGTTCTAAGACCTAAAACTAAGATCCTTACACGATCCAACATGGCCATAATCTACATTTTTTCCAACATCTGGGCTCCTTGGTCCTACATGACCTTAAACTATACGGTCCTGCATGACCTTAAACTGCACTAGGGTCTGAGTTCTAAGACCTAAAACTAATATCCTTACACGGTCTAGCATGACCTTAAACTACATTTTTCCCTACATCTGGGCTCCTTGGTCCTGCATGACCTTAAACTGTACAGTCCCACACGACATTAATCTACACCAGGGTCTGAGTTCTAAGACCTAAAATTAAGATCCTTAAATGGTCTAGCATGACCTTAAACTACATTTTCCCCTGCATATGGGCTCCTTGGTCCTACATGACCTAAAACTATACGGTCCTACACGACCTTAAACTGCACCAGGGTCCAAGTTCTAAGCCATAAAACTAAGATCCTTACACGGTCCATCATGTCCTTAAAATACATTTTTTCCTACACATCTGGGCTCCTTGGTCCTGCATGACCTTAAACTGTATGGTCCCGAACAATCTAAAACTGCACCAGGGTCCGAGTTCTAAGACCTAAAACTAAGATCCTTACATGGTCCAGCATGACATTAAACTACATTTTTCCCTACATCTAGGTTCCTTGGTCCTACATGACCTTAAACTGTACGGTCCCGCATGACCTTAAACTGCATAGGGTCCGAGTTCAAAGACCTAAAACTAAGATCCTTACATGGTCTATCATGACCTTAAACTACATTTTTTCCTACATTTGGGCTCCTTGGTCCTGCATGACCTTAAACTGTACGGTCCCGCATGACCCTAAACTGCACCTTGTTCTGAGTTCTAAGACCTAAAAAAAGATCCTTACACGGTCCAGCATGACCTTAAACTACATTTTTCCCTACATTTGGGCTCATTGGTCTGAGTTCTGAGACCTAAAACTAAGATCCTTATTTCATACTACATGATGTTAAACAGCGTCTCAAGAACTACGTGTGGCTTGATTCCCATCTTTATGGGATACGTAGGAACACCTAAACACTTAGATTTCATGTCTAGCCCCATCTCTTAAGAGATCCCACGACCTCACTATTGCCATAGTCTTTTGGCCTGCCCTTCACTCAGGGATTCGCCATCTTTTGGCCGCACTCAGACTGAGCCCTTTGACCCTTTCCAGTGGTCTGCTAATGTTTTCAGAGTACTCTGGTGTAGGACCTGGAGTGTCAGATTCAACTTAGATAAGTTTTCGTCCACTTTTCAAGCTTTGTGTCCCCCTTCATTCAGGCCCTACCATCCTTCACACCCGGAGGGACCCCCATGAACGGCTAGGATAAAACTTCTAAGGGCTCTCCAATCCTCACAGGACAATGCCCCCGAGGGTTTTAGGCAAAAAATTGATACAAATCGTGTGTTGCGAATGTGGTCAGCGGTTGATGCTCATTTTTTTGCCCCTACCTCTATGCTAACGCGACAAGATGCTGTGTTGTGAACATGGTCAACAGTAATCCCTAGTCGTCATGCCCACTTCCTCGAGCCCTGAATGTGGGTTTCATGATTCATATTATGTCTAGTCCCATTTTGTCAAGGTGGAATCTTGTCACTCCTTGTGCTAACCCTTAGTACACCACCACACGTCAGACAGACCATGCTACGTAACGGTGTTTCTCGGGGCTCCCGTGATCTGAGCGCTAGAGTATGTGCTTGGGTTTCTCCTTTACAGGTTGCGTGCAGCTTGACCCTCATCTCCATGGGGAATGAGGAGTTGCCCAAACATTGCGTTTCAGGCCCAGCATAGCTGGTAGCTAGCATCTCTTGTTCCCCCTGATTGTTGAACCCTCGTAGGCCCATTTGGCCCAAGCCTCCTCTCTCTGGATCGTGCGCGGTGATGGTATGGGATTACGGCCTCACCTACATCAGGTATGATTTAACACATCATGCATGTGCTTCCAGGTCTAAGCCATACGACCGTAAACTGTGTTGTTGTTCTAAACCATACGACCATAAATTGTGCTGTTGGTCCAAATCATACAACCTTAAACTGTGTTGTTGGTCCAAAGCATATGACCTTAAACTATGCTGTTGGTCCAAACCATATGACCTTAAACTGTGGTGTTGGTCCAAACCATACGACCTTAAACTGTGCTGTTGGTCCAAACCATAAGACCTTAAACTCTGCTGTTGGTCCAAACCATACGACCTTAAACTATGTTGTTGGTCCAAACCATACGACCTTAAACTCTGCTGTTGGTCCAAACCATAGGACCTTAAACTGTGATGTTGATCCAAACCATACGACCTTAAACTCTGCTATTTGTCCAAACCATACGACCTTAAAGTGTGTTGTTGGTCCAAACCATACGACCTTAAACTGTGCTCTTGGTCCAAACCATATGACCTTAAACTGTGGTGTTGGTCCAAACCATACGACCTTAAACTGTGCTGTTGGTCCAAACCATACGACCTTAAACTATGGTGTTGGTCGAAACCATACCAACGTAAACTGTGTTGTTGGTCCAAACCGTATGACCTTAATCTGTGATGTTGGTCCAAACCATACAACCTTAAACTATAGTGTTAGTCCAAACCATACTACCTTAAACTGTGATGTTGGTCCAAACCATACGACCTTAAACTGTGGTGGTGGTCCAAACCCAAGGACCTTAAATTGTGCTATTGGTCCAAACCATACGACCTTAAACTCTGTTATTGGTCCAAACCATACGACCTTAAACTACGGTGTTGGTCCAAACAATACGGCCTTAAATTGTGTTGTTGGTCCAAACCATTCGGCCTTAAATTGTGCTATTGGTCCAAACCATACGCCCTTAAATTGTGTTGTTGGTCCAAACCATACGACCTTAAAAGATGCATTTTGTCCAAACCAGACAACCGTAAACTGTGTTGTTGGTCCTACCACATGACCCTAAACTGTAATGATATCGTCCTGGCCGCACGACAAAAAATGGCAGTGCATTGTGATGACCTCCCCATGGGAGAAAACACACCAGGTATTGGTCGATTTCCATACCAATTGTCAATTCCTATTATGGATTGATTATTATGAAGATGCCAGGAATTTCTACCCTAGGCCAGTCACCCCACAAAAGAAAAACCATTTACCTTCATGAAAAAACATGATATATCAAATACCACTTCTATTAGTGCAAGGGCCAGACCTGCACGACTCCTTCATCCTTTCTGCAGGCGCCATATCGCACCATGCTGCCTTTCAAGAACTACATATGGCTTGATTCTCATCCTTGTGAGATACGTATGAGCGCATGGGAACTTCCCCACATGCCCATCCTAACTTTTCGCGCTTGGTCTCTCGGCCTAAACACGTCCCAAGGAGCATGTAGTATGCAGGGATTTTCCCCATTCATGTTGGGTTTTGAAACCACTTTACCGTGTGTCTCCAGTTCCCTTTATCCTTTCGTCCGAGTTCTAAGACCTAAAACTAAGATCCTTTCTTTGGCTTTCCTCGAATCGGTCTGTCTTGTGGGATTGTACGGTGTGGTGCGGGATTATGTCCTCATTCACGTCAGGTTACTTGTCGTGCCATGCCTATCCCCAGATGAGATGTGTACCCCATCCCACATGACGTTAAACTATCTTTCCTCCGCCATGACGTTAAACTGTGCTTCTAGAACTACGTGTGGCTTGATTCTCATCCTAATGAGATATGTAAGAACGCCCAGACATTTCTTTTTGGGTCCATGCCTAGGGATTACAAAATCCCGTCCATCCTTATTGTCGGCCCCTCAGCCCGAATTCATGGGAAGTGGTGTAATCATGACATCTACCCCGAATAAGTTCGATATGCCCCATAGTAATAATGGGAAGCAGCACTTCTCTCGCCATAGGGGTCCTACCTGAAAACTAGGTCGATCCATGACCAGGTTGGTACGTCCACCTAATGCGCCTCTACCACGGTGGTACAATTTCATTATCATTGGACTCTATTCGAACAAACCACCACTCCACATTACATGCTTTGAATGCCCCTTTATTTGGATCCTCATTCTCTTTCATGTTTGACAGGACCCCCTAACAGTATGGATGTTAGACCTATGGTCTGCCTACTGTCCTGGGCCAACGTTCCAGAGGACTGGTCATGTTTGACGGGACCCCATAACAGTATGGATGATAGACCAATGGTCCGCCTAGTGTCCTATGCCAACGTTCTAGAGGACTGGTCATGTTTGACGGGAATCCCTAATAGTATGGATGATAGACCTATGGTCCACCTCTTGTCCTTGGCCAACATTCCAGAGGACTGGTCATGTTTGATGGGACCCCCCTAACAGTATGGATGATAGACTTGTTCCTCCTGCTGCCACAATATGGATGATAGACCTTTGGTCCACCTATTGTAGCAATATGGATGATAGACCTATGGTCCGCCTGCTGTCCTGGGCCAACATTACAGAAAATTGACCGACGATATTTGATTTAATCCTCGTGTTGCAAACATGGTCAGTGGTCAGCCCTTATTTATTTCTCACATTCTAGGACAACATGATAGGGATGCTGTGTTTCCATCACGGTTGACAGTTATCCTCCATCGTCACGCCCCATAGTGTTCCGAATTCGGGTAGCGTGATTCACCTTACCTTTCCATCTCCCTATGTTCGGATGGATTTCAATGCCCCCGGCATTTCCCCGCTTGTGTGTCATAGAAAATTGAGAAGTTGATATATCAATCGGTCTGAGGTCTCCTCAGAAATCAGGCCCAATTTCGGATTCTAGAAGCTTGTTCAGTGCCCCACAGTTGCACGAAAAGATAGCACAAGTATCCTTTGCTTCTCACGTTGGGTGTGACCCACAGGAGCATTGTGATGAGTTGTTAATCATTTAGGAATTATGGTTGATAATATTTTACCACGGTTACATATTGGATTTAGATAATGAGCAGTACAAGAAATAAGTTCATGGGATGGCCAAAACAAATCCCTTAAGGATCACCATGCTGAATCGATCTTTCCAGTACTACTACCCTTTGGATGGTAGCCTCCAGGACCTCCTCTCGCTCTTTGAAGACTCTCTCCTCATCAGCCGCTGCAGAGAACAGTTCTCCAATCCTAGCTTGTGCTTGTGCCCGCTCGGTTCGAAGTACGGTCATCTGGTGACTCTCCACTATCAGTTGTTCCTACGCGTCAGCCAGGTCGGCCGTCAGTTTCTCCAGAAGCTCAGTGCATGTTGCACTGAAGGCCTCCTTATATCCCACCTGCCCTTCGAGGTGAAGGACCTCCCGCTCTGCCCTCAGCAATGCTTGGGCGCTCGCTGATATTTCCTGACACTGGGAAACGTCGGTGTGCCATCTTCTCTCACGTATCTTCTCATCCATGTAATTACGGACCGTTATAGGAAGGCGCTGTGAGTCAGCCCCTTCGGCACATAGGAAGCGCAGCCAGGTCTAGAGTGATCCCATCCGCCTCAGCCAATCTGACTGGGGCTATCTGAGAAAGCGATGGATACACTTCCACCCTTTGTGCCTTGGCATCCGGCTCTCCTCAGATGCCTCTGAGTCCAAGTCATCTATCTCCTTAGGGTCAGCAGGTTGGAACATAGGGAAGGTAGCCAGAAGATCAACATCATGATCTACCTCAAGGATGTCTTCACGAGAAATAGGATACTTGTTGTCCGGGCGACCTTTATCTCTCGCCCCAGTAGCGATGGTGCCTCCGTAGGCTTCCGGACTCTCCTCAAGAACATCATCGCTTATGTCTGCTGCTCCCTGCTCACCAATTGTTGGGGCCGACTCAATGTAGGTATCATGTTCTGAATGAGGTGGTATGTATGCCACTGGTCCGCTCTCGGACGGCCTGGGCTCCGCAGCCTAACGAGCCTCCAATGTTGAGATCACTGCCCAAGGCGTACACTCATTAGTTGGAAACTTTTGATACCAAGTGCCAGTAGGGAAGTGTGAGACATACAGGAATCCAGAGCGTCAGTCTCCAGTGTTTCGGCCGCTGTAGGAGCCGCCATGATGGGAGACCCCTCTGCGCTTGTCAATTCAATGATGGTTGTAAGATCCCCATCATGTACCACTGGCTCCTCTCCTCCCTCCTCTAGTGGGGATGCCCGACCAACACTCAGATGCTCTTGAGTGAGGCAGAGAGATGGTTGGGAAATTGAAAAAGAGAATGGATGAAGAAGGAAAATGAATGAAGAGAGAGACATACCTTGAGTATCTTGGTAATGTCGAGATCAGAGCTGATAATCTCATCGCTCTCTCGGAGACTCCCTTTGTATGTCACCCCTTGTGACCCCTCATCTTCGGGTTCTCCTTCTTCTTCATCTTCTCCTTCGCCTTCATCTTCTCTGGTCTCCTCCTCCCCCTCTGACTCCTCATCATTGTCGCCTTCTCCTGGAGGCTTCGCTTCAGGATCATGCACCTGGCTGAGCATCACTTTCACTAGGAAAGGTGGTTCCACACGTCGACCCCTTTGGCACGCATATGTGTCCATGGACATTATATAAGCATGCGGCCGATGGATGTTTACCTGGTCAATATTTCGAATGAGCCCGACCTCTGCCAGCTAGATCCTATTTTTCATTATCATCTGCCAGATGGCTTCAACGCTCAGCGCTAGCCGTAGGGTCAACCAGGCTGACCATAGTGTTGGGAGAATTGCATCATGGGAAGGTTCGAGAAGGTATATTATCTGCTTCCCAGGAAGCTCACAGGCTGCCTCATGTGACCCCCCTACGGGCAACGAGGTCGTGGTGGCGCTGTGTGATGTTCCCGCTACTGAAGTCCCAGCCTGCACATGCCTCGATGCCTGACACACCCCTGGTTCCCCCATCCACCAGCACCTTTCCTTCTCCCCCGTCGCCCGGTTTCTACACGAGTAACCTCGGGTTGCCAGACTCTCTTGCATAAAATCCCCTCAGGGTACGCGATGGTCCAGTGTTCGGCATACTCGGTTGCTAGGCCAGTGTCATCCCCGGTGGGAGGACGAGTAATGACGTCGCTAGAGCCGAAATTTGTAAACATCAACCACATCTGGCGCAGAACGCATGTATTCTTCTCCAACCAGACAGCCGTGAATACTTTCTTCGGCATTCGTTGAAGGCACCCAAATTGCCTGGCAAATAGGGATGGCACTTAAGGCTCACAGATCACCTTCCCGTCAATCCGATCTACAAGAACCCCTCCCCGAATTCTCTGGAAATACTCATGTTGCTCCAAAGAGCCTCGCCCATTTTCCACCATCTCGCCGACCGGGGTGGGGAACGGGAAGAAGTGGAAGTTGGTGTTGTTAACAATGTGGATTCTCAGGCCCTCCTCATTGAGCGTCATCGACGCCACCCCAACAATGTTCAGCAGGGACGGTCGCATACCATTTCCCGGAGGATGGTTGGAATTTGGGAAAGTGTACCCACCGAGATGAGCCGCCACCCAGCCGTGGAATATCTGGAAGGGCCCAGATACTCTTCGAGGAGACCCCCTCGTGAGATGCGTCCGAGGATGGCATACGGCTTGGCCAGAACGGGGACCCCCAAGTTGAACCATTGTTTGGTAGCCAGGGTGCCCGCCATCACCAGAGATGCTGGACGGATGCCCATCCTCGCATCCCACACCGGTAGGAGCCACCCGCTATGGATGGCGGCAAGGAACTCGGCATATCAGACGTTCGGGTCCTGGGTCTCAATGATGCGGTAGCCCCATGATTGGTATTTTCCAGACTCTAGGGTCCTCCAGTATGACCCATCCCTACTCCTCTTAACTGCGGTTGGGCACCGTTTACCCCTTCCTGGCACCTTGATGGCCGGATCCTTCTCGAGGAACTGGCTGAACTAGACCTTGTAGGAAATTTCCTTCAGGAAGTCCTTGACCCCCATCCTCTCTTTGGCCAGCTCCAACAGGTGCCACATCAGTATAGGTGTTTGTAACCTATCATCCCAGGTGTTCTTTGGAGGAACGAACTCATCTTATTGGTAGCCCTCTAGTGGGATACATCTGATGAAGTGAACATCCCAGAGACTAATGCCTACTTCCCCATGATGAAGGTGGAATGTGTTCATGTCAGGATACCACCGGGTGAATAGCTCCGGCCCGAGCTCAGGTTGATGGTGGAAGTGGAACTTTGACGTCCATACCGCCTCGAACATGCCAATGTGCCGCAGTTCATCCCCGAACTGGATGCAAGTATGGCAAACCCAGAACGCACAATCCCACTCACTGGTGAAGTTTCCCCTGGACCGCAGGTCCCAATCATTTAGCCAACCCTTCGTGTAATCTGTAACGCTCTGATGAAAAGTGCTCGCGTAGAGGGTCGGAGAATCCTCTGTGACAGGCTCGTCTCCCGTAATGGTCCTGGTCCTCGGGTTCAGGACGTATACGTCCATGCATCTGGTTTCCCTGGTAGGACGGCCATTGTTGGTGATGTTGTAGCGAGGAAGCTTGTCCTACCGGGTCACCCATGACCGCGGTGTGTCCACCTCGAAGCCTGGCATAGGCACCTCCTTCAGGACGCCAAAGTTCTCGAGAGGGAGGTTTTCAGACAGGGGATAGATCTTCTTGGCCGGATTCAGTAGATTGAACAAGGTCGGGTTGTTGGAGGCAATCACCTTGGCGCCATAAACCCCCTCGGTCTCCTCCATTTCGGTCCTACAAGCAGTAGCTTCCCCCTCATCAACTCGGTTTGCGACCATCTCGAATATCTCGGGAGTTTCATTAAATCAGGATGTAGTGCACGAAATCAGAGAGTGTTGTGTGAAATATGACGTGGCATCGCGAAATCTTGGAGATGGGCGTGCAATCGGCATGCTAGGCACGGAATATCCCGAGCATGCGCGCAAGTATGGAAAAACAATCGGAAGGAATTACTCGTTGCAGAGCTTTTTTTACGCACAGCCATGGGAGCAATTTTGCGCACGAGAGCGGTAAGCCTATCGCGCAGAAAAGCTGGATTACGGATTTGGGACCTAGCACACCTTTTTATAGGCAAGGCCAGGGTTCCGCGCCGTGCGGAAAGAAAATTCCGCGCCGATCCGTCATTTTGCACGCTGCATGGGTTGTTTGTGCACTAAGCGCCTAGGAGTGGCCCTACTTCGGCATTTCGGCGTTTCCCTCGGAATCTGACCATTGCGACCTCTCGCCGATCCAATTCTAAAGGGGGGGAATATATAGGTGCCAAAAAAAGACCGTAACTCCTATAGGAATTTTCGAAATGGAAAAGCGAAGTCATATTCAGAATCAGAGGCCCGGTCTGGAGGCCCGGGAAGTGGTGCGTGAAATAAAGGAGGACTTGCGCGAAATAAAGCAATGCGCGTGAAGCATCCCTGGGATGTGCGTAATCGAGCGGGTGAGGTGCACAGTTTAGCATGCCCAGGTTCCTCACGATGAGGTTTTTGCGTGTTGACGGTTCCCGACGTGGAAGACTTCTTGCACCACCTAGATTCTGCACCGCTCGATGCCGATAAATAGAAGGCGATCCCAAACGGTTTGGGGTTGCGGAATTAGGAACGGCTCTTGTGCTCGCAATTCGACTCCCCCCGCGCACAATATGACTTCCAGGTAATTCCCCTTTTCGCACAACCTTGCCCCGTGGTTCGCCTTTGCTCGTAACTCCACTGGCTAAGTGAATTTGCCCAATCCTCTGTGGTCTTCCCTTGCGCGCAATCCTTGCCCCGTGCATGCAATCTCCTTCAGTGCACGCAATACCTTGCACGCAATCACCTATCCGCGCAATCCTTTGGCCCTATTGTGCTCCATCCCGGTGTTTTGCGTGCAAACCTTCTCTTTGCGTGTAACACCCCGACCCCTTTACCTTGATGCCCCTTGGCTGCCTCTCTGCGTCGGCACCTGATGTCTTCCCTTCCGGGCATGCACGCCATGCGTTGTTTTCCCATACGGCCATCCAAGTTTGTAAGAAGTAACCTCAAGGTTCCTTGGGTGATGTTTCCCATTTCGTTTCTTTGCCTTATGCATCTCCACATATGCACGCTAACAGCTATAGCTTCATTGCATAGCCATGCTAACGTGGACCCCTCGATGGTTCGCCCGGCGGCCCCCCTTCACTACGGCCTTGCCGATGCCTTCCCTCCAACAAGGGGTAAAGGGAACTGGGCATGTATGTCCTAGGGGTGTGGAGCGAACCCACCTTGTCCAAGCTGTAGGACGTTAAACTGCTAAGCACGTCGTCTTTAACACACGACGTTAAACTATGTTCCAACCTCGTGCTTCACATGAAGGGTCCCCCTGGATCATGCATTCCTTACACCCACTTGACTCCACGGGAATGGAATCTTCCTCACATATAATGAGATCCTCTTTGTCGGAGTGGCATTTGTCCATGGGGGAAGGGCTGACTCAGAGCGTAAGCCCTTAGCCTCTTGCGAAAGTTTTCACCCATGCATCTCCCTACTTCCCCACTGCCAAGACCAGTGGAGTCCCTTTCCCACTATGCTTTGTCACCCCACGGGCCTCCATACTGGAGTAATCCATGGCACCTAGGGCTTCTAACCACACGTAAGCTCCTATTTCCTCTTTGGGCCACTCAATGTGTAAGACCCTTTCCGCTTCTCATGGATGCACCCTTTGCGACGTGATCAACTGGTTCCGGCTGCCTCTTGTTTCCCACACCGAGCATGACTCATGTGGGCTTAGAGCGCGCATCGACCATGGCATCCTCCTTGGTCCATCTCAGCACGTAATCCCCATCCCAGCGAACTACATGGACTTTGATCTGTGCTAATTCATGGTACGTAGGAAGCCTCCACGAGGTTCAAGACCACCAACCAGTCGTTCTGACCTCTCCTCGTCAGTTCTCCAACATTATGGGCCGCCTCAGAGCGTAATCCCCAAATTCCCCTTTCCCGCTTGACATTAAACTTTTTTCCCTCGTCCCGCATGACGTTAAACTATATCTCATCCCACATGACGTTAAACTGTATCTCGTCCAGCATAACATTAAAATATATGCCCTGAACTATGTGGACTTTGATCCGTGCTAATGCATAGTATGTGGGAAGCCTCCACGATATTCAAGCCCATCGCTCAGTTGTTCTGACCCCTTTGAGTTGGTTCACAACCACCATTATGGGCCTCCTCGGAGCGTATGTGCCATACCCACTGTTATGGGCCGTCTCAGAGCGTAAGCCCCATGCCTCACACCCACGTCTCACCCCGACTTCCCCCTCAAGCCCACATAACTTGGGAAGCTCATGCCCTAGCCCGGGGATCTTACTTCTTCTAGGCTCCAATCCAGGCGTTCATTCTCACGAGTCGCCTCTTCAGGTGTCCCACCGTACCAACGAACTACGAGGACTTTGATTCACTTCCATGGGGATACGTAGGAAGCTCCACGAGGTTCAAGCCCACCACTCCATCACCCATCCCGATCCTTACCCAGGATGCCACATCCTAGTGAGATCATGCCACCCCATCCCACTCCATGGTATCCGGGAAGCCGCCCATGTGCTGGCCCCAACATCAGTGTCCCCCCTAGGGGTTCCTTCAATTTGATCCACTCTCAGTGTTTCGATCAGTCTGATCCATCTCTACAAGACGTTAAACTCACGGAATACCCCATGTTAAACATGGGAAGCTGAGGAAAACCTCAGATGGTACACGATCCCATCATTCGATGTGGGATACCTTGAGCTTTCGCACCCTTGAGAAGCCCTGTGATAATGGACAGAAGACAGACATGCCAATCCCCAGCTTCAAGACATGCCAAAGACACCCCAACATGACCATTCTTTTCACCGAAGCTTGGTACCCCGACAAGACCCCTTGGAGAGTCTCGACGGAAGCAGCGTAATTAACTAGCATCCTTGCAGATATGGTGCCGAGAATGAGCTTCACAAACCCATATAAAATCTATGAGGGAGACCTGGACTAGGTGAAGAGCTCCGAGGAGGGATCCACATAAGGAAGAACCGACATCACATCAACCTGGTTTCGATCAAGGAGTAGACGTCCCTAAACAAGGAACAGATGCCACCCGCCTTTGGAAAGTGGGAAAGCGGGGAAACAAGCCGTGCGTCCTCCAATGTGTGATGAACATACGCGCGCACGCCGACGTAAAAGCGTCAAAAAAAACAACATCATCATCATCTTCATCTATAAAATATATCACTACATGGAATTCTACACGATCACTCTCTACATGGTAGAATTCAGCCACAACAATTTTAGTTTCAAATTCCTAAGGACCTGGACAAGCCTCAATGAGTGCCTCTCAAAGATCCTATGATAGATTCAAGGAATCCAGAATTGTTGACTTGGATGGTACTTGGGTCAAATGTTCCAAGACATCATATTATTGGTCTGAAAGACTGTGTTTCCCAATAGGAACATGTGGTTTCATAGGTTCCTTAGAAGTTGTTTCTTTGTATGTAGATGCATATTGTATTAGGAGAGCAGTTGGAAACACTCTTAGCTTTGGAAGATTAAACCGACTAGGTCTATTTTGTGTGAAGAGGAAGTAGGTGTAACTTCTAACCGATCTTACAAAATAACTATGCCTGGACTGAATCATCCATATGTGGAATAACTTTATTGTTCTTGTTGAGCCCGCTAAAAGGCTTTTCCATGAGTTTCTGCTGCATATACAGTTCTAGAAGGGGTAGGATTAAAATAGTGGCTTTCGGAATATTCACATATTACACTATACCCTAGACATATGAAACTCCCTCTAATTCCTCTGTATGATACCGGGAACTCAGGCTCATTAGGATCAAAACTATGACTGCTGTAAGGATCTGTTAAGTGAATCATGTTAACAGAACCAAAGATCAAATCTTTTTCTGATGATGATTCTACTAGATTAGCCATCTTAGGCTGTGCCATTTGGTGGGGCAGTGCCCGTTCTTTTGAGTTAAATGGCATAATATCTTACAGAATCAATGACAACTTAGTCTTTTACACAAGATCATCTTCTTCTGGCTACTCATCATTTTTTGAATTATGCTGCCCCTTTAAGGATTTTCCTTCTGATGAAGGGAGTATTGATGTGGCATTCATACTAGATGACACAATAGATTTATTTAATTGTGTTCGTAAAATGGAATGAGTTCGGTTGATCATTTTTTTGACCATCCAATCATCATATTTCTAAACATTTTTTATTTTGACTTTATGCCACTTGCCTTCTTTCTCTAAATCAGTAGCAGTAACACATGCTACCTGGGCTGAAGAACCTTTCAATTTTACCTGTCCAGAGTCCAAAATATTTTGTAGGAGTTCTATGAAGTCAAAACACTCTTGAATGGAATGCCCCAACTTCTGATGAGATGGGGAATAGTTGAGAAGGTCTTCATCTCCTTCCTTATTTGTCCTTTTTGGCCTTGGCAACCGAACTAATTTATTTTCTAGAGCTAAAATCAAGTAACCATGATCTTGTTCATTTCGAAAAGAGTAAAATTTGTTCTTTAACTCCTTAAATTGTTTCCATCTTTGATCTCTTTGATCATCTTGACGAAATGGCCTCTATTTTTGATGCTCAGTAGGTGGAGACCTTTGATAAGATGAAGGTTTTGAAGTGGAACCAGTTATATATTCTTGTTTAAGTGGAACTGTAGTAGTCGCTGATCTAACCAATCTCCTTCCTGGAGATGATGGAATTACACGAGTTTAATCCTTTGTCATTTTAAGAGAGTCTTTGATTTTCTGAGTGATCGATGTAAGGCCTAGAAACCCTCCCATATATTTCACA
Organism: Viscum album; assembly: GCA_963277665.1. Taxonomy (NCBI): domain Eukaryota; kingdom Viridiplantae; phylum Streptophyta; class Magnoliopsida; order Santalales; family Viscaceae; genus Viscum; species Viscum album. Next base: position 1,510,643,349 of record OY728153.1, on the reverse strand, counting down.
GGGGTCAACAGTCTACGTAATTCATCAAGAAAATTTGCCACACAGATTGGAAACAACTCTTCTTGAGGGAGTGCTAAGCTTAAGCAATATGTTAATCCCTTTCAGCGAGCAATTAAATCCTAAAATATTTCATTCTCCATTTGATTAAAATTTTTAAGATGAAAAACTATTGTCTTTGGGAACTTTGAGCTAAATTGAAGAAGGATTCATTGGCGGAGATATTCCCACCTAGTAATTGACTGGGATTGCAAGCTTGTATACCAGACAAAAGAAGGCCCCTATAATGACTGTTCAAAACACCTGAGCTTAACTGATTCTTGTTGTTGAGGAGTTACCATCATATGATCAAGTGTTGTTCTGGATCTCCTGAACCATTAAAATTGGGAATGTGGTACTTTCAAAATTATATTGGGGGAGGAATTACATCAACCCATTCAGGATAAGCGCTATTTTCTTTTTGAATTTGTGCATGATTTCCATAAATATCTTATAACTGAGCTGTTAATGAGTCAATTGTAGTCATTAATTTTTGAGAAACATATGGTAGAGCTTGGACTTGAATATGTGCAATAAAAGGAGTTTCGATAGGTGTGGTGACTGGTACTGAAACTGATGGTTACACTACTAGTTTTTGTTGCACATGACCCATAGGATTAGACATGTGAGGGTGTACTTGTAAAAGAGGATATTCTTGATCCATCATTGTATTTGTAACAAATTCCCTAGACTAACTGACATCAGCACGCTTAGATGGAAGACTACCTTGAATTAGTTCTTCATTCGACCTCCTTAACTCCTTCATTTCTTCCTCTTGTTGAGTGAAAGTTTTCTATAGTGAGAGTGATTGTCCTTCTCTAGAGGTAGGGTGGGATGTAACATGGCTTTTACCCTTTTTCCTTATCATGTGCATTTCTAGAGTATGTAAGGGCATTTCCTGAAGGAATATCTTACCGCTAGGAATCCCTATGGGTTCTGGTACACACACCTTCTACATTTATTTATGTGTGCACAACCTATTGAATTGGAAATTCTTCATCTAATCCCTATGAGTGATCCTCATATTCTGGGGGATCAGTGACAATGGAATTGATGACATTTATTGATGCATAACGCATTTCATCCCTTCTATTGGCATTTCTGTGATACTGTCTTCTTCCATGTCCTTGATGAGACATTGCCTTTTGTTGAGTTGATCCCTCAGTAACTTCTTTATGAACTGAAATTTGGAGGGAGTCTCCTAATAATTTGGCTTTTTGTTCCTCTTTTGGAATCTTCCCTAATCTAGAGATGAAAGACTTTCACTGAGGAAGATATTGAGGATTTGAAAAAGTCTCCAGTCTGGTGGACTGGGGATGTTCTTGTTGTTCCTGCTCAACTCCTCAAATCCTATTTGTTGATTCCGAGGGTTGGGTTAAACAAGTCCCTAGTCTAGAAAGATGAGGTGGTTATTGAGCTGCTACATCTGATACTTTCTTAAAAGCTCTCCTGATTTTGCAGACCTTAGTCCGAAAATTGGCTGGATGCATCAACCTACATCCACTCAAATCACCAGGCTCAAATGACCATTTGATGATTTCTGACACTTCAAAAAACTGATGATGTGCATGCTCTAAATGAGAAGAATATTCGATATTCTCATTTTACTGATATAAGATGAATTTGACAACTTTTTCTTTGTATGCCTGACTTTGGGAATAACTAGTTGAGGCATGTTCCTAATAAAGCCTTTGATTACACAGAAAACAAATTGGTTATTGCCGGCCATGGGAAATAACATTGCCTAAGACCATTTTTAGTGGGCTTTGTTGAAGGGAGAGTACAGTGAAATGCAATTCTCCATGAACACCCCATCCCCTGATATGAATAACAGATAAGGAATTGGTAATTAACTGGCTCAATCTTTTTAGTGCGCCAAGGCATGAACGCTGAAGGTCTTTCTACTTCTTTTCAACCTTTGGATATCAGGAAACAGAGAGAGACGCCAAATGAATTTGGCATTGTAACACTTCTATTATCTTGACATGATTTTCATATTCATCACAATATAATATTTTCCTTTTCAAGTGACAAAGAGTTTTCCACATATTGAGATGAATATCATGAATACAATATTTTGTCAACATTTCTGGAATATCTAAATGATAGTCAGCCAAAGGCCAAAACATGACTTCTATTTCACCTTACACAAGTTATTTTCTCATATTCAGCACTTCCTCCTTATCATTTGATGAAGATTCTTCTACCCGATTAGACAAATGTTGGTGCTTCTTTGTTTCTTCATCAGATTCAACAAGATTGGTAGAGAATTCATTAATCAAATTAGAAGATGAATGACCCTGGGGTTGTTCAAAGAATGACCTATAACCCGGGATATCTTCTGATTTTGAAAGTATTTTTACCTTCTAGCAGTAAAGCATCAGACATGACTGGCTTCACATTTGAATGTGTCTCAAGATAAGAGGGCTCTCTTGTTACTATATTTTCCTTTGAGGAATTTTCCAGGAAATGTGTATTACGATGGCGGAGAGGAATTTCGTAGCAAAATTCATCATCATGGGGAGGACCACAATGGTGGGTTACATCAAAAGATGAAACCTTTTTCTCCTTGAGCTTCTAGCTACGCAGAGGGATATCATGGCTATCATCAAAATATGATACATCGAGATCGACCGAACTATCATGAAGCAAGCCTTCATGAGGAAGTGTCTGATGTTGACATTCAGAATTATTTTTTCCAGTATTGGAAAATGAGAAAGTAGAATCTTGAGTGGCAACAATTCATTTTCTGAGGGCTTCAGAAACTCCAGCATCGAGCAGGGCCTTATTATAGATTGGATCTTGATTTCTTGACTTTGATGGATGATACTTTTTATTAAACAACTACTTACTCACTTTAGGAACCACTTGTTGACAAAGTGGTCATTATGGGTAGGTGTATGTTACTGCCCAGTAGAAATGGTAAGTTTAGGCTGATTATCTCCACTCAAATTGGGTGTATGTGCCTAACTTGATTGTCCGTTTGACATGGGGGAGTATTCCCCACAACCCACATGGACTAGGAGAGAGGCGTGTATCTATTCCGGAGTGATATGTATATGAGTCACTCCATGGGTAGGGACAAATTTTTATTTCATTCACTATGATGCTGCTGAAGTTGTTATAATATTTTGACAGGCTTCCAGAATATGGGGAGGGATTTGATTATGCTCTATCACCATTGTCAGAATGTGTCTGGTGACATCAGCTACCAGAATGGGAATATAAATCCATTCTGTGATTAGAGTAGGTTTGTATTCCTGCTTATGTCCTCCTTTTCCTATCAGTGAATTCTGACAGTACTCATGTGTGGGGGTAGAGAGTTGAGTCTCCTCCACATTTGTCGTCGGAGCTTTCTGACTGACTTCTTTGGGTGCTCCCAAATGAGATTGTTAGCAGGCTTGATGAACATTGGAAGGTGTATGTTTCTGCTCTTTATTCTTTTTCAAGTATGGTTGATGAATTTAATTCAATACTGGAAGACGAGGCTACTGATAGAATTGTTGATTGTAAACAGGTGTACGTCCCTGATTATCAGTTGCCAACATATTAGATTGGCGAGCTTCTTTCAGTGCAGTCAGAAAATTTTTCTGATTGGTTGATGAATTATAAATAGGTGTATATGCCTTCCTATAATACTCTACCGGAATTTCCAGATGGGATTGGCGTGTCACTTCCAGACGAGTTTGTTGGGCAATAATATCAGGACTGACAGGTGTATATGCCCGCTCATTGTTTTCCATCAAGTTGTCTTGATGGACTTCTCCGCAGGGGGAATAAGTAAGAACCTTCTCCCTGTTGACCAGATTTTTCCATTGACGGTTCGTCTTGCATGCTCGGGTATGAGGAACCTGAGCCGAACCTGACGATTGTGCCCTGAAAGATGCAATCGTAAGAAATTATGTGGGGCTTACGTATGTTTGACCGCCCAAGATATATGGGGATCGGGATTTACTTCAGGGTAGAAACCATGGAACAAGGTCAATAAAGGTATATGTGCTTTATATTGATTTGGATACTTAACATACAACTTAATCGTGAGAAAGATGCCAAAATTAGAGGGGAATTATGACTCAGGATTACTACTAAGACAGAAGCCCAGGTTAAGAGAAATTATGAATGGGGCTTACTTTTGAGAAGGAGGCCCAAAACATAAGAGGGACTTATGATTGGGTTTTATTCCTGAGAGGGAAGCCCAAATCAAAAGAAATTAAGACTAGGGGTTACTCTTAAAAAGGAGGACCAGGTTAAGAGAAATTATGATTGGGGATTACTCCTATAGAGGATGCCCATATTAGAGAACCTGTGGATTACTCCTAAGGAGGACTCCTAGATTAGAGAAATTGGGGCTTACTCTTAAAGAGGATGCACAAATTAGGGAACTTAGGGCTTACTCCTAAGGCGGATTCCAAGATTAGGGAACTTGGGGATTACTCTTAAGGAGGATGCCTAGATTAAAGATCTTTTCATCTTAAAGGATGAGGTTGAATAAAGGTAATCTCTAACCGTAGTGACATAATGTAATGTAAATCACATGGTTTTGAGAGATTTTCTACAAAATTCATTTTAGATAAGGATTCCATTGAAGGAAGAATTCCATAAATGTATTTTAAGAGGGGTTTGAAGGCTGTCCGTGAAGTGGAATAGTGGATTTGAGGAAAGGAAGTGAATTGGAAGGAGGCACGCAAGTATTGGTCTGGTGCGCAAGTCCTGGTCGCGCAAGTGTACTTTGTGAGAGATGAGTTCACTTGGGAGACAATGAACCTGTGAAGTGATACTTGGACAAATTTTGATTAGAGCACTTAGTATTATCCCTAGAGGCTTTCAGGTGGGTGGCACGCAAGTTTCTTTGAGAGGGAAAGGCAGTGAGAAAGTATCATCCCTTCTTTTTTGGGATGGACACTTAGGGGTGCAAGTATTGAGGATTTATAATACATAGGCCTTATTCTTCCACTTATGAGCATCCATTTTCGGTAAAGAATTACATTAGAATTGTTCGGAAGACTTCATATGGAGACTTGGGTGACCAGAGCTTGAATCTAGGTTTTGGATTTTTCTTCCTCGAAATGGGAGGCCCACTAGGGGTATTTATAGGCCACCTGAGGACCTTGGGAGAAAAAGGAATATGGAATGCAAGTGACTTGCGCGACCCATATGTGGCACACAAGTATACTTGTGAAACCATAATGAAACTAGTGAGACCCATGCTTAAAGGGTTCCTTGTTCATGCCTTTGTTAATTTTTATTTTCTTCAAAGGATGAATATCTTTGTAGTTAAGGTATTCCCCTTAGCAATTTGTTAAACTCCACAATGGAAAGGAGAGTCAACAATGAGCTATAGGATGGTGGATAGGGGTTATTATGACCTTGATTAGCTTGGAGGTGTGGGTTCTATTTATTATACTATGGTTTTAGATCTCGAGGAGGATGTGATAGTTAGAGATGGTGATTGTAGGGAAGAAATATATTATACATATTGCTTCAGAATTGAAACTATGGAAAAAGGGATGAGTTTAGAGTAGGGATTTCTTATATTTTCTCATTATTATTCCTTGATTAATATATGATGTATAGAGACCCCATATTTTTCATACTTAGATATTACATCTTTTTAGAGGAATATAAAATATATTTCAAAAATACATTCTTGAGGACTATGTAGTTTAAGCGTCTTTGGTGAGTAGATACCCAATATTATTATTTCATTAAATATCTTCAATTTCTCCAATAAAATATTTCCCCATTTACTACACATTATATACACACCCTGATAACACCCCTTTTAAATAAACTAGTGAAAAGATCCATAAGAAATGGGGAGATCTGATGTTCAGTGAGGGTAAACATGGGAGATATCAATATATGATATTATGAAAGAATGACATAATCATATTGGTATGAGAGCATGAATATAATTTTTCATGTTCAAATAAAATTCTATAAAAGATCATAAACATGAGTAATTGAATAAATCATGGTAGTTCATAAGACGTGGATCATAAAGGATCAAATGTACATAATCCATGGGAGTATAAAACTGGCATAAGACATGGATTTTTGCTATAAAAATAGGATTATAACATTTTGAACATGTATAAATAGGAATAGGTTCTCTCATTTTGTTAAGGACTTGAAATTGATCCATCGGAAAAAACTTATGGACAAGAAGGTTAGGCCCATGCTTAATCATCTGGTCTTGAAACCAGATCTACACATAACCTAATGGAAATGAAACTAGGAAGTTACATAAACATATAATCATGAAACATGGTCCACACATAACCTTATGGAAATGAATCCATGTCCACACATGGCCTTATGTACTTGATACCATGTCCACTCATAAAATTGTGATCAAGAAATTAGGTTCTTGCATAACATATTTACTCATGAGTTATATATATATTCCTAATAAATTTGAGGGTGATATAAGTTGAAACCATTACATAATCTATACAATTTTATGATATAAGATTATAAAACACTCATCATATAATAAACCCAATGAAAAGGGAAATGGGTTTTATAAAAACATTATCATAGTATAACCCATGGATATGAAATTGGTTTCATAAACATAACTCATGGAAAAGAAACATGTTCCATATACATATTTTTATCATAATCATAAACCAAATAGAGAAATTATTAGGAGGTATCATTAGATAATATCCCTAGTAAATCTTATGTAACATTGAGGGATTTCATCTTAGATGGAAAATTATTCTAAAAAAACACATAGAATATTTATGGAGGAAAATAACCTTTTTTTACAATGAAATCGACCATTAAAAAAATCAAATATTAATAAAAATAAATTATTTTAAAATAATATTTCAAATTTTTAAATGAATATTTACATCATTAATTAGTCATGATGGTAGAAAATACTATTCATGTTGTACATGTTAAAATAAAGATTCACTTCAAATTTTAGAAAGAAAATTAAAAAAGAACCTTGTTAGGAAAATAATAGGAATATTAGTTTTATGAAATTTTGTAAAAATTAATTCATGGATGAAAATTAATTTAAAAAATCATACAAAAAACCCTGAAAACATATAACAAAAATGTGGATTTGGAGTAAAATGAATTTTTCAGTAAAGAGAGAAAAAATGTAAATTCTTCTTAAAAACAATTTTTGGAATATTTAGTTCATTAAGATAGGTAAATGAAAGGAAAAAAATTATTGTATATAAATAATAATATTACCATAAAATTAATAAATTTATTTTGAGTTAGATCATAGTTCTTCATTATCAGAAGCATGATAAAAAAACAATCTTGATGAACAATGAGCCTGTAACATCAAACCCTTATCACTAATTTGTGATTCATAAGACCCATAAAATAAATAAACTTATATTAATATGTAAACCCAAATAAATTTTAATAAATAAAATCATATTTAGTATATAGACCACATAAAATAAAAATTTGGTGAATGTCGCATGTGTTCCACCGAAATAAAAGTGAGATGAAGCTACCTTAACACTTTAGAAACTTTTGAATCATAAGCCCCATTAAAGAACAACATCAAATGAAACATTAAATATCTTGAGAATAATTAGATTCAAAATATAACATACCAAATTGGTATTATATATATAAAATATACTAAATGAGTGTTGAATATTACATATGTCTCTCGTAATTAAATGAGAGAATAGAAATCCCTTTCCTAAAGTATCAACTTCTCTCAAACATGTCCAAACCGAATGTATAATACATATTTTTTATATGTATATTTCATAAACACAGCTATATATATCATACCATATATGATTTAATTACAACCTTTTATTACATATTTATAAATTTTTTATTGTTAAAATAATGTTTTTGGAAATCCCTCAATGGCCTGAGGGCCTTAGATTTTTATATAATTTTTGGATAATCTAATTTTTAACTATGTTGAAATAGAAACATTGAATAAACCAAAGGCTGAGAGGATCATGGAATTATTATACGGACTTATGGACCTAAATACTAGACTACACTATAATTTTACCTCCCCATCATATGTATCATTGATAGTGCCTAGCACCCTAACTGACATGTCTGTTCAGATATAATTTCCCCATGAAATGATGCACAGTGTATGGTATTAATGTAGAATTTAATACCATATTTTCCTTCCCAATCTAGATATCTTTTCTTTGGTTGGTTCTACTTCTCTAATTTCTATTCTGGGTCTCATTCTCTATGTTTTGATATTTGAGGGCCAAATCCTCTTGATTTTTTCTGAAGCTATTATTGAGTCCTGGCATCTATCACACCGCATCCCTTGACTTTTATATCACCAAATCCCACAATTATTCCATAAACATTGAGGCCCAAATGTTTATTCATCTCACCCGCCAACACCATGGACACTTTCCCTAAACCACTAACCTTCTCAATCCCTCATCATTGTCAATTCAATCGATTTTGGGCCCCAATGCCTCTATCCCTCTAGCTATTGAAGAATCCCACCACAATCCATCCTCCATCTCCAACCTTTCCTCCTTCAAGATTGAAACCAAAATATATTAGGCTTATAGGATTTGATATTGGCCTTGATATATGATTAAGAGGTTTCTCTACCATTAGGCTTGACCGCAACTATCTTTTGGTTTAATAATTGCTTCATTTTTCATATATGTTTTGGTTCGATATTTTGGTATTATTTATATTGATCATAAATTAAAAATATATAGGATTTTAACCATGATATAAATATCATATATATTCATTATATATTTATTTTGTTTAAACCAAATAATTTAGATATAAAAAATGAATTACACCATTCATAGAGATGATAGACCATACACATACATAAACATTGTTTAAATTTTTTCGATAAATAAAATAAATAAAAGGTAAATAATAAATAAAAATTTCAAAATTATTTTTATATTATATATAATTTTTAAATATATCCTTATTACTATCCATGCAAAATTAAAATGAATATTTTAGAACAACGCTTCATGGATGCGGTAGCCCACACGTACGCATGAGCGGCGTTATCATCTTATAATAGATTGGAACAAAAAAAGATATATTTGATATTATAATTCCAATAGTATAATTATATAATAAATCTCATATTAATATGTTAAATACATCATTATATCATGACAGAATAGGTTATTATGGGAAAAGAAATTACATTGGGTCACGAGGATGTAGTTCATTGTACATACAATCAAAATTTAAGTTTCCCATTTGATAGTAAAGGATATGGATATAGGTTTTTAAAATATAAGAATAACATATAATTAAATGATATATAAATTTGTAATTATATTAGAATAGTTGATGGAGGTTTCAAGAAGGTTTAATAAAAAATAAAATAAAAACATTTGGTTATGAATGATTTATTTTTTTCAGATAGGTTATTGATGTCAGAACCAAAAGACACCGTATGAGGGTTTCATAATCAAACACATAAATTTAGGAAATGGTTAAGAATGTAATGAAAGTATTTGGGTATGGATTCGTTGAAAAAAATTCGTCAGGAATGTGAATATAAGAGGATACGGTATGTCATATTAAAAGTGGGGAAAATAACCCACTTGGAAACTACATGGGAATTTCGAAAAATAATCCAAAATGATAAATTCATTCCTTAAAAATTAAAAACAATTTCTATATATTAAAATATTGTACAGTATAATGTTGAAATATTGAAATATAATGATAAATAAACAATTTATATTATCAAATATACACTTATCATTTGGTTTAACCCCCAGTAAACTTGTTTTAACTTTAACTATGGTAATTATTTTTACTATTTTAGTATTAATTATAAAAAATGACCTTATTAAATTACATTAATTATTATGATTCAAAATAAGGAATAAATTTTCAAAAATAAATTCATATAATTGGAATAATTTAATTTAAAATAACGCTAATAGACACGGTTAAAAAACAGTTTTCCAAGGAAAATATTTTCATAGGTTTAAACAGTTTTTATAACAATGCTCAACAAGAGTTTTATTCCCATGAACTAAATTGAATTAATAATAATTTAATTTAATTAATTTAAATTTTTAAACCATTTGAAAATATATTTTAACATTGAAAATTCTTTAGATGAAATGATATTTTTTAATAAAAAATATTACTTTGTACTATTAATTAGAAAATAGGTTTTTATCGAAAATTATAAAAAATCACTCTTAGATAATTTTGAAATGATGATTTAAAAATATAATTTTTTTTCAAATAAATTTCTAAAATATTAAAATTTTATTTTAAAATAAGTGCGTAGAATGCGACAAACCCTCTATTTAGAAAAAAAATACATTTTAAAACATAAAATTGGATTTATTATTATAACATACTTAAAAAATATTAAATGATTGATAACAAATATGATTCAATATATATTATATAAATTTCATTAAAATAATTCAAAAATATATACTAATTTAATTATATTGAAATAAAACACTTTATATACATTAAAATAGTTTTTCAAGAAAAAAACTTTTAATTTCAAATGATTATAATTTTGATTTCTAATTAATTTAAAACAAATTAATATATTTTATTTATGTGTAGACTCTATAATTTTTATAATTTAGTTATTCACTTTCATGATTGATAATTTGATGACTACATTATAATATTCAAGCTTAAATAATAATATTAATAATATTTTACTGTTCACTAAAAATTGATATTTCGTGTAATGAAAACTATTGAGAAATTGATTTATTTTTTGAAAAAAATATTTCATAAAATATATGGTTGTTAAATGGTCCCCATTTTATTAATTTGTTTCTCAAAATTCTAATATGATCCTGGGAATCAATGGTTTATCTTCTGAAAACCCATTTTTGGAATCCCTACACCATAAAAAGAGTTCATAAAACATATTCCTCAAAAGAGAGGAAGGTAAATATAAAGTTCATTTGAAGTAATACTTAAACAGGATTCCAAATAGGTAAAAATTTGTGATAAGTTAAAGTATAGTCATGGAATTGAATACTAATTCCCATGTATTAATATAGAGAGGAAGAGAAAATTTTCCAGAGAGAGTTCACCACTACAAAACCATAAATACGTGACGAGTTAAAATGCCTTTGATTCATCAAAAATGAAAATAATAAGTGTTTCATCACAATATTATTTTAATAAAGCTTATTTTATTTTTACTATCGGTTTATAGAACATGTGAAAAGATACTTAAATTATTTAATTCTATTTCACAAGCACAATATCATCCTTTTATTGTGATTTGATCAATTTCCACATCATCTATTACTCAAATAAATGATGATTAAGTTTTATTTCATGGAGAACTAAATGATTTTAAGAACAATTAAATAATGATAAGTCATTTCATATATCTATAGTTATTAAAAAATCAAAAATTGTTAGCACATGATATCCAATATGCACAAATATTCTTATAGTCAAGTAATAAATTAATCTCTAAAACCTCATCTAAAGATATACATAAACCATTACATAAATGGTAACCCTTAAGACCATTTCAAAATTGGAAAATTTATAAATTTCACTATATTTACCAAAACCAACATTACATTAATCCCCCAAATACCACAGAGTATATCATAATTATCACATAAAAAATACATCAATACACAATTTATATAACCTCCTAAAACATGGTAATAACCATAAATACCCTTAAACATCAATTAAAACATACATGATTCGACGTTATTTAAATAAAACTATGAGTTGTTTTAATATATTACATAAATCAAAAAAAGTTAAACTCTATCAATGATAACATAAACCACTTTATTATTGAATTGTTAATCAATACCACAGTGATCAATACTATCCAATTTACTATATCCATGTCAATCATCTATTTTTGCAAACTAAACACCATTATCTCAACATTATTATATATTAAGTGTTATCTTTCCATTAATAATGTTCCTTCCATAGAATATCATTTCATTCTTTAAAATCCATAATTCCAAAAATCTGTAGAAAAAATTACATATTTCATAATTTATATAAAACAATTATTGAATTCAAATACATAAACAATTCAATCATTCCACTTCATTATTAAACCATTAATTAGGCTTTATCATCATATTACATAATAACTCATTACTTTTATATGTTATTTATAATATATTAATCATCAAAAGAAAAACATTTACTCATGTAACCTTGCTGATAATATTCTTTATCTTTCCCCCTAGAATATTGATTTTCATAATGATTTTACTTTCCATATTTAAAACAATCAACCATTGATGATTCCTTAAGGAAACCATCATTCTCATCCATTATGTTAACTAATCATTTTAACTTTTTTCATAAATAACTTAAACTGTTTCCTTCTTCTCCACATATATAACATATTTTTATCCCATTGATATATTCTCTTGAGTGTTTTTTCTAATATTATTGACATATAGGAAACTGAATATTCATTCCTCTATGGTCTCTACCACCTGATATCTCAGAAAACTCTATCCTTCTCTTATTTGGTGAGTCCTAGAGCAAGTTATGTTTAAATATTTTATTAATATATCATAATAAATGATTAGGAATAATCATTATATCCTTTAAATTAGTCATCATCACTTTTGGTTTCTCATCAATACATTTTCTGTCACATTCAATGTTAACACAGTTCCTTTTTGTTCACACCATTTAACAAAAACTAAACATTATAGTGTGAGAAACAATATTCATAGTTATAAGGAAAATAATCATGAAATTTGTTTTATAGGACGTTTAAATCATGAAACTTAATTGTCATTATATGATACCTTAGTATTTACTGTGGCCATTCATATTTTTTATTCAAATGTTTCACGATGGTTTATAAAGTGTTTTTAATGTCCAAAACATATCCCATGGGAGTGTCAGACAAGGTGTGTAGTAAGGATCATTATCATGAATTAGGTAATGATTATGTCCAGCTCAATAAATCATTTTTAGGGTTACCACCCCTATGTAAAACTATGCCAAATCCACATACACTTGTGGAATCTAGAAAGGGATGTAGTTTCATGGAAACTACTCGTTCTATGCATCGAGAAATTAAAGGAAAGTATCAAATACTTATGATTGTCCTTATACTTATCCTTAGACATATCCATAGACATATCTCTTTGTATATCACTAATTATATATCATCCAAGTTTCTATAGGTTAATTATACCTTTCTATCATACCAATTATAGTGACTCTTGATTTTTCACACATAGGTATTGTATATTTTCAGATGAATATTTAATATAGTTCACAAATAAATGCTCGAGAATTGTATAGGATTAATATATTTTGAGAATATATGCACAATATTCTTATTTCATGAAATATTTCCAATATATCCCATAAATATCTCCCCATTTAGTCCTCTTTAAATACAAACCCTACTTATAACCCTTCTTCATAACATGAGGAATGGAGACATAATAAAGGGTTACATGAGATGCTCTATAAGGGTATACATGAGACATATCAATTAATGGTCATCTGAAATTACAAGATAAGAATAAGGGTATGATATCAATAATATAACTTATAAATTTAACAACCAATTCTATAAAAAATTACCAACAAGAGTCATGACATAAATATTTGTAGTTTATAAGACATGAATAACAACTTAATCAAAGTATATAGGTCATGAAAGCATAAAATTAGCATAATATATATTTTTGTGGAATACATGGAGGACTATAACATTGTGAACATGTATAAATAGGAACCAGTTCAGTAAAAAAGTCAAATCCAAAAATCAGGCCCTCACATAAAACTTATGGACATGAAATCTAGGATCATGCTTAATATTGTTGATATGAAACCAGGTCCACACATAACCTTATAGAAACGAAACCAGGTCCACACATAACCTTATAGACATGAAACTAGGTCCACACATTACATTATGCATGTGAAACCATTTCCTCAAATTACCCTATGGACATGATATCAATTCTGTGCATAACGTTGTAAAAATTAGATCTGGTCTACTCATATCATTGTGAACATGAAATCAAGTTCACAGATAACATATTTACTCATGATTTATCCATCATTAATTGGAGGGAGATATAGGTCCCACCCATCTCATAATACATACGTTTGTTTTCCAAAATATCATAAAGCAATCATCATGTCATAACCCAAGAAAAAGGAAATGGGTTTTATATACATTTTATCATATAATGACACGTGGAAAGAAAAATGGTTTCATAAATATAAATGATTTAAATTAAATAGGCTCCATAAACAACTTATCATCATAATAATAAATGATCTTGAAAAAGAATGTAACATAATGAGATTTTATGAAATATTTTTTTTCTAATAGATTTAATCTTTTAGTTATTTTACATTACATTCAACACTAAATTTAGCTTGAATTACTTAAAATACTATGTTTATCTTCCATTATATGAAACACCGAGTTTAAAAGAGAAATGACATACTAGAAAACTATTATTATTTAATATTATAGTTATCACTTAGACTTTGGATTGGTGGGTATGAATAGTATTAACTAAATTATAAAATTATATGTTTCACACATTTATATATAATAAATTATTTAGTGACAAATTAATTATAAATGAAAATAAAAGACATTTAAAGAAATGGAAATAATTTTGTGAAAAACTATTTTAATACGCACCAATATATTTTACTTTAATAAATTAGAAAATTTTCTCTTTGTGAAGGATTTTAATGATATATATATATATATATATTCTATATTCTATATAATTTTTAACATTCTTATTAAGTGTTTTCTAGACAATAGATAATAATAAAAGCAATTTTATTCTTAAAAACTATATTTTTTTTTAAAAAGTAGTTTTGTTACATTTTTTGCACTCATTTTAAAATTAATTTTATAAAATTTAAAAAAAATTATTTTAAAAAACAAGCTTCATTTTTTTAATCACTATTTAAAAATTACCTTATAGTGAAATTTTGAGAATTTTCTTAAAAGTTAAATTGTTCGACATATAGTGAAAGAATATTGGTTTTTATTAAGTATTTTTATTTATTTTAAATAATTTAAAAACATTCAAATAATTTTAAAAGGGTTTTAAAATTAAACATGGTAAAATTATATATATATATATTAATCCAATTTAGGTCATAGGAATAAATTTCATATTTAATTTTTATAATAAAACATTTTCTACTTATAAAAGTTTTTATTCTGAAAACTCACTTTCTCATCGCATTTGTGTGTTTAATTTTGAATTATATTATGCCACTTATGTGAGTATAATTTTGAAAAATTTATATAATATTTGAAATAATAATAATTTATATTATCTTATAAGTTCAAATTAATTTTTTAACATAATGAATAGGAAAAATAGTAAAAAATTATTTATTATGGTAAAGGTAAAAATGGATTTTTCTGGTGGTTAAACAAAAAAAAGGGTTAAAAATAAAAATAACTTTTAAACCACATATTTGATGGAATTATTTATATCTTGTATCTCCTATTTTCTATAATAGACCATTTTTTATACTTTTGACTGGTGAAAAACAGGGTTACACCTTTTTCTTTCAAAAATTAAAAATGCACCACTCACCTAACTTATAAATGGCCACTCACTCTCCTATCATATTTACACATTAAAATCCAATTGTATCCGAATAGAACTAAAAAATACCTCATTAAATTACCTTATATTTGAATATAATCTTTATTTGTTTTTCAAATATCCATCCTAATATTTTTTTTGGTGCGAAACAATTGAATTTGTTGGAATAAGAGGAAATATCTGTGACCAATATTTTTATTTTATTTTTTCCTCCACCTCATTAAATTTCTATTAAAACCTGATGATATAATATCCTTAGTAGCATAAATATACAGAGTTTTTATTATGTTTATTTAATAACCTAAATACTTATTTTCTTCCATATATTGGGATATGAAATAATCATATGTTTGTATGGCGGACTACCAACTCAGGAGTAAATGATACTCAATTTCCATCATCACCTCTCACAGATGGATTTAATGATGTTTGTAAGGTTTCTATATTATAATTATCTTATTATTATACCTATGAAATTATAATACCATATATACCGTCATACCTTCAATCTCTTTGGGAAAACAATAATGCCACTCGGGTGTACGACGTACTACTACCTCACGAACCGATGTGATTTTTTTTCATTTTTTGAATTACTTGGATGGAAATAAGGATATATTAAACAAATATATATCATATTTATAATATAAATATATTTATTCATATATTATATCATATATACCATCTTTATTTCTATTCCATGGGGGATATGATAATGGTGTTCATGTATACAGCAGACTACCGTCTCAAAAAGTGATGTGATTGGGTTTTCACATACTTTTTACATGGAAGGTAATAAGTACATGTATAAATAAAAAATTTGTGTTATATATGAAATAAAAATTATTATATAATATTAATATATTATTTACCCATTTTCTTTTTTTCTATAGAGAAAATGGAATCAATGTTAATATGCACGCATGACTTATCGTTTTCATAAACAGTGTATTTCATTTTATATTTATAAATTTTATGGGTAAAACTAAATAAATATATACTGAATACATATGATATGTATACCATGGTTTAAATTAAGGATATTATGGAACCATGATCAAAGTAAGAGGTCCAAAAATACAGAATCAAAACATACATGAAAAACAAAGCAGTTATTATGCGAAATGAGATTTTAAAAAGGAATTATTAAAAAATAGGTAATAAAACTTCATAAGTAAATAACATGTGGTATCATATATATAATAATCAATATTTAATATTTTTGTAATAAAATTATAATTATTAACAAGATTTTTTAACATGTACGAGATAATTTGATGCTTATGGTAATAGATTTATAATCCCTCTTATTTTTTGTATACATGTGAAAATTCACCACTCATTCCTTCAATGTGGTATATATATTAAAAATTTTACATTTCATATAAATAATATCCTTATTTTAAGGATATTTAAATTTAAAATTGATGTTATGGTTTCTTGGGTAATATAATTCAAAATATTACTAAAAAGGTAAGGGATTTTTGTCACAAATTTTCTTCTTTGAGAAATTTGACTTATTATGAACCTATATTATTTTATGAGGTATATATACATCCCCAGTGAAATTTAATATCATGATTTTATTTATTCTCCAGATATTATAATTTGTTTAATTTTATTATTTCTTTGGGCTTGTGATTCAATGTTAACAAAGTTGTAATGGTTTTATGGTACAATCTCATCATTTATTTTGTTTATTTATGTTTATTCTTCGGATGATGAAATATTAAAATCCATATATCAAGAAAGTAATTAATTTTATTATAATATGTTTATTTCACGAGAATAATTGTTTTTATTTAATTTTAATATATTTATATACTCAAGATTCAAACATAGTGTTTTTAAATTAAACAAGTTGTATTTCTATCTTCAGTCGAAATAGATCATTTTCTTCCATATCCATATTTTCTAAAAAAATCAAAATGTGTTATAACATTATTAAAATGGTTATTTAAAGAATATTTTCTCCAATTTTTAATTTGGATATGTGTTTTAAAGATAATAATTTTTAATTTATAAAAAAATGTTCATTTGTCTTTTAACAAAAATTTGAAAGCTTTATTTGATTAATATGTACAACATTAATTGTTTGAGTTTATGATGAAAATATATTTTTGAAGTCCCATTATCTTTCAAGGGATATACCATGATAATAAATTTATTAAACCCCCTTATTTTTCCAATATTTGTTCTTTGATGAAATTATGAATTAATTATGAAACCCATTTATTTTCAATATATTGTGTTATAATAAAATATCTATGAGACCAATTTTTTTATGGGTTCAGAAATGATGAATTTTTTATGAGATTGTGGAATAGTTATGTATTATTTTCATTATATGGGGGTGGTAATGTTATAACCACGGATAGTGGTAAAATTATAAAGAATATAGGTATAACCTGCATCTCCCTCTAGTGAAATGGGTTAAGATTGATTTATCATTTGATAAATAGGACTAGAATTGGAAGTGAACTCAATTCATTAAGGGACTATATCCACTATAACTATATTGGGAGTGAAACTTGACTACTAAAATGGTTTAAGGGTTGAACCCATTTCACTATAATAGTATTGGAAATGATATTTTAAATACTACGTAAATGATTTTCTATGTTCTTGTGTATGCCACAAATCTAGGTCTTATGCCAACATTATGTTCTCACTTCTCAAATTATTTCATTCAACTTTGATTTATGTCTTATGAACTATAATTATTTATTCCATGACTCATGTTTTTTATCCATGGTATGTAACACATGGATTTAAAATGTTATTCACATGTTATTATACCCTTAGGCTGATGATATGTTGATATGTCCCTTGTTTACCCTTACTGAGAAACTGAGCAACTGAGCTCACCCTTTCTTATGATTCATTTCCTCTGATAATAAAGAATGCTTTTAAGTAGGGCATGTCTACGAAGTGTACTATGTGGGAATATATTTATGGGATATGTTGAAGATATTTCATGAAATAAGAACATTGGGTATAAAATATATAGAGACACTAAACCTTTACGGTCCTTGGGTGTGATTTTGTGACATGTAATGACTATTCATTTAAAAAGATGTAATATTTATGTATGTAAATCTTATGTCGTTACAGTTGTTATTAGTGGAAAGGTTTAGTTAACATTTATAAATTATAAAAAATAGTTATATGCCTAGGGATATTGATAATGATGTGTCTAGGGATACAATTAATGATAATTCTAAGGATGATCCAAAGTATTGGAAAATGTCTAAGAATTTTGTAGTGGGTGGAGAAAGTGGTATCAATCTATTGAATCCATGTATGTATACTACATGTCCATATGGATCTAAAATATAGGTACCTAGGTATTATAACTCGAAAACGGGTGTGTGGATATGGACTCTATTGTCACATGGTACACAAATAATTCTCATACTACACCCCTGGTTTGATACTCTTAGAGTGTATCATTTCTAAATTCACAGACACTTTAAAAACCATCATTAAGGATTTAAATAATTACCATGAATAACCATGTTTAATCCAGGAACACACCAATATTGTTTGTTATTTATATTTTTTAATAAATTTATTCTATTTAATAGTTTACGTTTTATGAAACATCAAACATATACAAACTCCAAAATATTATTATTTGATTGTGTTATTTATCACCTATACATTGGAATAGAGGTAATGAATGATATTAACTAAATTATGAAAAAATTGTTTTCATATGTTTATAAAATTAATTTATCAGTTACCAATTAATAAAAAATGAAAATAAAAACAAATTGAATATAAAGGATGTGTTTTTTTAAAAAACAATTTTTAGTCCCATGATGGCATTTTATCTTAATAAATTAAATTAATACTTATCAGTAAAAGATATTAATGATATTTAAATTTAATATATTCAATAAAAAAATTAAATTCATCCAATAAGTTTGATATGATTAAGATAAGAATAAATATAATTCTAAGAAAAAAATATCCATATTTTTCTAAAAGGATATTTTTCCACATTGTATGGTGCACCTGTTTTTAAACTAAAGTTTGAAACATATATAAATTTAATTGGAAAAAATAAAATTATTTTTTAAAATTGGAAAATAAAAATTAATCTTAGGGTGAAATTTTGGTAATTTTATGAGAAGTTTCATTTTTTGATGAATAATAAATAAATTATGAATCTTTATATAAAACTGTATTTTCATCTAATTTTTTATATTGTTAAATTATATTTTAAATTGCTTTTAAAGTATAATTAGTTAAAATTTAAATAAATAAACAATATTTAAGTAATTTTAGTCATATCTACATTGATATTGGATATAAAAATATTTCAATCTTTTGAACCTTTTGACTTTAAAACCCCGCTTTCCTATTACATCTATGTGGTTAATTTTAAATATAATTTTTCCAATTATGTGAATTGAATTTAGTAAAGTTGGTTATATATTTATAATAATAAGGTTAAAATTAGATATTAAGTTCATTTTAATTTTTATTCATAAAAAAATTTACCATGGTAAAATGAAATATTTTCCATGGTATATGTGAAATAATGTAACACGTTAAATTGAAAAGGTAAAGGATTAAAATACCTAAAAATTACAAAATTTATTAGATTATTGAGGTATTTAGTGACCCTAAAAATTATTTAAAACATTAATTATCCTCAAAATTCTTGTGATTTAATTCCACCTAAATGTGGTTTGATTTGAACATAAAATAATAATTATTTAATAACTAAAACTCACCCCTCCTCAAGTATAAATATGACCCCTCACTAACCCATTTCTCCTCACATGACATTAAGCTCCAAAAATCATAACAAAACCATATCCTCCTCCCTCTATCCATGTACATGTGATTCTTTTATCACCAAAAGGAAAAATCTAATTTCCTCAAGGGGTCATTCAAGGATGTAATATTCAAGAGGTAATTTTCTCAAAACACATCACTTATTTTATTTTTTTCTTATACTTTTTCTCACATAATTTATCTATCATAAATATTAAATAAATAATCATGTAGATACTAAATTTTTATTTTTATAAGATAATATCACATAATAATTTCATTTCTCATCTATTCTTATTTAAAGAAACAAAACTATTGACAAAATTCTACATGTTTTTTACCTCCACAAATAATGATTTTTTTGTTTTCCATTACCACCTTCATCGATGGTTGTGAAAGTATTATTATGGTTAAATAATATTTTAAAGGGTATTTTATATCATATTTCACGCTCTTACACTAAAATATATGCATAATATTAAATAAAATGAAATTATTTTGTGATGTTTAGAAAATAAACTCCAAAATAAACTAAACCTTTGTGAGTAACATTTTATCAAATAAATCATCCAAAATTAAGAATGAAAAATTATATATTGGAAAATTTAAAAAAAATTAAGAGAATGAGTACCTTTTTATATCGCTTATTTAGTTTTAGTTCCATTTTAAATGAAAATCCATAATTACACAAAAGTAAACAAACCTTGAAACCATAAAATGAATGCACCTGAAAAAATTAAAATTATTAAATATTATCAATTAATGGTTGGTTGTATGTTATAATAGTATCATATAAAATATTATAAATATTAATATAGTTATAAAACAAATTAATAACATTATATAAACCATTATATAGGTGGATGAAGTCTGAAAAACAAACGAGAAGCGTTAGGTAAGTGTTTCTTGTCTCACTTTTTCTTCTGTTATATATATGCCTTATTCACCAATTATTTCTATTGTGTGGTGTATATAATAAAACTTAATATATTATATCATAAATTTCATTATATTATGGTTATTCAATGTTCTATTTGATAATTATTACTTTTATGGGGCATACGATTTTACTTATTACAAAGTGTTACAGGATTTCATAACCCAATTTCAATTTTTTGGGTTGGACTTCCACTTCATCGATTATGTAGTGCCATCATTATGTGTGGGATGACTTTTTATTATATTATATTTCATTTCTACTTTCTTTATGTTTATTTATTGTGAATACATATAATTAATTAATTTTATTAATGCTTACTTCAATGATATAATATTAATAATGGATTTTCATTTAAATAATTATCTTTTTAAAGTTTCCTTTAAAAATCTATTTTTATTCAATTCCCATGTTTTCCTAAAATGACATACAAAAAAGTTTTTTACTATTATATTATGATTTTTTAATGTCATTATTACTTAGGTTTTACATTTAAAAAACATTTTGGAAGGATTATTTTTATCATTTTTAAAGTAATATTCTTTATTACATTTCTGACAAATATATAGAAGCAATTTTTTTTGAAATATATTAAATGGTACAATTTTTATGCCATCATAAAGCTTTTATTCCTTGATGTTTAATTTATAATAATATTTGGTTAGTTTCAAAAAAAATTATTTTATAATTTTGCATCATTTTACGAAACGTTTTTTTAAAATGGAATGATGTTTTTCTCTAAAATTATATCAAGAGATCATTAAATATTATTTTCTATCTAAGATAATATTATATGGTGTTACTTATGATTTATTTTTGATATTATTAAATAATAAAATCATTATTATTTTTATTATTGTTTTCTATATATACTGGCATAATATTTACGAAAACTATTTATTTTACCCGAGTTATGTTATTTTGAAATGTTTATGAAACTCATTTGTTTACAGGGGTTCTGATGTGATGAATGTGTTATGTTCTTGTGGAATAAATATTCAATTTTTTTATTTTGTGACAGATGTTACCTATATCTCACTTTAATATATTAGTTATTTTTAAATTTTTAATGAGCTCAAAGGGTACATGGGTGTTTAGCCCTAGCCCACAAAAAAATGGTACATGTGTAGTAATCCCAAGCCCCTAAAAGGGTACACAGGTGTTCATAACATGACTGATACATCATGGTATATGGATTTTAAGACCAATACCATATAAAAGGGGTACATGGGTGGTCATCCCAATGTAATAACAAAATAGTACAAGGGTGGTCAACCAAAGACTGCAAAAATAGGTTACATAAGAGGTCATACTAATCTCGAAACTAGAGGGTACACAGGTGGTCATCCAAAGACTAAAAATAGAGAGTAATGGGAGGTCTTCCCAAGAATGAATCAGGTATACTTGTGAATATCCCAATCCTAACATGTTTTGAGTGTCTTTATAGGTACCCTTGAAATAATATTTTCTAGTCTTATATATGCCAAAAATTCTATGTTTTATGCCATGGTTATAGTATCATGGATCATTTTCTTTGAGGATTTTATGATTCATGTCTTATCAACGTTTATTATTTAATCCATGACTCAAGATTATGATCTTTTTTATATAGGGTATAATTTTCAAATGTTGTTTTCATAATCTCAGGATTATGTTGTATATCTCCCTTTTTTACTCTTATTGGGCATCTGATCTCACCCTTTTCATACATTTTTAACCCTATGATATGAAGAAATCTATTAAGTGTAATATTTAAAAAAGGGTTCTAAAAGTTAATGAATTAGAAGGAGAATATGTATATGTTTATGAACCAGTTTTTTATGTTTCCAATTTTCCAAACACACTAAACCCATATAATTCTAGCATGGTTATTTTTGTAATAGGAATATTCATGTATTTTGATGTAATAACTATATATGAAAATAATGGGTCCCTGTTGATTGTATGAGAATAATTTTTTAGTTAGCCTATGGAAATTAGGATGACAAAACCATTGTAAGAACCCTAAGTGTAAGTATAATTTACCATACTAGAGTTTTGGTAATGATCATGAATAACCTATTTCTAAACCTAATGTTTCATATATTGAAATTTTATAAGTATTTTCCCTTGATGATGTAGTTTTCCTAGTATTATTAGTGTCACTCACACTATTATTTTTGGTTTTAGTCGATGGATGGAACCTGAAAGAACAATGTTAATACTGAATGTGATGGGAAATTTAATGATTTTCCTCCTAAGAAACTGAATGTTATGGGATCTGGAATAAAAAATATTGTTTCTATAATACCAGAAGCTATGACTCATACAATACTTATAAATGAGAAAAGGAAGGAACAATATTCTATGGAGTCATTCATAAGGCAACATCAACCTTTATTTATTGGAACTTATGATCCACTGGTGGCTAAGTAATGGATCAACCCCATTTAGAATATATTTTCTATTCTTCAATACTGTGGACATAAAATATTTGTCTTAAATGTTTACCATCTATGAGTTAAAGAAGATAAATGGTGGAATATTATCAAGAATATAATGAAAGACAATGAAATTGAATCAATGGAAGAGATGAGTTTATAGTGATATTCTTTACATCCCTCATATTCTACTTACAAATATGGAGAAAGAATTTATTAAGTTGAATTAAAAGCTTGAAAAATCCATCAATACATATGATGAAGATTTTAAAAGGATTTAATGTTATGCCTATGGTTTAATTATTAGTAAGGAAATAAAAATTGATTGATTGTTTTGTGGTTTAAAACTAAATCTCCAAAGGTAATTATCTATAAGGGACTTCAGTACATATGAAGAATTTGTTCTATGTTCTCTCAAGGTAGTGATGGAGATCATATTAACCTATCAATCTCATAGTTTTTATATAGAAAACAAAAATGGAAATCAATAGAAATTTAAAAAAACATAGAGAAAAAGAGATGACCTTTCCTTTATACTTGATATCTGGGAAGAAATTTCCAGGATGTTTTTTTAATGGAACTGATAAATTTTTTAAGTGAGAAAGGGAAGTTCATCAGTAAACTAAGTTCTAAAGTGATGGGAAGAAGTTAGATAACAATGTGAATAGAGAAAAACCTATATGGAATGCTCCCACCATACATAAAGACTTAAAGTGTAAGGAAAAAGGGAATTGATCTAATTTGTTCACAACTCTAAGGGTCAGAAATAATGATCAACATTAAAAACCTATTAAAGCTAATGGAAAAGGTAAATATCATGCGATCACTATTGGAAGTGTGGTGTATGAAAATGAAGTGGTGGAATAATTATGTGTTTATGTATTATAATTCAAGAATAATGTTGTAGACATGATTTTATGGTATAATGAAACATATAAGGATTGGTCCACTGTATTTTTTCCATAAGGATTTGGAAGGATTTTTTAAATTGTACTATTAACCATGAAAGTGATGGAGGTGATATTTTTTGAGAACACTTAGTTAAGTGAAAGATAACCCTTAATATTGGCATGATATTGGGATAATAAGATAAATAGATATTTTATCATGATAAATTAAATGGGATATTATTGACAACCTTGAAAATGATAAGTAATATGATGGCAAGGTGGATTATGATATCATGGATTGAGTTTATAGAATTTTATGATTTATTATATGAGAAATAGTTTATTTTTTACGTCATGAATGTTTTCACTAGGATTTTGTAGTAATTTATGTTATTAACATTTTTAAGAGAATACATGATAATGATATTCAATTTTTTGTTGTGTGATAATTAAAAGAAACATCAAGTTGTTTTCGGGATTAATGATATATTGATTTTGAAAATTTAGTGAACATTATTCGATTTTTTTTGGATTTTAATATTTTTAATGGTTCATAAGTTTGATGATTTAAAAAATTATATTGAACATTGGAAAAGGTTTTAGTGATTAATGTATTACTAAACAATATTATGATTTATTCAGTTACTATTTTTTGTTATGATGATAACTAGAGACATAAAAATTATTGGTCATTCCTTTATGAATCTTATGATCCAACAGTTCTTCATACAATACAATTTCAACATCATTTCATAGAGTAAGAAATTAATCATAAATTGAACAAGGTGAAACCAAAGAGTGATATAATGATTATAATATGAAATAAAGTAATTATTTCTACTCAGATTATTTTGAAATAAAATGGTAGCCAACTATCAACATTTATAAAAATATCAATAAAATTTCTCAAAATGATTTGGTATATGGTTTTGTGGTTATTAAAAATTTAATAACCATGTTCTCTATCACTCTCCATCAGAAATTGATAGTTAGAACTCTATTTCTTGTCCATGTTTTCACTTTCCACTAATTCTATCCTAATCGGAATCCATGTTATGTGGTGATCTACTCCTTTTACATTACATATTTTTAAGATGAGGTTTTACTGACCCCTTTTTTTATGTTGGTTTCCTACAAAGGAAATTATTAAACATCCATCTTGTATTTTTATAATAAATTTCAAATTAATGAGGAATCAATAATTTTTGAAATTCTTGTTTTTATCGGAATGGTATCTTAACGATTGTATCTTCCATGAACTCTCTCTCATGTTAATGATGTGTTTCATTTGTCTCTCCTAAGTAAGTCCATACCCTATCCATCAAATGTACTATGCTCAGAGGTTGCACAACTAAATCATGATCTTTCTTATTAAGGGATGCTAATATATATTCTTGATCATAGAGATAAATTTTTTATAAAATAATACCACTCACCTAGTTAAAGTTTTGAGGTGAAAGCACCAATTTGAGTGAGCTATATGGGATCCTGAGGATGTGATATGGAAGAGTTATCCTCATCTATTTGTATCTAAGTAACACATTTTGAGGGGGAAATTAATTTTAAGGGTGTTATTATGAAACATCATGATATTTTATAGTATGAAACTTTATTTTTAGAAAAAATTAATCTCTTCGATTGTTTAGGTTGCATGAAACACCAAACATAAACAAAATCTAAAATATTTTTATTTAATTGTGTTGGTTGTCATCTAACCCTTGGAATATCAGGAATAAATGTTATTAACTAAATTATGAAAATATATAATATATATGTTTATAAAATTAGTTCATTTGTTACAAATTAATTAGAAATGAAAATAAAAATGAATTGATCAAAAAGGGTGATTTTTTATAAAAAACTATTTTTATGCCCATAATGGAATTTTATCATAGTAAATTAAAGTAATAACTATTAATGAAATATATTATTGGAATTTATATGTTATATATTAAATAATTTTATTTAATATTCAATCACTGTGTTTTATAGTTTTAATATATGAATACATTCAATTTTATGTATAAAAAGCTAAATTTTTCTAAAAGACAATTTTGTGTTCTTTTAATGGCACACCTATTTTTAAAATCTGTTTTGAAAATTTTATAAATTTTATTTAAAAAAATAAAATTAATTTGTGAAAGAGAAATATCAAAATTATATTAGAGTGAAGCTTTGGTATTTCTCTGAGAAGTTTCATTTGTTGATGAATAGTGAAAAATATACTAAATTTTAATTGAAAACTTCATTTTTATATAATATTTATATATAGATAAATTATATTTTAAATTAGTTTTAATGTATAATATGTTAAATTATAAATAAATAAAACAAATGTATTTCATTAGAATAAAATTAACTTTTAAATTGGATAAAAAATCATCTGAAACTTTTGAACCTTTTCACTTTAAAAACTTGATTTCCCATTTCTTGTGTGGGATTAATTTTAAATATAACTTTTAAAATTATGTTAATTAAACATGGTATAATGGTGTAAATATTTTTAATAATAACTTAAAACTTATTTATTATTTTAATTTAAAATTTTTTCATAAAAAAGTTATCATGGTAAAAAGAAATATTTATCATGGTCTTGGTAAAATAGAGAAACAAGTTAAAATTAAAAGCAAAAGGATTAAAATAACAAAAAAAATTCAACATTTAATGGGTGCTTGAGGTATTTATAGACTCCAAATATACGTTAAAAATTTATTTGTTAGAAAAAATATTAGTAATTAATGCAACCTCAATGTGGTTGTCTTTAAACATAAAATAATCAATATTTAATCATTTTAACCCACCCAACCTCATGTATAAATACAACACCTCACCACCCAATTTATCTTCACAAGACATTAAGATAAAAAAATTTATTTCAAACCCTAACTTACTAACTCTCACCATATCCAAGTGTTTCTTGGCTAACCAAAAGACCAAATCTAAAGGTCTTCAAGGGGTCCTTCAAGGAGCTGATATTCAAGGGATATTTTTCTCAAAACTCCTCTCTTATTTCCTTTTATTATTCTAATTTATTCTCACATATTTCATACATAAATGAATTATAACTCCATAATCATGTAAATTATTTATATTTATGTTTATAATGGAATATCCCATATCATTTCATTTCTTATTCACTCTTATTCTATGAAACGAAACTATTGTCCAAATTATGCTAGTTAATCACCTATGTGAATAATGATTTTGTTTTCTTACATTACCACCTTAATTGATATTAATAAAAATTATTATTATTGTTAAATAATATTTCAAAAGTTATATTATAACGTATTTCATATTCTCTAAAGAATATATAGATATATTATTAATTAAAACGAAATTAGTTCATGATATTTGGAAAAACCCTCCAAATAAACTTAACATTTATCATTAACATTTTATCAAATCAACCATCCACATGAAAGAATGAAAAATTATATATGTTACCATTTAAACGTATAAAAGTTTGTTAATACCATTTAATTTCACTTCTGGAGATTTACTTCAATTTTAAAAGTAAATTCATAATTACACACAAGTGAAAAAACCTTCAAACCCTAAAACCATGAAACGAAAACACCCAAAACAATGAACATTATGATATATTAATAACTAATGGGTAGTAAGATGTTATAAAAGATTTATATATGATATTATAAATATGAATATATTTCTTAAACATCAATAAAATTCTATAAACCATTATACACTATCTTTAAGTATTCGAATCTTACAGGAAGCGTGGGGTAAGGGTTTCTTTTCTATCTTTTTCTTCTGTGAGATATATGCTTTATTCCCCACATATTTATTTTATATAGTCTATATACTTTACATTGATTTATAATATCATGAATATAATAATATTAATTTTATTATAGGTTTCATTTGATAATTTTTACTTTAATGGGGAATACGATTTGACTGATTGGATAGTGTTAAAGGAATTCTTAGCCCAATTTTCATTCATAGGGTTGGTCTTCCACTTCATTGATTATGTTGTGCTACGATTATGTTCACAATTACTTTTGATTATCTTATGATTAATTTCCACTTTTTTATCTGTATTTACAATGAATATACATAATCTACGAATTTTATTAATGCTCACTTTAATGATATGATAATTAGAAGGGATTTTCCTATAAAAAATTATCTTTATAATGTTTCCCTTAAAACTATATTTTTATTCCATAACTATTTTTTTTCTAATATTTTTTCAGAAAATGTTTTTACTTTTATCTTATGATTTTTTACATTCATTATTACTCATGTTTTACTTTTTGAAAATGGTTTTAATGGATTCTTTTGTTCATTTTCAAAGAATAGTTCTTTATGACCTTTCTTGAAAAAATACAGAATGGATATTTTTTAAGTTATACATAATAACAGTATTCTCTCCCAATAATTACTCTTTAATGCCTTAAAGATTCCTTAAAAATATGACACAGATAGTTTTAATGAAATTTTATCTTTTATAATTTAATAGTATTTTATGAAAAAATGTTTCCAAAATAGAAATGATATTTTCCTGAACAAATATTTAAATCAATCATTCAAAATTATTTTCCATTGATGAGATAATTATTTGATGTTAATTATGATTTACTAGGGATATTATTCAAGAATTAAAACACAATTATTTTTATAATAGGTTTATGTATCTGATAGAATAAAGCTTATGAAAACTATTTCTTCTCTATGAGTTATGTTATGATGATAGGTTTATGAAACTCATTTCATTAAATGGTTTATGATGTGACGAATGATTTATGTTATTTTGGAAAACATATATGTGATTTCCATTTTGTGATGGGTAATATCTATTTCTCCCTCCAATGTATTGGGTAGTGATAAATGTTCTATGAGGTCAACGAGTTCATGGGTGGTCATCTCAATCCCATAAAAAAGGGTACATTAGTGGTCTACCCAAGCCCAAAACATTCGGGCACATGGGTGCCCAATACCAGAAAAAAGGGTACATTGGTGGTTAGCCCTAGCCCATGACAAAACGGTACACCAATTTTCATCCCAATCCAGCAACAAGAGGGTACATAATAGGTCATTCTAATCCCAAAACTAGTGGGTAAATGGGTGGTCATCCTATGCCCAAAACTAGTGTATACATGGGAGGTCATTCCAATACCCAAGTAGGTACAAGGGTCATTAGACCAATCCTAACATGTTATGAATATCTTGGTAGGTAGCATTGACATAATATTTTCTAAACATGTTTATGCCACAAATTCCATGTCTTATGACATTGTTATAGTCTCATGGAACATGTTCTTTGATGCTTTTATGATTCTTGTCTTATGAACTTTTATGATTTAATCCTTAACTCAAAATTAGGATATTTGTTATAAAAGGTATAATTTTCAAATTTTATGTTCATGATCTTATGATTAAGTTATATATATATCTTATTTAACCTTATTTAGATTCCAAGATCACCCTTTTCGTATTTTTCTTGTCCCTAGGATGTGAATAATTTTATTAAGTGTGATATGTCAAAAAGTTTTATAGATATGACGAAATACGAATGTGAATATGTATATGTTTTATGAAACAATTTTTTATGTTTCCATGTTTCCAAATACAACAAACCCATTTGATTTTGGCATTGTTTTCTTATAGTAATATTCATCTATTTAGATGTAATATTAATATATGAAAAGTATGGGTCATTATAAATCCTATGTTTTCATATGTTATAAATAAGGTGTTAATATTTTTACATCCTATAAGTGAGTTTTCATGATTATGTGGTTTCCCACTACGAATATTGTCACCCACAATATGATTTCTGGTTTTAGTCAATGGTAGGAATGATAAGGAAAAAGATTAACATTGAATGAGATATAAAATGGATTGATGGGAAATAAAATTGGATGATTTCAACATTAATGGTTATTGTGATTATTAAAAATTAGTTATCATAGTAAATGGTTAATATCTGGCACCATAAGAAACTATTGGACTCACAATATTAGATATGGATTGATTTCATTGAGTGTTTGGGTGATGGATACCATGGAGTAAGTAAGATTACGTTTCCTATGTGTCATGAATGATGGAAGAGGAAATCTTGGGATGTATCAAAAGAATGCGAATATTTTTAATTTTTGATAAAAAATTCTTAAAGTACGCAATTGTTGAGGAAATTTGAAATGTTCAATTCATTCATTGAATGGGGGTAACAGTTTCCCTAATGCGTCATCAATGGTAGAATTTTATAAATGTTGAAATAATAGGAATTACATGAATTTAATCCATATTGGTAATGTTCATGAAGATAATCAACAAGGTGGTACATGTAATGGTTATTCTACGGATGATTAACAGACTATGAATGATATATGAAAAGAAATAGGTATTAGAAAAAAAGATGACGAAGCCTGATTAAGTGGGGTAGATTGTGACTCCCAAATATTTTGACAAATATATTATTTCAAATAAATTCAATATTTTCAATATTTTGAGCTACATGAAACACTAATTTTAGATATAATTACATGAAAAACTATTTTTATCTAGTGTTTTAAGTAACACCAAGTTTAAATAAAATGCGACATGCAAGTAAAATATTTTTATTTAATGCGATTGTTATCAATTAGCCATTGGAATGTAGGGTATGAATAGGATTAACTAAATTATAAAAATACATGGTTTAAATATGTATATATAATAATTATTTTGGTGACCAATTAATAAGAAATCAAAATAAAAACCATTTGAAAACAAAGGGAATCTTTTTCTGAAAAAATATTTCTATGTGGGAAAACACATTTTACATTAATAAACTAAAAAATAAAATTTTAATGAATGATTTTTAATTAAATTAATATATTATATATTCTATAAAATGCTCAACATTCATATTTTTTGTTTCTTGTCAATATATAAGAGTAAAATGATTTTTATGCTTAAAAATTTTATTTTTCTAAAAAATAGTTTTGTTGCATTTTTGCACACTCATTTTAAAATTATTTTTTTTACACTTTTATTAAATTTAATTTTAAAAATTAACATAAATTTTTAATTAATTATTTAAAAATTATCCTAGAGATTATTTTCTAGAATGTTTTGAAGAGATAATTTTTTCGATGAATAAAGAAAAATAGTGGTTTTATTTAAAATTATCATCTCTTTTAATGAAATTAAAAACATCCAAATAATTTTAATAAATATTTAAAAGTAAAAAATAGTTAAATTATATATCTATTAATTCATTTTAGGTACTTTTAATAATTTTTATAGTGAAGTTTTATATTAAATATTTCTCTACTTATGAATAGTTTATCTTTGAATACCTGCTCTCTCATTGCATCTGTGGGTGTAATTTTAAATTATATTATACCAATTATATGAGTTGAATTTTGAAAAATAAATTTTATATTTGATATATACACTATTTAAATTATCTAATAAGTTCAAATTAATGTTTCACCATAATGAATATTAAAAACTAAAAAAATTATTTACCACAGTTAAGGTAAAAATGGGTTTACTGAAAGATAAACTAAAAAGGTGAGGGTTTAAAATGACCAAAAACATTTCCCAGACCAATTATCTATGCCTTTTGACCTTATATCTTCTATATTAGTAAAGGACCATTTTTTATCCTTTTGGTGTGGGAAAAATTTCGATACACCTTTCTCATTCCAAAACATACAAATATGTCACTCACCGCACTTATAAAAGGCCACCGACTCTCCTCTCCTATTCACACCATAAAATCCATTTAGATTGGAAAATACCTAACAAAATTACTTACTTAATTCCACCCTATCATATTATAATCCTTCTTTGTGTAAAATCCAACCTAATATGACTTTTTTGTGCAAACCAAAATAAGTTTTCTAAATAATAGGTAACATCCCTAACCGAGTGTTTTATTTTATTTATTCCTAATCCTCCTTTAATTACTATTTAAACATGATAATATGATAACATCAGTATATACCATATACTGATATTTTATAATATTAATGCATAAACCTATATCATTCTCCTCTTCAATAAAATGGGATATTGAATCATCATTTGTGTCTACGGTGGTCTACCCCCTTACGAATCGATGTTATTCGTTTTCTCTCACCACCTATCACATTTGGAAATAATGATGGTTTTGTTATTTAGATATGATATTTTTGATATTATTATACCTATATAATTATAACACCTCATAAACATTCTTACCTCCAACCCCATTGGGAAACTAATAATGTCGCTCGTATGTATGACAGATTACCACCTTGCTAACAGATGTGATGTGTTTTTCATTTTTGATGTACATGGATGGTAATTATAATAGATTAAATAAATATATATTATGTTTTTAACATAATTAAAATTTAGTAATTATAATATTACATATACCTTATTACACTATTTTATATGGGAGATATGATAATGTCGTCTATGTGTATGGTTGACTATCGTCTTGCAAAGCAATGTGATTGGTTTTTCATATACGCTTTACATGGAAGTTAATAAGGGAAGGCTTTAAATATATGTTATATATATTAAAAAAAATTATTTTCTAATAGAAATATATTATTTAACCTTCTTTAATTTATTTCATTGAGAAAATGATAACAGCATTCATGCATACATATGATATGTTGGTTGGAGTTGGTGTTGGTGTCCTAGGACCAACTGTTTATATTTTTATTACATAAATATTTGATGTATATTAAGAAAACTTATTATTACGTATTGTTTGTTTTTTGAAATGACTCAAATTTAATAATGTATTGGAGTATACATTGCATTGATAAGGTAGTATAAATTCCCCATTATGATGTGATCCTTGATGTGCTATAATTCTTTTCTCAAATAATGTTATGTGGTTAGATAACATGTTATGATAAGACACATAGTTCATAGACAGTAAGGTGTGGGTACTTGGAATAAGATGAGGGTCCTTCTCATGAAGTTTTCTCATGGTAATCTATAAGGTGGGAGATTATGAGAACTGACCAGCTAGTAGAAATTCCCTATGTTTTTCTCTCATCGGATATTCCTATCTATGAGCATGTGTGATGGTCCTTAACCATTAAGATAATTATAAATACATGTTACAACTCACGTAATTTGTTGTGTTTCATAAACCATTATGATAATATCTCATGGAGAAGTTGAATACATTTGGTGTGTCGTGTGTTACATGTCATTAATAAATAATTTGAGGAAGGATTTCCCCTTCCAAATTTATGGAAGTTGATATCTCGGCCCTTTGACTGAAATAGAACCATCACATTAAATTTCATTCCCATGGTGTAACGACTTGTTTATTTCAGATATTCAAATAATGTAATATTGAAAATCTAGGTTTGTGATATGGATATGCAACCTACCAGATTAGATATCGTAAAATAGGTATTATATTACATAGTGGACATTCGTTTGTGGTTTTCAATGTTTTGGAATTAAGTGTTTTCTCTTGGGTGCTATGACCTGTTTCTAGATAGTAATTGTGGACATTCAGCAAGTCTGCCTAATAACAATGAGAAAAAATCATGGAGGGTCACACACTTAGTGTTTTATTTATCTTAATCAACTTATATTTTTTTAATTAATGGATTAAATATTAATATCAAGTTCAAGGAATAATTTTATTCAATTTGTATTGATTGAATAAATTAAATAAATATTTATTTTTCAGATTGTGAATAAAATATTTTTTTTATTTAAGGAATATTTTAAGAAATATTTATAAGTTATATTATGAATAAAATATTTATTTATGAATAAAATATTTATTTATGAATAAAATATTTATTCAGATATTTAATAAATCCTATAGGAGTTTGATTGGACCAAGACCGAGTCTAATGACAAATACTTATTAACAAAATCATTAGATAATATTTGTCATTGTGAATGTCAGTCCATTCCAAAAAATAATAATTATATAATTATTATTATATGCCATGGGAATCATTAAAGGTAATAAACTTTATTTAATTTTTGGTATGTTATTAAATATTATTTTAACACAAATACTAAATCTATAAATAGATGGATAAGTCTATTGTGTAGAGGATTTGAAATTGAGAGTGGAAATTTTTTGCACACAAAATATTATATCTCAACTCCTCCTCCTCTCTCCATCTCAAGAACAAGAAGTGCAAGAGATATTTAATCAAGACCCAAGAATGAGAAATCAAGAACAAATAATGTATGACATTTGACTTGTTGTACTAGCACCTGAAGATCGAGTAGTATTGCTTGGAGATCATAGGAGCTCATGTTGATCTATTTTTGTGGGATTGTATACATGGATCATTATAGTGGAATGAAGGTAATCTAAAAGGTTCTTTTCGATTGATTAATGTTAGGGCCAATAGGGGCCTATATACCCTAAGATGGGGGGGGGGGGGTAAATCAGGGTATGGATATTATTTCGCAAAGTTCTTCCTCCCCCACTGGATCTTGACCTCTTTATTACAAGGGTCACTTTGTTGGCACTCGTGTGATTATTATGACCACTTCTTTTCTTATTTATCTGATGATGATACATTGAATGTAATGTTTGGAAGCAAAAAGACAGAAACAAAGATTTTTACTTGGTTCACCCTCACTAGGCTACATCCAAGGAGCATACGCCGTCAAGTTGCCGGTCGTACCAAATTCCACTATTCTTCACTAGATTTAAATACAAAGTTCAGGCTAGATCACTTCTATGCCCAGGCTCACTGCCTTTAAAATGATTAGGGTCATCTCACTGCTTTTCCAAGGGTCACTCCCTATTTTTCTCTCTCTCTGGCTCACTGCCAGTGGAGAGGATCACCTTCTTCCTTTTTCTAAGCTCACTGCTCTAGAAGGGAATCTAATTACAGTTTATTGACCTATAGGTATCTTCATTTGCATGAAATAATGCATCTTCAACTATTGATAGATTCTCTATTGAAGTATAGATTTCATCCACTGATGAATACCCCTTTGCCTCTAAACCACTGGGAAATTCCTTTTGGAAACACATTCGCAAAGAACCCTACTTCACGAGGCTCCCAATTTCGCGAAGCTCAAACAAGCCTTCATGAAGCTCCTGCCTTTTCACGAAGCACTTTCGTGAATCTCAAGCCGTCGCAAAGCAACATCCCTCGCGAAGCTTACTAAGCCAATGCGGAGCTCACAGGTTTCGCCGAGCTACACTAGCCACCGCGAAGCTCCACTTTCGCGAAGCACACTGGCTCTGCGAACCACCTTCACAATACGAGAGAAAAATATTTTCTCTGAAAATTCTCTCTACTTCCCTTGAGGGGGTTGGCCTCTATTAATAGGCGATTCCGCCGACTCTCGGCCCTTCCGCACGAAGTCAACACCACGTCATCGCCAATCGCGAAGATGCGAAGTTTCCGCTGGAATTCTGTCTAAATCGTGAAGCACCACGGAAATTTTCTGTTCGCGGAGCTCGTCGTAATCGCGAAGGATCACCATCAACATTCCTTCGCGCCTTCACCGCGAAGCTACCTCGCAAAGCCCTTCACCGATGTGATGCGCTTCAACTCTGACGTTCGTGAAGCTTTGACGTAATCGCAAGGCATCACTGCCTCAGTTTTTTTGGTCTTTGGGAAATCCAATCCATACATCCCATCTTCGCGAAACTCATGCCTTTTCCATATAAAAAATATGATCTTCATGGAAATCCACTTTTTGCAATGCTCACCAAATTCCAAATTTTGGACCCAAAAATTTTGGCAAACACTGGGAAATGGAGCCACCTTGTACTACACTTTTTTACCACCTCCATATCGTCTTTTCCTTTCTTATCGTTCTTTGTCAACAAGAAGTGTCAAAAAATTCCCGAAAACTCGACTATTATACATGGAAACATGCTTTGTCAACAAACAGAATCAACCCAAAAATACATCAATGTTACCTTGAGGGATTTTTTCCCAACAATCAATATTAACCAAAGAAGAAAGTTCCTAAGATCAGGTATTTATTTATTCAAATATTAATTAAATAAATTATAAATTTGACCTAAAATATCCTCATTAATGGTTTCAAGAAATGGTTCGTAAAATTATTTTTAATATATCACCCACCTTCACACTCTTCCGCTATGCCGGAAACCATCAAGTGGTATTAGAACCAGGTAATGTTTGAATTTATAATTATTTATTTGATTGTTAATCTATTTGAAATTGTGGTTATATTTTCATTTCATGTTATTAATTCTTTAATATGATATAAATTATCATGTTATCAACATATTAATAATGTTTGTTCAGTGTTTCATTTTCACAAAGGTTTAAGAACAAATGAAGAATGACTTGAGATGTCATCAATAAGTGTCAAACGATTGGCTGGTAAAACTAATTAAGGTAGCATGCGGTCGGAGCACACATTGTATACTGATGCACATTTTATCTTGATGCATCAAGAAGTTTATTAAAAATGGTTATTTTATTCTACACCACATGTTGACCGGGCCAACCTGGCACAAAAAAGTGAATACAGGGTGTGTAACTGGTATGTACACACCATGTAGTCTGGCCGAGTCAACACACCAATGCCCCAGGCAAGTGACTTGGATAAACGTAAACCGAGGTACATGGAGTATAACTATATGAACAAATCATTAAGAATCCCATTAATGGAAAAAATTAAAATTACCTTATATTTGAAATATTATAATAAAAATCATATTTTATTGATTGGAACACCTTTGTGTGTTTTACAATTTAATTAATGTTTTAAATAATTTAAAATTCTTGATTAATTTATTATAATTAATATGTAATTATTGGTTATTCCATTTATTTTCTATAAATTCCATTAATGATGGGTACCTCTAAAAAATATATGATTATCATTAAGAAGAAAGTTAATTAATTAATTAATGTAACTGCATTTATCTTAAATAATAAAATAATGAATAAATAAATAAAAGCTAGTCGTTTACTTTTGCGTATTCATTTCATGTATGACTATTTATATGCTTGACCAAGAAATGTTTATGTGTTGGATGTTTTAATTTAATTTTTTTCCCTATTTTTAAAATTATTTAATATTAAATTAAATTATGGCCTATGAGTCATCCTTCCCTCTGTTATTATGTAAGAATTGAATGTCCAATGATATTTATGAAATCACCTTCAACCAATCATTTGGTTCTTCTTACCAACATGTGAGTAATAAATATTTTTAATTAATGGATCATCCCAAGGCATGTGGAGGTGGTTCAAGACCGAACCATAATGGTGTCAACACACATGATACATAGGTGGACAATTGAAATGTTGTAACTCATGCCAAGATAAACCATATGGGTTATTTCCCCTGGGTCAAAGGTTGGATTAATGTCTTCTCATTAAATCAACTATTAGATGAAGCTCATGAATGGGTCATTTAATTAATTTTTTATTTATGTCTATACAATTATTTAATTTATGGATTCAAGGTCATAATATCATTAATAAATGAATTAATATTAAAATAAAATTAAATATATGAGTTATGGGTAAATGTTTTATAAAAAATGGTTAATTAATTAATTAAAATCCACCTAATATTAAGAAGACATGTAAAAGTAAAATAAAATTAAATTTATTCATAGTAAATTAAAATCCATCAATTAAATACTATGTCAAACTAAGCCTTCCATTAATTGATTTGGAATGAAACCATAGAACTAAGTATAGTACATGGCCAATGTCTAGAAACTAACATTTATAGAGGATTTATCATGAGAGTTTTGGGTCGACTTAACTAAAATTATATTGAATTTGATAGCCAATGTTTATTCAATACAAATTTGGAGGCTAGTTTTGAGAAATTCAAGTGATTAATTTAGGATAGGGGAATCCACTTAATGGATCAAGGAGCTATAATTCCACAATTGGAAAGACCGACTACTTAATTAAATTATTATGTTTTTCCTGAAAAAATTCTGAATCATTAATAAAATTAATGTGGATCCTATCCAATAGAATGTTAAAAAAACTAGAAATTCTGAGTTCAATGAAGAGGGCAATTGAGACTTGATAAAAATTGGGGTATATTTAATAAATAAATAAATAAAAACATTTAATTTATTATATATCACTTATTTTTAATCATGAAATGTACTAATAATATGTTCTTTATAACTATAGAATAAAATGAAATGTTCAGCATCCACACTATCCCTGTGATCAATATTTGAGAACAATAAACTCATAAATGGAAGTAACCTCCATGAGTGGTTTAGATGCCTTCGGGTTATGCTACACCAGGAATGGAAATCTTATATTCTAGAATCATCAATGCCTGATCTGTCTATTAAAGAGGTGATTGATGAAGATTTCCTTGTCTATGAAAAACATTTGAGTAATGCTGCCTATGTTCAATTTTTATTCTTTCATCTAAGTATAGTGAAATAATGAAGTCTCATGAAAACATTGATTCATATATAACGTTTAACCACCACTGTGGTCTTTATTATGAGAGAGCTAGACAAAAATGGTTTGATATTTATAAGTAACTCTTTTAGTGAAATATTAGAGTGGGTGCCCTAGCTGGTCCTCATGTAGTCATGATCATTGGCTACATTGAGATATTAGAGGTTCTAGGGTTTAAAATCCCTAAAGAACTAAGAACCAACCTCATTTTTGAATCACTCCCTCAGTGCTTCTTCATATTTGTGGTGAATTTTAATATGAACAACATTGAGAAGTCTCTTCCATATCTTATTACTCTTCTTAACCAAGTAGATAAGGATGTGAACCATGTAAATCCTTTTATCCTTATGGTGAACAAACAGAAAGGTAAAGCAAAGATATTTAATCCCAAATATTTTTCACACCCTTCCAAGAAGTGATAGATCACGAGGCATGAATAATGTTCTCTGTTTCACATTTGTCATAAAGGGCCATTGGAAGAAAAACTGTACCTATCCAAAGAAGAAAGGGTATGCTTTAGGTTTATTTGTTATCAAGTTCAATTTATCTGTTTCTATCAATTGGGAATTAGAGACAGCTTGTGGTGCTCGCATATGTATTAAAATATAATAACAAACTAAATTCACAAAGATTGACTTAGGAGAGGTGGATCATCAAGCATCCAATGGAGATAAACTTTTTGTTGTAACTATCAAGGACTACCACCTCACATTTTCAAGTGGAGGTATCTTGGATTTAAATGGATTTAATTATGTTCTTTCAATTACCAAAAATATTATTATTTTATCGAGACTTGATAGGGAAGGATTTATTTCAAATTTGGGTATAATAGTTTTTTATTTTATAAAGATAGAATTTTTTATGGTAAGGAACATTTAAATAATTTTCTTTTTGTGTTAGATTACATGATCCAAATAATTGAAATTGATAACAATGTTACTTCACGTGACTCAAACCACACCAAACTCTGGCATCATCAGTTAGGTTATGTAAATTAAATTTTTTTGACTTAATTACATCAAGATGGATATTTTTATGATTTTAATGTAAAACCACTTCGTGTATGTCACACATATTAAAATGGAAATTTTACCAAAGCGCCATTTAGTAGGAAACGTGAAATGACAAATTATATTCTTGAATTTGTTCATACCGATGTGTGTGGACCACTTTTTGTTGATGAAATGGGTGGGTACTTATACTTAATAACTTTTACTGAGGATTTTAGTAGATATGGATCTATATACATAATGAAGAATAAGTAGAATTATTTTAAAAAATCAAGGAATACATGAATTAAATTTAGAACCATCTTTGTAAGAAGATTAAGAAACTTTTCTCAAACCATGGTGGAGAATATATTAATCAATACTTTATTGATTTTCTATGTGAGTATGGGATTTTATGTCAACTCACTTCTACTTATACATATTAGTGGAATGGTGTAAGTGAATGATGGAACTGCACCTTATTAATCATAGGGAGATCAATGATGATTCATACGAGTCTTACATTATCCTTTTCAGGATACACATTACAAACAGAAACATACGTAATAAACTGAGTTCCAAATAAAGAAATAAATGGTATAACATACCAATTATATAATGGAAAGAAACTCGTGTTTTCTTAATTACATTTTTGGGGTTGATAAACATTTTTTATGGCCTATTCATGTAACATGATTTCACCCTGATGCACAAAGTGTATCTTTATATGATATCCCAAAGTAACAAGGGGATACTAACTATAAAATATTTCATAAAAAATGGTTGTGTTTGAAAAAATTCCCAAATTTCATGAGGAGGCTCTTATCTATAAAATATATAGTGGAAGAGTAATAGACTTCAATGTAGTTTTGGTTCAATATACACAAGAGTTGTCATAAGGAAAAATTCCCCAAAGCCTCTTGGAGGAAGATATTATTTCAGAGACACGATGACTGTGTAGGAGTACTATAGAGGTTAGAGAAGCATAACGGTATGGATTTATATTCACTGAGGATAGTGACTCATTATTAATTGATAATAACGATCCAATAACCTACAAGGAAGCAATAAGTGGAATAGATTTTCCCAAGTGGAATGAATCCATGAATTATGAAATAGATTATATGTTCCAAAACCAATTAAAAAATTTGGTAGACCCTCTTGTACATGTAATGCATGTTGGTTGTAAATGGGTATTGAAAAAGAAACTAGAAAAGTAAGGACATGTTAGTACCTATAGGCATGACTGGTTGTAGAAGGTTTTAAATAGTTTCATGGAATTGACTATGAAGAATCCTTTTTACTAGATAAAAAGTTGAAATCATTTAGAATTATACTTTACTTTATGGATTTACATGATTATGATATTTGAAAAATGGATGTCAAAATATCCTTCCTTAATGTGAACCTTCAATAATATATCAATATGAAACATCCTGAAGGGTTGTGAATCCAAAGGATACCAAAAAGTTATGCATGGTACAAATATCCATTTATGAATTAAAGAAATTATATAGGTCATAGAACATTCATTTTGATGAGGCCATAATGAAATTTGGATTCATAAATAATGACGGTGAGCTGTGTGTCTATAAAAATTTTTGTGGGACTATAGTTGTATTCTTAATAGTATATGTTGGTGATGTATTACTCATTAGAAATGAAATATCAGTATTACAGTCTGTCAAGCCATGGTTGAATAAATTCTTCTTTAAGAAGTACTTGGGTGAGGCAACATATATTCATGGGTTCAAGATACATCAAGATATATCCAAGAGATTTCTTAGCCTAATTCAAAGTACATACATTGGAAAGATACCGAAGATATTTTATATACATCAATCCCAGAGGGGATTGTTGCCAGCGTCACATGGAATTTATCTTTCTAGGAAAATATGTCCTCAGACAGAAGATGAAAGAAACATAATGACAAGGATTCCTTACACATTAGTGATTGGGTTAGTCATGTATGTTATTCTATCTACTAGGATAGATTTTTCCTATGCATTAAGTGTGGTGGGAAGATATCAATCTAATCCAGGTGACTGTCATTGGATAACAGTAAAGACTATCTTTATGTATTAGGGGAGTACTAAGGATATATTATTGGTTTATTGTTGAGATGTTGAATTAGTCATCAGAGGTATTGCAGATTCTAACTTCAAAACTGATCAAAATGGAATAAAGTCACAAACATGATATATCTCCACATTGAATGGAGGTTTCGTGAGCTCGAAGATCTCAAAGAGAGATATGGTTATAGATTTTAACATAGATTTAGAGTATATTGTTGCTTCAAAGGTAGCTATAGATGTAGAATAGATGTGAAAATTTATCCCAGATCTTGATGTGGTTCCTAGATGTAAAGATCCTATCACACTCTATTGTGATAATAATACAATAATGGCCTTAGAAAAAGAGAAAAGGTCACATCAGTGGATGACACACATACATCATAAGTATCATCTCTCGAGGGATTTTTCTTAGAGAGGTGATGTTATAGTGAGCATTATTTCAATGAATGAAAACATGGAGGACCCCTTGACTAAAGCCTTAACTCAGAAAAAACATGACTATAATTTGAGGTTTAGTAGACTGAATGCCCTATGCAGTTGGATCTAGTCTATGAGAGAGTTTTGTTGGAGTTGGTATCATAAGACCAACTATTTTTACTTTGATTACATCAACATTCAATGTATTAAATATTAATAAAACTTATTATTACAAATTGTTTGTTGTTATATATGACTCTGATATAATAATGTCCTAGAGTATACATCACATTGATAATGTCACATTAGTTCGTTGCTATGATGTGAATCTTGATTTTCTATGATGATATTCTCAAATAATGTTCTTCGGTTAGATAACATACTATGATTGGAAACATAGTTCATAAACTGTCAGATTAGAGTACTCATAAGCAGATGAGGCTTCTTCTCATGAAGTGCTAACTTGGTAATCTCCACGATGGGAGATTATGAGAATAAACCCACCAGTATGAATTCCATATGTTTTGGTGTCATCGAATATTCCAATCAATTAGAGTGTGTGATGGTCCTTAGTCTATAAAATTATTATTAATAAATGTTTCAACTCACATAATTAGAGGTATTTCAAAAACCATGATGACAACAGGTCATGGTGAACTTGGATACATTGGGTGTTTCATGAGTGACATGACATTAATGAATAATTCGAGGAAGGATTTATCCGTTATATCTTTATGGAAGCTGATATCTCATCCCTTTAATTATAATAAAACTGTATCATTAAATTCCATGGAAATGGTTCAAAAACATGTTAATTTCATATATTCAAAGAAATAAATATCTAGCATCTAGGTTGGTGACATATATGTGCAACCTCCGTGATGAGATATTGTAACAAAGGGATTATATTACAAAGTGAGCATTCATATGTGGTTGTTGATATTTTGATGTTAATTTATTTCTCTTGGGTACCTGGCCCCATTTCTAGATTTTAATCTTCTATTTTAGGCCACCCCACCAAATTCCAAAAAAAAGAATCCTAGAGATTCACACACTAAGTGTTTTTTATCTAGATTAAATTCTACTTGAGTTTAATTTATGTAATAAATATTATTCAAAAGATTGAGGAATAATTTTAATGACGTTATTTTAGTCATATAAATTAAGTAAATTTTTATTCTTCAGCTTGTGAATAAAATATTTATTTTATTTATTGAATAATTTAATAAATATTTATTCACTATATTGTGAATAAAATATTTATTCAGTTATTCAGTAACTTCTAGGGAAGTTTCAATGGACCAAGACTAAGTCTGATGACAAATATTAATTAACAATACTATCACATAATATTTTTTATTGTGCTAGTTGTCACCGACCACAAAATAATAATTATATAATTATTATTATGTGAAATGGGATTCATTATAGTTAATAAATGTTATTTAATTGTCTGTATGTAATAAAATAATATTTTAATTAAAATACTAACTCTATAAATAGACGTCTACTTCTAATTTGTAGAGGATCTGAAAATGAGAATGGAGAATTTTTTCACATAACATATTCTCTCTCAACTCATCCTCCTCTCTCCCTCTCAAGAATGAGAAGTGAAATAGGGATTTCTTCAAGACCAAATAACGAGCGATCAAGAACGAACAACATAAGATATTTGAATTACCATTCTAGCACCTAGATATTGATTAGTGTTTCTCTGAGATCATAGGAGCACATGTGGATCACCACTATAGTAATTCAATCACTAGATCCTTACTGTGCAATGAAGGTAACCTGAGAGGGTCTTTTCATACGATCAATATTCACCAATGAAGAAAGTTCATAAGACCAAGTATTTATGTCATCAA
Organism: Viscum album; assembly: GCA_963277665.1. Classification (NCBI taxonomy): domain Eukaryota; kingdom Viridiplantae; phylum Streptophyta; class Magnoliopsida; order Santalales; family Viscaceae; genus Viscum; species Viscum album. The sequence continues at coordinate 1,510,598,964 of OY728153.1, read as the reverse complement.
ATATTAAATAAATTATTTATAAATTTTGTGTGCAATATAATTGATCTTATTTTTATGAAATTATTATTAAAAGAAATTTTAATATATCATCCACCAGTGTACGCTTCCGTTGGGCTGGAACCATCACTATCGTCTTCCTGAAAGGTGTATTTCATTTTTTATATATAACATTTATGGACTATGAGAAATACATATATACATAATAAATATGATATTTATATCATTATTATAATTCTATAGATTTGGAACCAAGATAAATGTAAGTGTATCATAAATACCAAATAAAAATATACTTGAAAAGCAAAGCAGTTATTATTTGAAATGAGATTTTAAAAAGGAATTATTAATAAACTGGTAATAAAATGTCACAAGTAAATCATATATTTTATGATTTATATATATAATTATGGTTCTATAATATATTTATAATAAACATATATTTTTTATACATGAGGTTAAAATTTTTATTAACGAAGTCAATTCTTAAGGTTAGTGATTTCTATTCACACTTTTATTTTTGAGATAGAAGAAAATTTGACACTAATTTTTTTGAGAGGTTTATAAACTAACCCTTTTACATGAAATACCATGAATCTACTTATTTTAATGATATTGAAAGTTTAAGTTTATTTTATCCATTATTAGGGAATTTTATTCAAAATATTACTAAAAAGTTAAGGGATTATTGTCTAAAATTTCCTTCTTTGAGACATATGTCATGTCATGCACCTATCTTCTTTTATGAGTATATATACATCCCCTTTAAAATGTAATATAATGAATCTATTTATTCATATGATATTAATGTTTTATTAAATTTTGATCTTTCATGAGGATTATGATTCAATTTGACCAAATTTGTATTGGTTTTTTGGCACAATCTCATCGTTTATCAGGAATATTTATGTTTATGATTATGATGATGAAATTTTATGACCATCACTCAAGAAACACATAAATATTATTTTTCTATAGTTATTTCATGAGAATAAAATTTTTCCCTTCTTTTTTTACTCTTTATGTACTCAAGAATAGAAAATAAGTTTTTAAAGTAATCTTTCTATATTCCTATCTTTGGTCGAAAACACCTTTTTCATTAATATCTATGTTTTCTAAAAATATTTTAATTTTTTTAACATTCTCAAAAAGATTTATTAAATAATTTTTTACCTATGTTTATTTTTATATATAGTTTTAAAAGGAATATGCATGTAATATTTTAAAAAAATGATGACTTAGTGGCTTTTATTGAAAATGTGAGAGAAATATTGTTTTTAACGTGTATGGCATGAATGATATTTTCCCCCATCGGGACTGACTAATTATTTTTTGAGCTTCAATTATATGTTATGAAATTTATTTTCAAAGAAAATGATCTCTAAAATGTTTTCTGAATTTTTAGTTTTAAAAATTTACTTTCAAAGAGAGTGTAATATTCTTGATAAGAGTTTTTAAATATTTTTTAATGATTCATTTATAAGTTTACAATATTATTTTTAATAAAAATAATTTGAAAAAGTTTTTTATTTTGAAATGTGTTTTTAAAAGTATAATGGCTATTTTCCTCAAGAAATGTTTTGTGTGATCATTCAAAATTATTTTTCATCTATGATGTAATACGTTGATATTAATCATGATTTACTGGGGATATGATCCAAGGATAACCTTATTATTATTTATTTGGATTTTTTGTGTTTATGAAGAAAATATATTAACGAAACTCATTTATCTTACATGGGTTATACCATGATAAAATGCTTTTGAAACCCACTTCTTTTTCCATGGTTTATCCATTGATAAAATTATTATGGATTTAGTTTCCTTTCCACTACTTATGTTAGGATGAAATATTTATAAAAATAATTTCATTTCATGTGTTCTGAAATGAAGAATGTTTAATTATCTTTTGAAAAAAATATGTGTGATTTTCATTAGTTGATGGTGGTCATGGTATAACCAAGTTTGATGATTATGTTATAAACCATATGGGTGGGACCTATTGAAGGTTCTGGGTGCAGTGGAAGAGCGGTAGGGCCGACACTAAACTTTAATTTTTACCATGAGCAATGATTATTCCGAGATCAATATGACGATAAACTCCAGTCTCCACAGAATAGAATCAAAGATTTAGATAAAGAAGGATGAGGCACAAAACCATTAGATATGATCTTTCACATAATGTTTATAATTAAATTAATTAATTTCATAAAGAAAATAATACCTGGATCTTCGGTATTTTTTTGTCAATGATGATTATTTTCTGGGATGACCCTTCTGGATTATCTCGTTGTTCTTGTAAGGATTCAAACTAGAATCCCTCTAGTGGTGATCCAAACGTGCTCCGTTGGCCTCAGATCAACAACGCTAGTTCTCCAAGTGCTAGTGATGTGAAGCGAGTGTCTTGTGTTGGTCATTAACAGTCGCTTGTTCTTAGTCATTGAAGAATGTCTCTCGTTATTGTGAGGGGCAAGAACAGGATTCAAGAGAGAAATTGGTTGGCTCAACAATTCTCAATTCACCAAGCTTGCAGTGTCGCGTGGTCTCTAACACAATATGGGTACTTTTCTATTCATATTCATTGAACTTTAGTTACAATATTTAATTTAATAACAGCAATTAAAGAAATTCACGAACTTAGAGAAACCCCATAAACATAATATTAATACTGCATCATTATTTATGGTTCAACAACTTGCACAAAACAGAATTATAAATGAAATTCCACATCACAAAATAATAGGAGTTCCATTATTATGTTAACTCGTGACAACTAGTTAAATAATTATTTACCATATTGCAAATAATTATTTTTTTATCGAACCGGTCATTGTTCGCTCGAACTCCAGTTCCATTTATTGAACACCCTGATAAATAAATAAATTATTTATTCTCTTAAATAAATATTTTATTTAAAACTAATAAATATTAATTTCATAAAGGTTTAATAAAATAAATAAATATTTTTTAATTAATTTATGTGATCATTTTAACATGAATAAAATTATTCCACGGTCTTGAGAAGAATATTTATTGCATTCATTAAATTCAAATAGAATTTAACTGAGAACACCATAAACAATTAGTGTGTAACCCTCTAGGATTCTTTCTTATTGGAATTTGGTGAGATTGACTAAAGTCCAAGACTAATATCTAGCAATGGGTCATGGTACCCAAGAGAAAGAACATAATGTCACAACAACAACATCCACATATGAACGCCCAATGTGTAATATAATCCCTTGGTCCCAATATGGAATCAAGCATTTTTCATGATAGTGTTATCAACATTTATACTAGATATTACATTTCATGACTACCGTAAATAAATTCATCATTACATCATGGACATGGAATTTCACGCAAAATTTCTATTTCAATCAAAGGGAAGATATATCAACTTCCATAAATATAAGGGAAAAATCCTTCCTTGACTTATCTATTAATAACATGCCACTCGTGACGCACCCATCGTACCCTACTTCCCACTAATTGTCTGAGTGACAATTTTCATCAATAAATCAAAGTGTGCGATTTGTGACATGTATTAATTATAATATTAATGTCTAAGGATCATTACACATGCTAGAAGATCGAAATATCTGATGACACCAAAACATGAAGAATTCTTACTGGCGGGTATGTTCTCTTAATCACCTGTCATAGAGATTACCAAGTGAGAACTTCCTGAGAGTAAGTCTCATATGCTTATGAGTACTCACACCTAACAGACTGCATGTTGTGTTTCCCTTCATAGTATTTCATCCAACCATAGAACTATATTTAAGAATATTGTAACAGAATTTCATGTTTCTCATCATAGTGGGGAACTATCATGACCTTATTAATGCAACAAATACTCTAGAACATTATTACATCGTAGTATTACAGAACAATGAAAAATGTGTAATATGATGTTTAATATTTAAATACCTTAAGTATCCTTTTAATAAAAGTACAACCAGTTGGTTCTTGGACACCTATTCATAGACCTATATCTCCCTTCAATGCATTGGGTAAATATTAATATCTCATAAGATAAAATGGACGAGATTGTGGTGTGAACCCAGTTTTGTAAGGGACATTGTCTACTATGATAGTATTTGGAGTAAACCATGATTTCTAAGAGGAATTGGGGAGTGAAATCATTCCACTATGATAGTATTGGAAATAATTATTAAACTACTAAGGAAATTATTTTCTTTTCCTATGTGTATGTCATTCTATGTCTTATGGAAATTTTATGTTCTCATAGATCATGATCTTTGATTCTATTATGATTCTTGTCTTATGAACTACCATGATCTATTCCATGTCTCAAATTTATAATATATGATACTAAGTGTACGGTTTTAAAATGTTATTCTCATGTTCTTGTACCATTATTCTCATGACATGTTGATATCTCCCTTTTTTACCTTTAATGAGTATCTAAGATCGCCCTTTCTTAGGTTTCATTTCCCTAGGTTATGAACATAATTTTAAATTAGGGTATGAATTAGAAGATTGATATGTAGGAATACATAATGTGAGATGTTAATTATATTTCAAGACATCAGAAGAATTTTTATCTAGTCCCCAATGACAATAAACCATTATGGTCCTCTGAAAAGTTTTTGTTACGTGTATTGAATGTTCATCTAAAAATATGTAATATTAATGTATGTAAACTCGGGGTCCATATAGAGGATAATGATGATATCATTGGAAAATACCCCAGTAAAGAATAATTAACATTAAAGGATGTCATCTTTGATGGAAAATGAATTTAAATAATCACTTGAAACATTTATTTAATAAAATACCATTTTACTTTGAAATCACCTATTTAAAAGTAAAAAAATTCCAATTATTAATGAATTTTATTTAAAATAACCTTGGAAACTGGTAAAGGAAACATTAAATATATGATCAGTCTTGACTGCATGAAATATTATCCATGTTGTACAAGTTAAAATAAATATTCCTTAAAATTTTTTATAAAAAAAGTAAAAATTTCCTTTTTCGGAAAACAATAGGACGATTCCCTAAAAAAACCTCATTTAGAGACATTTTTTGAATTAGCGATGTTTCTTAAAAATGTATCTAAATGATGTGTCGCAAAATTAGTGACATTTTTAAGTGTCAATATTTAGTGACACTTAATTTACTAATATTTTTACAAAATGTCAGTAAAAAAATCTCACTAAATTTTTGATATTTAGCGACTTTTCTATACATCACTAATTTTATGAAACCTAAATTTTCGATGATTTGAAAAAGTGTTGGTAATTTTTTTTTGAATTTTTTTATTTTTGTAGGAATGGATATTTTTACAATTTGAAAAAAATCCAGCCCCCTCCAGTTCACCCCGCACTACCCAGCGCCTCCCGTTCTCCCCCACGACCCCACTCCCCTCTCCCACCACAGTACCCCACCCCACTCACCCATTCCCACTCCCACTATGCTCCAGTACCCCCCCCCCCACCAACTCTCCATTTCTAGATCCTTCTTTGCTCTAGTACCCCACCCCACACTCCCTTTACCACTCATGTACCCCGGACTCACTCATCCCCCTCACACTTTCCTGCTCCCACTCCTTTTCCCGCTCCCACTCCCCCTGCCACCAATACCCTACTCGCCCTCTCTAGTACTCAGCAGTACCTGCCCCGCCCCCTCCATTTCCCAATCTCACCCCATTTCATCCCCACCCCTCTCTTGTACTCAAAGGCTTAAAAATGAAGCACCTAATGAGAATCGAATAGCCAAACTGTCACTTCCGCACAATAATGTCTTAGCAACCAGGCCAATGGTTTTTTTGATTACTGTATTATTATATATATATTCATATTTATAAAATTAGTATATTATATCTAAAATTAATATACATATATTAATATATAAATATGTAAATATATTTTTTTTATATTTTATTTTTATATTTTATTTTTAAATACATAAATATATATGCTTATATTTTATTATATGTATATATATATGTGTGTGTGTGTGTTTATATATTTATGTTTAATGTTTATATATATTTATATGTTCATGTTTTATGTTTATTTATATGTTTTTATTATATATGCGTGTACGTTATATATATGTTCATATTTTATGTTTATTTATATATTTATATTATATATGTGTATGTGTGTAAACATATATATGTATATATATATATAATTATAATTATAAATTCTAACACACACACACACACACAATTAGCCACCTTTTAAAACACTAGTAAGAATATCACTAAAATAGAAACATTTTTTTAAAACTTGATTAAATTTAAAATACATATGTGTTTCAATATATAAATATATGCATATATATAAAAATATGTATATATATTTATTTGTATATTATTGTGTGTGTTTATATATATGTATGTATAAATATGTGTATGTGTTTATAGATATTAATATTAATATATATTTTTATTTATTTATTTACATCGATGCGGGGAAATGATCTATATATAAATATATGTTTTTATAAATATGATTATATATATGTTTTTGTGTTTATAAATATTAATATATATATATATATATATTTACATCGATGCATGGAGATAATCTATATAAGTGTAAATATGTTTAGCGATATTTTCTGAAAACATCGCTAATATATTGACGATTTTGAGGAAATGTCAATAATTTAGCAATGCTTCTGAGGAAAAGTTGCTAATTTAGGGACACTTTCGAAAAAACATTGCTAATTTAGCAATGATTATGAAGAAATATCTCTAATTTTGAAACAATTTAGAGGAAATATCGCTAATTTAGCAACACTTCTGAACAAACGTCGTTAATTTTGCAATGATTTTTAGCCAATGTTGAAAATTTAGCAATGATTTTGAGGAAACCTTGCTATTTTAGCCACTTTTTTCAAGAAATGTTACTAATATAACAATGATTCTAGGAAAACTTCGTAAAATGTGAGACGCTTCTATAGAAAACGTCACTAATTTAGTGAAAATTCTAATCAAACATCACTAAATTAGGGACACTTCCTAGAAAACATTATTAATTTAGCCATTCATTTTAGGAAACGTATCTAATTTCATGACACTTCCAAGGAACTGTCGTTAAATTAGTGACACTTTTAAAGAAACTATGCTAAATTAGGGACATTTTCAAAAAATGAGGCTAAATTACCAGTGTTTTCAGGAAAAGTCTGTAAATTAGTGATGTTTCCTAAACGAATCTATAAAATTTAAACATAGCAATATTTTTAAAATATGTCATTAAATTATAGTTTTTATAGTGATTCCTTTTAAAAATATGTTATAAAAATATAGTAATGGGTAAAATGACCTTAAACCCTAATAATAAAACAGTATTAAAAACATTTTTAAAAAATGTGTATTTATAATTAAAAGGATTTTCGACCGAAGATAGAAATAATGTCGATTCTTCTTAAAAACATTCTTTCTATCACTTTCATTATTAGAAAGTGGAAAATTATAGGAAAGCATACATTTTCCGGTAATAACTAGAGGAGAAGAAAGGTCGATATTTTCTTGAGAGATTGATCATAATGTTTCATCATCAAGTGTATAATCATAAAAAATCTAGATAAATAATGAGATTATGAAAATAAACCCTCACCACATTGAAAAATTTAGAATCATAATCCCTATAAAAGAAAGAACCATAGATGTCTTGTAATAGTTTGTTTTATAGACCCAACATTATCAATAATGTTTTAACAATATCATGTAACCTGTGAGATAAGCATGATGTATTCTTACCATAATAGTGTTGATATTTTTATATCTAATATTTAAATGGTAATTTCGATAGATTATTTTTCATATAGAATGATTGTAGTAATTCATTCATTGTAATGAGATGCTCGAGATATTGTGACAATGATTTTAAACATATGTTATATGGTCAATTTACATCTTATTTATAGGATATAGATGATATTTGACTATCCGGAATTAGGGGATCACAAGCATTGAAACTTCATTTCATGAAGTTCCTATTTGGTGATCTCAAGTAGATGAGATCATAAGGTCTAACCCACTAATAGTATCACCACATGTTTTAGGTGTTTTTGGTAATTCCTATATGTGAACATGTGTACTGGTTTCATGACATTATATTATTATCATTTTATATCATTGGATCATGTATATTAATGCAAGGAAAAATATATGTAATTATAGTCATAGTAATGTATCTTGCATTGGGTGCATCATTGGTAGTGCTTCATTGATTGAATAATAAAAAAATAATTTGTTATTTCTGATAGGAGAAGATATCTTGGGTCTAGTTAAACTAGATGGCAGTGCCTTCATTAAATCCATGGTCATGGTTGAAGATGGAATGTCCTTATAGGATGGATAGTGAATAATAAATCAAGAAAAGGATGTTGTCAAAATGTGTGCATCATTATTTATCAGATATTGTGAGACAAAGAGATTATATGAGACAACAAGTATTTGAAGGAATGATTTCATTGCAATGACTAATCTCTATATCTTTAATGACCTTGATGAGTTGATAGATTATACTTTTAGTCTATAAATGGTATATAGTGCTATCGAGACCAGATCCTAGAGGATCACACATTAAGTTTCATCAAAAGTCGAGCCCATTTTGATGAATATGAGTACAAGACATGGTGGGCCCTATCATGGGGTTCATGATTTGTACATTTACATAAGATCACTCGTGAATAAATAAATTCATTTTATCTGAGTTTAAGATAATTGTTATTCAATTTATTATCAAATTTATTTTCATGTATTTATGTAAATACATGGAAAATACTATATGAATGAATATAATTTTAAAATTATATGTTCAATTAATATTTTCATAAACTGTGAGTCAATTTGATGACTCTCTTTTATCACATAATATAATTATAATATTATTTTCACATGATCCCCAGTTTGGTTGGTTAGGACTCTTCATGTGCATGCAGTGCAGTTGAGTTTGATCCCCAACCGCTACCTACAAATACCCAATATGGCACTGGGATTTCATTTTCCCTGTGCAACGTGGGTTGGGCTGGAGTCACTTTGATGCTAGCTGTAGGGATTGTTTCTATGGGTGGTGATCTACTAGTTCAGGCACTCAATGAACAATGATATATGGATGACGATGAGGTCTGGGAGTCCCCAAAGGTGTTGTAATGGTGCTACTATGGGATGATGATGCAGGGGTGGTAGATGTTTGATGGAATGCGCCTTATATGGCATGCCCATGCTGACGGTTTGTGATGTGATGAGATTTATGGTTGTTTCAATGATGGTGTGAGCTATATATTCTGATGGAGATTCTTGGGATGAGGACATGCGATGTGAAGGTGAAGGTTGGTGGATCCAATGGCACGTGAGCACAATGTCTGTAGGATGACCTACTGGTAAAGCTTTGGCCAGTTGTAATGAGCATTAATCCTTCCCCATTGGACCTATAAGGTTATGTAATAAATATATAATACTTGATGGGTGGGCATCCCTTTTGGGGGGATATGGAAGGCCTCTTCATCTATACGTGTGGTGTGTGTGTGTGTATGTATTTGAATATAATTGTACCCTCAATCATGTAGTGTGTGTATATATATATATTAAAAATAAGTGAAAGAAATTAAATTATATTTATGACTCAATAAGTTAGTCATAAGATATAATTCATGGCGTATGTACCGAGTAATAAATGTTTGGGGGCTGGAGAGCCGTTTCTAATTAATAATATAATTATATATATAAGGAGGAGGAGGCATGCATGGATGACACTACTCATTTCTCATTAGTTGAGATAATATTTTTCATCTCATGAATTCTCAAGAGAGTGAATCTTGATTCGAGCAACCAGATCGAGGTCTCCTTCATGCATCAAAGTAAAGTCAATGCGGTGATTGTTTAGATGTCAAAGACATCATTGTATTTCCGCACTAGCACCCGAAAATTCGATGATCGATGCTCACATGAACATTCTAAGTGCACGTGGAATATCTAGAGGGATTCAGATTTAGATCCTTTTTGCGGTGATCACAAAAGATGAGAGGATGTAGAGAACTCCTTCAGATCAAAAGAGTTATTTTTGAAAAATAAAATTGTGCTTTAAATTCATCACATGAAGATCCTCAGGTATTTGTCAGGGATATGCTTCACTGGAGATAACATAGGTTGAACCACTACTGGTGAAATATTTTTAAATAACCAACACAATCGCATCCTTTGAAAACCCCAATACTGTCAATTGGTATCAAAGATATCATGTGAGTAATTTTGCAAAAAAATGACATTAAATTTGTATAGGTAGCTTTGTTACAGTCTCAACACTGTATACGGTGATTCAATCCGATATCAGATGGTCTTGTTGCGGTCAGCCGAGGATTTAAATTGGATAGAAATTGTTTTTTGGGTATAAACTAATGAACTCATATGTATAAATTAATGTTTAAATTTACCCAAACCCATATATGAAAATGTCTTCTGATAAAAATTGATGTATGGGATAAATCTTGGTGGCCATAATAGTGTTTTTTGGCCAGCCCCATTTTTCAAATTATTTTGGAATCCTAAACTTTATAAAATAAAATACGATTTCTTAAGAATAGGAATTTAAATTATTCCAATAAAAAAATAAAAAATATAATTTTAATAATAATTATTATAATTATTCAAAAACTATTTGCATAGGGTTTTAACAAAACAAACATAAAATAATTTTTTGTCCTAATTTTATATGGAATATTAAATTTAAACATTCATTTTTTAAAATAGGATATACCCTGAGTATTGGTTAAATAAAAAATACAAAATGAAATAATACATTTTGGGGTAGCAGTTTACATCAGGTACATGAAGAAGAAAAAATGGTTTTCATTGATGGCGTCGCCTCCTCTCCCAAACCCCTACTGCTACTACTGTCAATTGGGCCCTGAATGCTTCCTACATGTCCGTCGTAGACCAGGCATTGCCACCCACCCTCCTAAAGTCGAGGCACCCATCTCTGTTAGCCATCTCCACCAATGGCATGCCCCACTAAGCACTACCATGGCACGCTGACCGCACTTCTACCTTGAACGGGGATCCTCATACATGCCGACCTACATCCTAGTTGGGTCGGTCTATCCTGGGTTAGGGCAGGTGATTATTTTCCCAACCCACGAGGCACATTCAGGTCATGTTTATATCTAAAACTCATAAAAGTGGTATTATGACCCAACTGGGTCTAAAAAATAAATGTGCGCGTGTGTGTAAATATATTTCAAAAAATTAAGTTACAATTATAAAAATTTAAAATTTTAAAAGTAAGATAAAATTTCTATTCTTTAAAATTTTAAAAAAATCATGGGATCGAGCGATATTTATTTACTAATTTTTGAATTAAAATTTAATAAATTATATTACTTCATTTAAGTACTTCCACATAAATTTATTGTAACTAAAAAGTGTATGCATTTAATTGCGTGTCGGCTGATCTTGAGATATGATCGAATAATGTATGCCTGATAGTTAATTTCTAAAATTAATTATTGCAAATGTATGTTATGTTTATAATTAATTAATTTGTTGAATTTTCTATGCATCATATGTATTCTTAAATATATATATAAGGTCCTAGAGACCCAAGTAAAATTGATCTTTCTATATTCTGAACTTCTGATACCCCCTCACCTATGAGCAAGTATTTATGTAGTATGATAAAGATGATATAAGATGCACACCATGCCGAGAAGAGACGATAGTCCATACGAGATGGTTATAATTAGACTACATTATGAGCTGTGATACTAGTCGAAACCTAACTAATGTATTATACCCCTAGGTTAAGGTTCACCCATTGAGTTTAAATGGATCAACTAACAATATATGATCAAGATCAGTCACGTAGATTGTTTAATAAATTCACTTTTTATTATTGTTTTTTTCATTTTCAAGCTAGAACAATCACATAAAATAATAAATTAAATGTATAGATTAATTCAATCTAAGACATGATGAATTTATTTATATTTATTGTAGATCTATGTATGAGTTTGATTGCATAGTACATCCATATTCGATAAAAAATTATTTAATTTATCAGGAAATAATATTTAAACCTTTAAATGAAATATTAAGTACTAAATTTCTTCCATTTATTGAATTTGAACACAAAAAGGTGTATGAAGTTCTCATCAGCTCTAGTTGAGGCTTCCTTATACTACCGAGGTGTTCTCATAAGAACGTTTGGTCGATTTTACTAATGAAGGAGGAAAAAAAGCAGCCAAAACCTCTATGTTTCAACATTAAAGGAAAATTGATGAGTAAATAATGTTTATGATTTCTAGAATCTAGTTCTTCACTCAATAGGTCAAGGATCTATATGTTAATGTTGTTGGCCAGTGAAATGACTACCTTCAGAATCCCCAAGTAGTGGTGTCGTCAGAGCTTAGACTATGAGGATAGGTTACAAAATATACTTTCCACTAGGGTAGACTAGCAACTGAGTATTTTGAGTATAGTTGTGATGGAAACTAGGGCTTGATAAAATAGTGTGATTCATTTACTAACTTAATTAATCAATAATGTTTAATATATATATTGAAGAAAAAATTATTTATCTACATATGTTTTTTTATAAAATGGAAGGTTTTACAACAAGTACACTACAATTGATTGAGGAAAAATAAGATGTCTAAACAAAGATGAGTTTCCAATAGTTGTATAAGCTATTTTTCAAAGTACTAGAAAATTATAAATTCGATGTGAAGGTTTCCCCACTACCTGTTAAAACATCTTACAAAGAAAGAATGTAAAACATTATTATAGGTGACTGATGTATGAAGTATTTGATGATTACATCATAATTATATCATCAAATTCCAATGATTTGAGGATGATTATTGAGGACATGGATGATATTATATGTTACCTCATCTTCGAGAATCTAGGGAGGAGAATGTGAAGCGAGATATGAATGGGATAAAGATTACACTAGATATGTGTAAATTGAAATATGAATCATAAATATATAATATTTCCCATTTAAATTTCACTTTCTCCCAATTAATTTTGTTTCTTTTATGATTACAAAATGAATAGTACAGAGAAAACATTTCAATAACATTAATGTAATGTTCTCCATGTGGATAAAGACTTAAAGAATGTTTAATATGTAGTTATTATGGTGAAAAAATTGAACGATAAGGTGAAAAGGTAAATGACAAGTGTGATGTCAAAGACACCTTCATAAAATACTTCCATGAACTAAGGTAGATATTTATACATGAGGTTATTTGATTTTCATGTTGTTAAATAAGTTTGTGGAAGTTCAAATGCGACAAACTGAATTAAAGAATCATGTTTATGCTTCTTATTCAAGTATATTCATCATTGCATGTAATGTTTTTATTATACTTTTTGTTCATTAAATACATTATTCCTATTACAAATTTTTTTAATGGTTGGGGCCAAAGACTCAAATTATTATTAAATCAATGACCTCTTTAAGTTAAGGTAGAGGGAGTCCCATTAAATTGCCCGAAGGCCCAAGTACAAGTGGCCTAAAAAATGTTTGAAAGCCATTTTTTCCCAATGTATCCCTTGGTGAAAAGTACTTCTACAGTAGTCGTGTTGCTATAGTACATGCTATAGTACCACCACAGCTACAGTAACTTCTACGGTGCCCATGCCGCTACAGTACAGCCGCCACTATAGTATATGTTATAGTTACTCCTCTACTACAATGTCGCTGCTATTATAGTTCTTCTATAGCTACAGTCCTACTATAGTACCCTACAATAGTACTACTACAGTACCCAGAAATGTTTCCCTACTCGGATTTGATCTTGGGTCTTTTGGATTCCATGTAAGAGCTTATACCACTTGGGTACAGGCTCGTTGGAAAAAGTACACCGGGTTTTTAGGCCAAAGGGTTTACACTGTTGTGGTGGGCCGTTACCCACCACCGAGCACCTTTATGTACTCCCCCAACCGTAGTCCCAGGTGTAATGAAACCCTGGCTTTCATGCCAGTTCTACATGGGGTAGAGGGGCCCGAGAGAGGTAAGAAAGGCATATAGTGCATGTTGCCTGATGATGTCTTGAACTCGAATCATTGGTGTCAGAACTCCACCACTGCTCACCAACTCACCCATGCCATGTGGGAAAAACTACACTCGGTTCTTTAGGCCCAAGGGGTTACATGGTAGAGGTGGGCCATCACCCACCACCGAGCGCATTTATGTAGTCCCCCAGCCGCAGTCCCAGGTGTAATGGCACGCGGGATTTCAGGCCAGTTCCACAAGGGGTAGAGGGGCCTGCGAGAGGATAGAAAGGCATATAGTGCATGTTTCTCTATAAAGACTCGAACCCAGAACCTCAGGATCAGGATGCCACCGACACCCCCCAACTCAACCATTCCCCATGGGATAACGTACACTGGGTTTTTAGGCCCAAGGGGTTACAAGGTAGAGGTGTGATATCACCCACCACCGAGCACCTTTTTGTACTCCCCCAGCCACAGTCCCAATTGTAACAGTACCTGGGCTTTAAGGCTTATTCTACACAGGGTAGAGGAGATCGCAAGAGGTGGGAATGGCCTATAGTGCATGTTTCCTTGTGGGGACTCGCACTAGGAACCTCGGGGTTATGATGCCACCACTGCTCAACAACTCACCCATTCCTTATTGGCCTATTACATTTGTATATTTAAATACAACAACCATTTAATTATAGAAAAATTACAATAAGTATCATGAATTATACAAGAGGTTGAGGAAGGGTGATTCCCAATTCATAGGTGGGAAGTTCACGACTTCTATTTTTCCATTCTAATGATTATTTTTGAATGATTGTTAAGTATTACCAAAAACATTCATCTCTGGTTTCCTTTGGATAAATGGAGCAGTTGTTATACTTTTCTAATTAATGATTGTTGTGGTGTCTCATACTCAACCAGTCCTTTAGTAATACATGAATCCTTGGAAATAAATAATAAATATAAAATTGCACGACCTTAATACCAAATTTTAGAAAGAAAATTATGTGTCCAGTGAAACTAATAGTAGTGGTCAAAGATATAACCAGTATGGTTTTAATATATCTAGAGTTCAAGACCTTATGTATTATCAACACACATACAAAAATTGTTTTGGATAAATAAACCTTTAGAAATAAAGGCAAGTCATAAATATTTTGGAATTGGTTTAGCTATAGTGAGTGAACAATACGAAGATGAAGATAGTGGTAAATATACTATATTATATTCCCTTTAGCGTTTTTTAAGGAATGTAAATTATAGTATATGAATGGTTAGAATATATGAGTTGATTCTGTCCCATGTTTGAATAATTATATTGATAAATTATTTATCAATCAATATAATTTAGTGTGGAGTAATTCTTAAATGCACATTACCTTATACACATCAGCATTATGATATGGGAAAGAGGATTTATTAGTGTCTTACATGAAAAAAAAGAACATTAAAATGAATAAGTGGTAATTACTAAACACACATTTCCTTACACACATTAATGTAATGATGCATGTAAGAGAAGAATCAATGTTAAAACCAAAATTCCTTGTAAAAACTTTCATTATTTTTTCAGACATGCATCACAAATAGAGGCTTTTCCCATTACCATATTCCAAATATAATGTAAATGGATATCTTATGAAATAGAATATGTTATAAATCCATTATGTCATATAAACCAGTGTTTATATGAAATGTGTTTGTTTTGGATTTAAAAAACTTACATCAAGAAAAACTGAATGTGAATATAATGTAATTATCCTACGGTTTTCGAATGATATTACAAAAATAATTTTTATATAAAATTTATAGTCAAGTGATAGAGTATATTTCTATAAAAAGGTGCTCATATCTATTTTATAAAGTGGGTTAATTATTCAAGTGTGCTATGTTAATGTTTTATATGCACAAGCAATTAGAATAAGAACTAGTTCCACAAGAGAATGTTTGAATAGAATGTTCTGAAGACACATACAGCATAGGACGGTTAAAACAATAATAGTGTTTTATGTATTCACCATCTAAAGTGATCCATTATTAATTGAGAATAGTTAATCCTATAAGAAATAAGTAAATTCTAGCAAGATAATATTTATATTATCAATTATAATCCAATAAAGTATTCCATGTATCAATGTACATGGGATTATTATCTTGAATATTATGGTGGGTATTAAAGTGAGACTATACATGGGTGATACAAGTATGGTACCAAAAAGACTCTATTGGTTACATGTCATATAAACATTCTACGATCATTTAATTTCGCATTGGATGTCAATACCACCAATCTTGGAATGTGTTTATATGACTCAGACTGAAAGGGTTGGTGACACCATAGAATTCTAATAGGAGGTGAAGGTTACTGAAATACAGTTTTGGAATAAATATAAAAAACAATCTCATAATATTCATTTGGGATGAATTTTTTTCATGTTTCTACAATAGTATAGCGAGAGAACCATAGTTTTTCAATTATGATATGTTTGATAACAAATGTAAATCATCTATTCTCATTACAATTAGTTATGATGAGAATGCAAGTAACTCTATATAGATTAACTTAAAGTATTAATCTATGTTTTGGGGAATAATATATCTTGAGTTAATTCTAATGGGTTTCTCAGACGAAGTAACAATTTTATATATTGACAAGGTATTGAAAAAATCATGGTTGGACTACTTGAGAGATAATTTTTACAAATGTAAAACAACATAAATCACTCCAAGAAGACATTCATATAGCATATAAGAAGATTAGTTTAGTGAGTTGAGTTCTATACACTTTAGTGATGGATTAATCACATATTACATGTTATGTACTATAAATTATATTTCCAACATATACATTATAGTAGGAAAATATTATTTATATCCATGATAACTACACATGAAGAAGTTAGAACTATCCAATTGAACTTGACCAAGGACAAAGCATATGTACCTTGTATGTGGAGAGTAAGGGATACTATTTATAATGTGATATAAAGTAGTCTTCCTATAGATTAATAGGATATAATATCATAATTAGGTTAGGGTAATGATAAAGACAAGCTCATTAAATCAAGTGGTACGCATATCTAAAAATACAAAGTGTGTTGAGGTTTTTTATCGCAGCTAAAGAAGCAGTGTAAAAATATGAAATAATTTGTTCAAGATCATGGAATTGCACCTAGTAAGTAAATTTTTATCAAGATGATAATTAATCTACTAGAAGTAGCCAAGATTTTATGTTTAGATAGGGAAAATGGTTATAAACTTGTGGATATAATCTCTTACGGAGTCTTTCACAATGAGGTGATGTCGCAGATAGTAGGATATCCATACAAGAAAGATGTGGAAGGCCCATGACAAAAGCCATAACCCCGAAAAAATGATTTTACCAGGTATGGGACAACATGGTTTGTTAGAAAGATGGATCTAGATCATGTGGCAGTGTTTTAATAGTGGGTTACCTTGAACTAATAATATCATTACTTTAAAATTACAATATCCAGTATAGAGTGAGATATGCACAACGTACTTTTACTATAATA
The DNA here is from genome assembly GCA_963277665.1 of Viscum album. Classification (NCBI taxonomy): domain Eukaryota; kingdom Viridiplantae; phylum Streptophyta; class Magnoliopsida; order Santalales; family Viscaceae; genus Viscum; species Viscum album. The sequence goes on along the minus strand of OY728153.1, from coordinate 1,510,581,450 downwards.
GTCTTTCTATTTATACATCTAGTATTTAAATGGTAATTTCCATAGATCATTTTTTATATACAATGTTTATAATAGTTACCAGGATATAATGGGAAGCTTTTGATACAATTACAAATATCTAAAACATATTTCATATGGTCCAGTTTCATCATAAATACTGGACACAAATGTTGTTTGACTATCAATTGATGGGGGATCATAAGAATTTCGACATATTCTCATGAAGTTCACACTTGGTGAACTTGAGTAGAAGAGATCATGAGAACTGACCCAAAAAATAGGAATAACACATGTATTAGGTGTCATTGATCGTTCCAATCTGAGATCACATGTAATAGTCTCATATCATAATATTATTAACAGTGTATACCATTTGATCATGTACTTGAATGCAAGGATAAAACTATGGAATTGAAGTCACAACTATGTATATTAAGATAGGGGATTCATTGGTGATATGAAATTTATTGTATAATAAAGATAGAATTTTTATTTTCTCATAGGAAGAGATATATTAGGCCATGTTCACGAGGATTCTAGTACCTTTGTTAAATCTATGGATATGCTAGAATAAGGAAAGTCAAATCAGGATGGTCAAAAAATATTAAAGAGAGAAAAGGATGATTACCCAAAGTGTCATCCCGCTCAATGAGATATTGCAAGGAAAAGTGATTAAAGTACATGAAAAGTGTTAATATGTAGGTTTTTGTTGCTATTAGTAATCCATCACACTCTATGGGTTTGATAGATTTCTGGATTCTACTCCTGGTCTATGAATATAATTCAATGCTATCGAGATAAGTTCCTAGAGGGACACACACTAGGAATATTCTAAATTACAGCCTATTATGATGAATAGTTGTACAAGACATTATGGGACCCAAAACATGGTCTAGGCTTTTTCTGAGAATATTGGATCACCAATGAATGAATAAATTCATAATGGTTGAGTTTAGAATAATTGGTACTAAATTATTTTATTAAATGTAGTATAAATTATTAAAGATAATACCTAGAAAATATTATATGAATGAAAATAATTTTAACATTAAAGGTTTATTTATTATTTTAAGGAATGGCGAGTTGAGTTAATGAATCACTTGCATCACATAATATATTTATTATATTTTATGTAAGTGATAAAAATATAATTGTTATTTATGACTTATTATTTGAGTCATAATATGTCATTTATGTCTTATGTAGTAAGTAATAAATGTTTGGGGGTTGGGTAGCCTTTTCTAGGTTATATTATAATTCATTATATGAAGATGAGGAGGCATGAAAAGATGGAAATATTCATTGCTCGTTCACTAAAAGAATCTTTATCCTATCCCACATTCTAGATAGATAAACTCTAGATCCAAGGGATTGGATCAATTTATGCTTCATGTATCAAAGGAACATAGATGCAATATTCATCTGGAGGTCAAAGTAATCATCAGATATCACAATAGCATTAATAATTTTACAATTGATGCTCTCATAGACTTTCTATGTGTGTGTGGACGATCTAGAGGGATTCAAATTTGGATACATTGAGCAGCGATCAATAACAATGAAGGGATGTTGAAAAAAAATTCATATAAAATGAGGAGATTTTTTGTTTTATTTTTGTGCTTAAAATATACAATGTGAATATCCTATGGACTTTACTTGTGTTGTGCTTCATTAATTATGATGTAGGTTTGTCGAAATTGTGGTTTTTTTAAATCACTAGGCCATCAGATTTTTCTGTGCACTCTAATACCTTCAATATGGATATTAAATTCCATATAATTTTCATTAAAATAATCATAAATACATTCATGGGTAGTTTATACACCAAATAAAATAAATAAGTTATGAACATGACATGTTTCCCATGAAAACAATGAGATGAAAATACCTTACCCCTTTGGAAACATTTGATTCACAAGCCCCATTAAAGAATAACATAAAATGAAACATTATAAATCTTAAAAATAATGAGATTCATGATATAACATGCCTAAGGGGATGTATATGCACCACTCAAAATAGACAAGTGGTGAATATGGAATATGTTTACAATAATTAAAATAGAGACTATAAATCCATTACCATAAGTCTCAAATTTCGCTGTACACATTCAAAAATCCTATATAATAAATATATGTTTATTATAAATCTATTCAGTATCCAAATAATAAATTTAATAACATATATTATTTAATTATGACTCTTTATTACCCATTTATTAATAAGTCCTTTTAAAAATCATGTTTCAGGTAATACATATATTATTTTTTAATGTATGTTTTGTTTTTGAATTTCAGTGCTTTTTTTACTATTATCACGGATTCATATTGTACATAAATTTTATCTCTGATATAAATATCATATATATTTATCAAAAATATATTTATATTAATCCACAAAATATTTATATATAAAATAAATTACACCGATCATGGAGACAGTAGGCCGTACGTACACAAAAATGTAGATTCCATTTTCTCAAAGAATGGAACAAATAAAAAGGTAACTAATAAATCACCATAAAAATAATTTTTTATCTTATATATCACATAGATTCACTAAATAAATCTTTATTACCATATATTTCAAAATAAAATGAAAAACGTATGACATCACTTTGTGGAGGTGACACTCCACACGTACGCATGAGCGACATTATAATTTTTCAAAGGATTGGAAGGAAAGAGAGTAAATATGATATTATAATTTAAAAAGTATAATTATATCATAAATATCAAAAAAATATTTTAAATATATCATTATATGTAGCTTTGAGAGTCAGTGATGGAAAACGAATTACAACAGTTCGCAGGGCAGTAGTCTATTGTACACACAATCGACAATTTTTTTCCCATTTGATGGAAGAGGAGATGGATGTAGGTTATGAAACTAACATAATAAAATATAAGTATATGTGATTAATATATTTTATTATATCATCATATTTAAATAATATTTGAAAAATATTTATGAAGATATAAATAAAAAACACTAAGTTGTGAATGGTACTACTTCTTCGAGCAACCTCCTCAAGTTAGCACCAAAAGACATCATAAGAAGATTACCTAAATGAACATATGTCCTCTAAGACATGATGATGGATGTAAGGAATGATTTTTGGTAGGTATTGGTAGAACCAAAAGTTGTTGGGAGTGTGAAGAGGATACGAGAGGAGATGTTATTTTATTAGCGGGGAAAGGATCCAACTCAAAAATGACTTGGAAATTTCCCATGGAATCAAAAATGGTAAAGTAATTAGCATGAAAAATATATCCTAATGACCAAATATTAGAAATATGGTTAGGATAATATTGAAATATTTCCATAAAATAGGATTTAAAAAAGTTTTATTTCTAAAATTACTATTATTTTTAGGGTTAAAATCTAGGTAAACATGTTTTATCCTTAACCACGATAATTATTTTTTATTGTTTTCACTATTAATTATAGAAAAAATTAAGTTTAACATTTTAAATAATATTAATTATGATAATTAAAAATATTTAATACATTTTACTAAAATAAATTCACATAAGTGGCAGAATTTAATTTAAAATTAAACCGATAGTTGTGATGAAAAAGATGTTTTCCATGGAAAAGGTTTTAATAAATGTAAAAAACATTATATCAAAGATGAAAATTAAAATGATTCAAATGAAAAATAATGGTTTAATAAGAATATAATTGAACTAATTTTAGTTTTGAAACCATTTTGAAATATAGTTTAACTTTGTAAATATATTAAATCAAATGGTAGTTTTTAATATAATTTTTTTTCAGTGTCGATAAAAAAAATATTTTTTTAGAAAATTATAAAAACATAAATCCAAGAAAAATTTTACATTATTTTAAAAAAATGAAATATTTGTTTCCATGTATATATTTTCTGAAAGTGGAAAAAAATTTAAATGAAGTGCGTATAACATGATGAAACAATATTTTTGAAAAAAATTCATTTAAAAAATTTTGCTTTATTATTATGCCATAGAAAATTTATTAGATGAATTAGGTAAATTTGATCCAATATATAATAAATGAAATTCAATAAATTAATTCACCAATGGTGACTAATTTAATTTATCTTGTCCAAAAAACATCATGTGTATAAAAATATGTTTTCAAAAAAACATTTCATTTAATTTTAAATGTTTTTTAAATTCATTTATAATCAATTGATAAAATATGAATTTATTTAATTCATATATGAACCATATAATTTTTATAATTTAGTTATTCTTTTTTGAACCAGTCAATTTATTGACTAGGTTTTTGTTTCGACTAGATTCACGTAGTTCAATGGGGGTGGCCAAATTGGTCTGACAGACAGTAACCAGTTGTTTGTTACTATGAAGGGTTTCACATAGGGTATAACAATCTCAGATAGTCTCCCACATGTTTATTCATGGAGTTAGAAACACCCAACATACCCTGTATCCATGATTCAAGGACTTTATTTCAAAAGACAAATTCTCATTGGATGACGATTTGGCCAACAACACTTAAGGACTCCGTTGGTCGTGAGGATGAGAGGTTAGCCTAATTAGACCCATTTGGGTGGGAATATTTCATATTCTGGGACTCTATTATAGATTTATGAAATGTTGATATGTCCATGAATCATTTTTTTTTCCAAAGCGTGTGTCTGTAGGTTATCCCTGGATTGCAAGATTAACCTTATATGTGCATGGGTTTGGAATTGCTGAGACAATGCTAGTTTAAACTGTATGATGGGGTTCTATGGAGTTGACTATCATCCAAGAAGAAAGAAGTTTCAATGTTGGGATAAAACCCATAAGATTGGCTTGTTACGTATCCCCCTGAGAGGAATCAAAACCCACATAGTTTAGTGCTGCTTAACTCAACACATCACCATTTAAGGTCGTGTGATGAGGACCCATATATGCAGTTGAACGTCATGATGTAAGGACATATGGATGGAGGATGCCTTGTCAAAATTTCATGTGGGACTTAAAATGGAGCGGACCAGGACATTCAGAAGAGCTATAGTCTCCTGGGTAGATATGTCCCCCCCAGGGATATGTCTAGGTGAACAATAGGGTAATTTGGATGCTAGGTTCAGACATCATGGAGGCTTCCTACGTATCTTAGTTATTCTAGAATAAAATCCCTTGTAGTTCAGTTTATTTTTGGGATTATATCTTAGAGGAGGAACAGCTGTGAGAATTCCATCATGGATTACTCTTAAAGAGGATTCCCTTTTATGATGGTACATGAATGGGGCATACATATTTGAATTTCCCATTTGAAAAGACATGGTCGGAGCTTACACTATAAAGGAGTCCTTTCTTGAAAGAGTCACGCTAGGGCTTATTATTGAAGTGGGTGCCCTAGTGAGTCAGGGGGAATTCATATTAGGACTGGATTTTGAGGAGAATTTTCATTTGAGAATAGGCCTTAAGTAGGAATCATTTGTATCTTGGTTAGAGCATGAATCCGAGTTCTCAATGTTCAATTACTGGGTTGTGAATTTATCGGGGCGTACATGTAAGAGATACCAATTTGAATGCAGCATGATCTCTCATTTCATTGAAGAGATACAATGGTAATCTGGCCTAGAAAAAGGATTCCAACACATCTTAGTTAGATTAGGAATCAAAGTCCATGTAGTTCATAGGGAGTTTAATAAGAATTTAATATAATCATAGAATTCTAAGACCATGTGAGTCATGCTCGGTGTGAGAAACAAGAGGATGTGAAAGATTCAACAAAATCACACATTTTGTTCTCCAATGAGAGAAACAGAGGAAGTCGATGGTGGATGAAGGTGCGGACCAATGAACCATTAATTTTGAAATGAATTTGAAGGTCATTGGGTCCATCCTAGAAGGTTAGGGGCTTACTCTAAGAGGAATTCCCTGAAATGAGTTCTGGGAAGGGGGAGGAAAGTTTCTATTCATCTATGGAAAATGCTATAGATGTAAAAATTCATGTCACCTCACTACATCATTCTTTATCAAAATTACTTACTGTGGGTTAGAAGGAATATCTGATCTCAGACAAGCTTCCCATTTATGGATTTGGCCTGCTGTCTGATACACCTATCCCAGAGGCACATGTGGTTGACCATCACACAATATGGATATTTAGTGACACAATTCTAGAGGATTTCATCTCATCTATAGGATGATTCATTTCAAGGGATACCTATATTGGGACCTCGTTGAACTATTCAACGTAGAATTTGGAGGGGTCATGAAGAAATCCTGACAAAGCGACCAATTGTTATCATAGCATTTTTTAGATGGCAATTGAAAATAAACAACATGGTTGGTCCTCAAAATGGGACCTTCACTTAGGGAGTTCATTTGGTTTATATTGGGGGTGTCCCTTCTGGGTCCTTCAATGCTACAAAGAATTACAAGTCAAATTATAGACCATGTGGCTATATGAGGCCAAATGGTATCCCAAACATATACTCATTGAAACAATTCCCTCATCTCACAAATTTTGAGAAGGTGGAGTACATACACCAATAATTTCAATTTGACCCATGCAGAGGTTGGAATCTTCCCTTGGAAAGTTTGGATTATTTCAGGGGTCCCCACAATCAGGAACATGAACGTCAAGTTTCTACCCCCTGCTTCCACCTGGGACGATGAGGAGAGGACTCCTCCTTTGGATAAAATTCCAATTTTTCAAGTGGATAACCTTTTAGAGGACGATGACCTCTACCCAAAACCAGCCATCTCCTTCTAGAAGTGGATTCATTACTTTTCCAAGAAGAGAATCCCAGATCCTAATGTGCATAGACCCAGGTCATATCAATCCATGGATGCTCAAATGAAATCATGAACATACTGGCCTATCATAGAGGAGGTCTGGTTCCACAAAAGGTGATGTGAACTTATCCCTAACGTGGACCCTTTTTTCGGTTGGCGACCTTCTTGAACATGTTTCTGAGCAGCTAGCTTTTAATAACATGAGATTCTAGGAACGTAAGAGTCACAACCTTTTTCATGGAGGATCAGCTGGCCACCGACAAATACATCAACATGGAAATTCATGTATTGGACAAAATTAACCGCCTAATGGGCAGGACTGGTGAAGGAAATTCACCCCAACAGATGATTGGGGACCTCAAAATCCTATAAGGTTGGATGTAAGCCCACATTAGAGGCTATACATTTATCAATTCCATACCAATTCATTACTCAATTCTCTAGCCATGTCTTCAGAATACAAGTGGGGTTATGCCGGTAGGCTAGGTTGCACAGGACGACCAGACTGAAAAGAATGATTGAGAGATGATGGACCAAATCAACAACCACAATCACTTCACCAATCATCATAATGATTCCCCCACTGACAAGATCATGAATACCGAATCGAAAGACATTGTCAACTAAGGGTACCTCTTTTCATTGGGGGATGGTAACTTGATTTCACTTATTAATGGGGAGCTTATCCGCAAGGGATACGTGACTTTTCGATTTATTCATCAGTTTAACTGCATTCAAATGATGTGTCCCCTAAATATTAAAAGTACCTTACAGGAAAAAAATATTATGATATCTCGCCAATTGTGGCTAATGTTCATCTGGGAGGACATCTGATGTAAGGTTAAGCTCCCAAATTCTGATGGTTCTGTGACCTTCCTTATGAATGGATATGATAACATATAGATTCAATCCTATCCAACTGGTCATTTTTCAAATCTAGTTCCCAATGTTACAACCCCAAATGAATTTGAGGCTTAGGGGGAGGGAGTTTAGAATGAAGCTATTAGACTTTCTCAATCATGGAATGTTATTTGAATTCTTTTAGGTCCCCTCCCAAGGAATACCTTGAGAACTTGGGGTGTGACCTCAATAACTGTTGAGAATTATATTGGATACCAACAACCCATCCTGTCTGATGCTGATTTTATAGTGGACTAGAAGAAATGATATATTTTAAGGGTCTCCAATATTTTTATGATTAGTCCCCTCACACCTTGTGGCAGTTCCTCTAAGAGAGGGTGGTTTCCCTTATAGATCTTGGACATGTGTCATCACCTACTATTATCTCTCATGACAATGAGCTTGAGAAAGTAGGTCGTTACCACCAGGATATTGAAACAATGATCTATTATTTGAATGGTTCCTGCAAATACTCTCATCTAGTACATGATATGATATGACCAGAGTCTGACAGAGAGGGTGATGGTATTGTTTATTTTCATACTACGTATGAGGTAGGGTAAGCTCCTAGCTCATGCTCAGAGCCCCATAATCATTCATCTCCCGGGGGTCCAAGGACTACGGAGGAACATAGGATATAACTGCCACTAATTAAACCTACATTAATTCCACAGGCCAACCCCCCAGCGAAGGCCATCCCTATTACAACTATTTTTCTGGAAGCTTGGAGGGTATAGGATGAATTGAGGGAGAATTCCTCCAATGAAGAAATTTGGAAGATACTTCAAGGAGGATGCATCAACCTCCTATGTATTTGGTGAGCCATCACCCCCACATTTGTTTTTTCTAAATAACAACAAGATGATGGGATTATTTACTTAAAAAGAATGAAAAAATTTATCATTTTCCAAAGAACAGACCATACCGGTCTGACGAGGTGGAATAGATGGTGGTACTCTTGTGACTGATGTTTATCGAGGGAGGTGTAAATTGATTCAAGAACCATTAATTAAATTCCCTTTACTCTGAAGATTCTAAAATTTTTCTCCATTACTAATTCAGAAGCTTGAGGAGTCTCGGGAAATAGTTTTTTCCTCAGTATACACCCTCAAAGGCACCGTAGCTAGGGGCATATACCTTAGGATTCAGGTGTTTCTTGGGAAGGGTCTCCTAGTTCAACCGAACATATGGAGGCATTCATTGAGGACCCTTCTAGGTAATTTCTACCCCCGAATCCACTTGATATTTCTACTGAAGATCCATCCCCATGGAAATCCAAGAAACATCATCATAAATCTCAACTGTTGTAGCGTATAATTAAGGGGATAACAAGTAACCTCCAAACATGTTTATTTGGTTATCATACCATGTGTGTTTAACTTTATAACCCTATTTTTTCTACATTTGTGGGCTAGAAGAATAAGAAACAAAGTAGAAATTTCCCAAGAATCTACAAATCATATCCCTTCCATGGAAGAAGAAGGACCACTAGCAATCAAGGGTTCCCCAGATCAGGCAATTTCTATCCCAATGGTGGGGGAACATTCATATGTTGAAGTCCAAACCGAATGTGCCAATCTTGCTACCATAGAGGAAGACAGGACGAACCTAACTGCAATAGATGAGTTGGGGGAGGAGTCCTGATCAACCCAAAATATTGAAGGGATTACCAGCTATGGGGAGTTAACTTATCCAGACCAGATAAACATTACCCTTACAGAGAGAAATCCATTGGAAAAAGATACTTCAATTGAGAAGGATGATCCTACTTGTTTAGAGGTTTCATACATAGGGAAGGATTCTATCCTGGCTCTTGAGAAATTGAAATGGGATATTGTGTCATTTCATTCAATAAATATTGAGACCATGATCCCAACCCCCAAGGGTTTAGGGCTGACCATCACACCTTTATATAAGATGATTAGCCATGAAATCCTGATTTTAATAAGTGATATTCTCAAGGCTTCCCTTGAAGTTTCTGGCCTAACTGGGTATAACCTTGAGCCACAGATGCTTCTGACTAAATATGGGTATCAAATTCTTATCATGGATATAGTACCATCTTTAACGGGAGATAATGTTTCCATGGAAGCTGAAGGCATCAATGATTTAGTAGGGTGAGTTTAGTTTTAAATTACTCCTACCTCTCACCCTTATCCCCCTTTTTTCAGTTATCACATAGGTTTATTGGATTCCTTTAATATTTAATGATAGTAACCACAAGCATTGTTGATTATGAAGGATGCCTTAATCCTTCCTATTATTGCAACTATCAAGGATAATACTGTTGAGGGATCCATTCATTCTGTAGTTGTTAACTCATCCACCCCCTAATGAAATTTGTTCGTGAATATATTTCTACATCGGGGAGTGATTCTGATACTGATTAAGAGAACCTAGTCAGCCTTCGACCCAACCAACAAAGGTCATGAAGAAACATATGGATGTTACTTTCTCAAACACCACTTGCTGACATGTCAATGAAGCTTCTGAAGTTAAATTGACAAATTGTGGTTTGGGGGTTCAAAGAGATAATTTATCATGACATCTATGACATAGTGAAATAGATGGTTACTATCAGGGTGGTGACTCACATGCTCGAGTATTCTCTTTCTGCTGCAGATTCTAATACTCATATTGTCACGGCATGGAAAATCCTTATGAATGAAGCTTCCAATCACGCTGGGGCAGTCGTGAGGATGTAGATGGAGCTCACAAAGTAGAGGTCATTAGCAGAACTACTTGATAAAGAAGTTGAGAAGCTTAGTAGAGAATTAGAGCACCTTAAACAGTTATGATCCCATGTTTCAACCATAGTTTATGAGGGGAAATGATGAGTGGATTAATGGAAATGGATGACATTGAGGAAGAAAAAGAGGTGTAGGCATTTATGGGTGGTGTGGAGGTTGAGACCATGACTTTTCTAAGGCCACGTTAATCCATTTAAGAGTCAAATTAGACAATGAAAAAACTCTTCAAATCTTCCAAATGTGTTTTTTAATATTCATGTCATTCCCATATAGAGGGGATTCAGGTTGTGGGAGGACTCCATATATTTATTCAACAATTTGAAAATATTGTTCACTTAGATACTCCTCCATTATCCTTTCCTTTAAATCTTAGTAAATGTTTATCTACATAACATTAAACAATAATGTCAACCAAATATCAATTTTTACTATAATCTAGGATAATTTAACAAACAGAATCAAATCATGATCTAATATTTTCCTAATCCAAGGGATGCAACGATTGTATTTTGACTCTTGCTAGGGTCACATAAAGAACCCTACAAACTTTGTTACTTTTTCATTATCACTATAATTTTTTTCTAAGCCTGTTAAGGTGTGGGCCTAGAAGGTATTACCTAGCTTTTTGTTAGGACTCTGTGTGTGAGTTTTCAACCTAACAAGCTCTGTGTCTCTTGATTTTTGGTTGATCAATATTTTTGACAAAACCATGTGTAGAATTGGTTTAGAGAGATGACAGTAGACTTTTATCCAATGTTCCCTTTCTGGGTTTTCTTCTTAGGAAGTGTAGTGTATTTTTGGTGGGCAGTTTAATGTCATAACAACCAGAATATCATTACTAATGTTTTAGGTTGAACATGATTGACCATAACTGCAATGAGGGTTTAGTTAGAATATCTTGGGCCATGACTTATAGGGAAAGGACCTCGATTTGTGACTCATTAACTGAGAATGTCCTATTAGCTTTCATAAATGTATGAGGGGTTTTTCTTTACACTAACTTGAGATTTATGGATATGGGACATGATATTGGGAATAGAAGCCATAGGGAATACATAGGCAGGAAAAGCCTCTCTTGTGGAAGAATTTAACTTTGGTTGATAGTTCATTTTTTTGTCCACATATTCAGAGCCACCAAGGCATAGTGTGCATAGTCAAAAAAAGGTCTCTACATGACAATAGCCTTATATTTATGATATCAATGATGTTTTATAGAACTTTGGATTTATTTTTCTATTGAGGACCATAGTGGGTGTCCCATTTAAGGAATGATGTTTAAAATTAATAAGGGAATTTGTATCAGCTTTGGATGAATAAACACTCCCATACAAATTTGGATTTAGTAAAGGATGGTTGAAGCATATTGTAGATTAACATCATAAAACCATGACATTTGGGAAATGTTTTTTGAAATCATCTTACATTGACTGGAAGAGGGTAAATGATCACTTCATCCACAATAGTTAGGCTAGGAACCTCTTTCACATTTAGGAATTTAAAGGGGGAAATATTTAAACCAAAATATGAGGGTTTTTAAAATCCAAAGACTAAGGTGGGACATAAATTTCATAAAGGCATGTAGAGGTAGGAAGAAAGGCTCCAGATGTTGAATTTTCCTTTGGTTGACATGCCGTTTTTGTTGGCAACATATGCTGATCTGCCGAGGCATTATGCACATAGTCAAAAGAAAGGTGTCAATAGGACATTGGTAATCCATTTCTGATGACCCTAGAGGATGAGGGAGATTCAAATCTTTATAGACATAGATTATGATTCATAAAAATGGGTATTCTTAGACATGAAAAGGGGAATTTTAGGTCAAACATTATAGGGAATAAGTGGAGTAATTTTTATCCAATCCATTTGAAATACTTCCTCACACAGGTCTGACTCCTACGCAGGCAGATATGGGATATTTTTGTCTCATGGATGGACCCTAAATGTGTTATTGGATGTCACTACATGTCCTATGAGGATATACATTAAGATATACGTAATCTTTTAAGGTTTATCTATATTCAAATGTGATTCATCCATAAAGATGGGAATTTTTATTTTGGATACGAATTCACCAATGGGGAAATGAGTATGTTTAACCTTTCTATATAGATTTATTTCTTGTGTAGGGTCATAAGGGTAAATAAACCTTTGACATGACCAATCCTAAGGGTGAATACCAGGTATCGACTATAATTCAGTTTGAATGTCATGTGATTAGGATGCTGATGTATAGGACCCAAGTAACTAGAAGGTAATCAAGAAATGTTGTTCGGATATGTCTAGGATGTGATAAGGAGTAGAGTGTAAACCATGTCTTCGAGGGCTATTGGATTATGAGGAATGACATGGGGCTTCGAATCAATTAGGCATAGGAAAATAGGAATATCCTCTCCTAGGGAAAAATTTACCTTTGGTTTATAGGCAATATTTTGTGGGAAAAATATACAATGGAATCGGGGAATAATATTTATAGTCAAAAAAAGGTGTCCAAAGGAAACTGACCTTCCATTCCTGATGACCGTGGATGATAATGAAGATCCATGTTCACTCAAAGAACGGATCATGAAGGATGAAGAGAATTGGTTTGGATATATCAAAAGTACCCATGCCATTATTATTCACAGAATTCTATGATTATCCATGGAATTGGGAGTCTCCTTATATGGATTTTACCTATATGAGAAGTTTGATATTTTGATTCCCATATTGTATTGGGGCCCATTTTTTAAGATCCAGGCATCCCGAGACCAGGTTCCCTACACATGTTTTGGTCCATGCACAAGGAGTGGGTGAATTTTAGAAATATTTTGGGTACCTTGATTTTTTTATAATGTCACGTGATTAGGACTTTTGGACATGCAGTTTAACATCAAGTGGTGAGGATGCCTTTCATACATTTTAACATCATGTGGAAAGGATGTTGAAAACACAATTTAATCACCATGTTGCAGGGGAGAATTATCGAAGGAATCGTGCGTAAATATTAGGTAATTAGGTTGACATATTCTTTGTATGCCTCAAACATGATCATGTGATGAATTTAAAAACCACAATTGTGGGGGTCCTCAAGTTAGGATGGTTGATGCAAGGCTTAGGAACCAATGAGCATACAAAAGTGTGAACAACCTCTCTTGAGGAAGAAGTTTCCTTTGGCTGATAGACCATTTTTTTGGCATCATATTCAGAGTCACTGAGGTATTTTTATTCAAATTCAAACAAATGTTTCTATAAGAAACAATCAGTCTATTTATAATTTCCATGGATGATTATGGTGACTCGAGATTTTCCAGGGCATGGAGTTTGATGGATGTAAAAAGGATATCTAGGTACATGAGAAATATCCAAGACATGAATAATTCTAAGGAATGATATCATTTACATAGATCTGATTCATATGGAAAGGGAAGCATGGTCTTTCGACTCTTTTTAGATGCAAGAGAGTAGATCAAAAATCCCCTACATCAATTTTCATTTCACATGTGGGGGATTGGTGGATTTTTTTCCATGGATGGACCTAGGAAAACTTGGGAGTCACTATGTATCTCGTAATGTTGTGAATCAATCCATACATAGTTCTTGAGATACCATACAGTTTAATCTCATCTAGTTAGGAATAATTTGGTCACCCACTTTAGCCTCATGTGGTTAATACAAGAGTGAACTAACATGAAAAGGATGGGGTGAGTGAAGTGTCATGCTTGAACCTTGTGTAGGTTTCCTACACATCCCAGTTAGTTGGGAATCAAAGTCCACGTAGTTTTGAGGACAACCTATGCTCGTCAAACCTATGTAGGTTGGAGGAATTTTATACCATGCTTTCAATATTATTGGATCATTATACTCCTCTATGATTTTTCTATGTGGTGGAAGTCATTACCATCATTCCTAATCTGACATGAGTTATAATTGATGTGAGAAACAAAGAGAGATAATGAGTTCCCTAATAGTATAAGGAAAATAGAGGATATAACAGAGGCATTCCACATCATATGATGGGCTGACCAAGACTTAGGGTCAAGGTGTCTCTATGCATCCCACTGATGAATAGGAATCAAGTCATTAATAATTCTTTAAAAGGATTTCCCTGTATATGTTTTCACCATATGCAAGAAGGGGGAGGCTTTTTTTGATGTTGGTGGTTAGACTGGGATGAAGAATCCGAGTATGGCTATGTATCCTTTGAGGATACAAATCAAGGCAACATTTAGTTCTTTGAGGGATGTTTCATCCATAAATCTGATCCATACACAGAGAAGAGGGCATTTTTTAATGTTGGTGGCTAGACCAGGATGAAAAATCTTGGTGTCACTATATATACTACAAGGGTAGGAATCATGCCTACACATAGTTCTTGGGGTACCTTGTAGTTTCAGATCATGTGGTAAGGACTTTGAGACACGTAGTGAGTTGGTATGCCTGCGATGAATCCCATTCCAAAACTCCCTTTCCCACATGAGTAGCACTTAGTGTTAGAAACAAGGGCAATAATGGTATTATTATGCCACATGGTGGGATCATGAAGAAGGAAATGGAATTTTACTTGAATACTTTGGTACATCCAAGACTATATTTGAAGGTATGGGGATGCTTATGTATCCCACAAGGGAAGGAATTCACCCATATGTGGATCTTACAATGAATATACCTACATAGGTTTGGCCTTTGCGTAGGGAAATGAGGCAATTTTTTTTGGTGGAAGATGGACTAGGACGAGGAATCCAGGCATAAATACTAATCCCATAAGGGAATGAATCAATCTTATACATAGTTCTAGATCTTCATACCCATATAAGTTTAGATCATACATAGGGTGGGGAATTTTTGATAATTTGATTTTTTTTAATGGACCTACAGTGTACACGTATCCACTATTCATTCAAGGGCATACCATTACCACTGTTTCTATTCATAAATGAACTATGATTGGTGTATGAAATAATAAAGAGTTAGAGTCTTCTCTTGTTATTTCAAGATAGTTGAGAATAACATAGAAGAATTTTTTAACCATGTGGTGGATAGACCAAAATCTAAGATCTAGGCATCTCTATGTATCACCTCGACTGATAGTAATCAAGTCATACATAGTTCTAGGACAATATATTCCCCATACTAGTCTGAACCATTCATAGGAAAGGGGTATTGTTTGTGTGATGGTGGATATAATAAGATGAAATATCCTTGTGTCACTACATATCCTATCGGTAGGCATGAATCAAGATGTAGGTAGTTTTGTAATGTGGCATTTTATGTGACTAATATTGAAGACAATGTCCACTCAAGTGAGAACATTGTTGGGGTCTTGTAGTTTATTGTCATGCGATCAGGACATCATTCATACAAATAAATGTCCTTTGGAAAGGATTTATTTTTTATAGTTTATCGTCAGGTGGAAAGGATATAGGTAGTTATATTTAGCTTAACATCATGCAGCTAAGAAAACTTTGATCATGATTATACAAATTACTTTTTCAAAAACCTCTAATTTGTGGGAGCGGTGGTGAGATTTCCACCCATTGAAATGAGGGAATACACTTCGTTGTAGTAAACATTGTGTATAACATATGGTACTTTCCATATTGGATCCATTTAGAGGTTTCTTCCCAAGTATCATTGGGGTTTTTAAGACCAAAAAAATTTCTCCTTTGAGGAAATAACGGAGGCGAACCTTATTACTGAAGGTTCATGAAATCCAATTTTGGTAGACTTCTAGGTGGTAAATAGTGTTCAGTCTTTTCTTATCCAACTACTCCATCTCATAAAACCATTATTGGGATTTCTCATCTGTAGATATTTGATCATTGAGAGTGATGCAGACCAGTGTACGTTAAATTTAAATAGGAAGAACCACCTCCATCCTATATAATATTGAATACAAAGTTTCATGATTGGCGGTGAAGGTTTTGGTCTGGTAATCCCAAATAGCATGGAAGAGCTTGTCCGACCACATTTTCTTATCCACGTCTATAGTCTTTTGGATTATGTCAGATGGGGTTTCGTTGAAAGATTCTATCTATTTGTTTACCACTACATGGTAGTGGGATGAATGGTTGGCTATAATACCATACTCCTGGTAGAGTTTTTCCAATTCAATAGAGAAGAAATAGGAGACATTGTTAGTCATTATTGTGTGAGGGACACCAAATCTATTGATGATATTGGCATTCAAAAAGATGAAAATTCTTTTTTCTCCATCCTCTTTCAGAGGTAAAACTTCTTCCCATTTGGAGAAGAAGTTGGTTTCTTTGATAATAAACATGATTTGTCTGATAGTTGCAAGAGGAAATGGTCCAATGACGTCCAATACCCATATGAAAAACGGATAAGAGTACTTAGCTGTGTGAAGAAAATCTGGGTGCTGATAGATGTCATTTTCATGAAAATGGTAGGATGACACTTTTTTGTGAAATCATCACAATCTTTCATCATGGTGGGATAATATTATTCAAACCTTCCAATTTAATGAGAGATTTTTCATGATGATTTGTGTTCCCCACAAGTGCCTACATGTGATAGTAGTGGTCTCTTCTCCATCAATGCACCTGAGAAGGACTCAATCAAGGACTCACTTATAATGAACCTTTTTCCAAGTTTACTATGTCATACAACAAGAAATTTAATGGTGTTATTTTTGATATGTTCTCTTCTATCCATATCTAGT
Source organism: Viscum album (assembly GCA_963277665.1). NCBI lineage: Eukaryota > Viridiplantae > Streptophyta > Magnoliopsida > Santalales > Viscaceae > Viscum > Viscum album. The sequence continues at coordinate 1,510,564,402 of OY728153.1, read as the reverse complement.
CGGAGTTCTCATTTTTGATGATATTAAAAATTGTGAGTGATCCAGCTAGTGGTTGGAAAACATGGGACCGAGATGAGACTTATATCATTAATTTCATCCATGTTGGACTGAATGAATGGAAAAACCATCCTTTGGTGGGAAATACACATTAATATTTTGTTATGATCCAGATCGTCCATATATTTGGTTACATATTCAAATTATTTAGCTTGCGCCTTATGTGACTGGGGAAGATAAGTCAACGTTAGCTCATAAAAAAATTTGGCCATCATTTTTCGAGCATGGTTCATCATAGTGGATAACTCTGCTTTCTTGATAGCATATTAACCTTTGAATTTCTTGGTTACCAATTCTGAATCTAGTTTTATCTTAAACTGTTTGTCTTTCACTTGGAGTACTAGTTCCAAACCTCTGATGATGGACCGATACTCTTCTTCATTGTTTGTGTATACATTCAATAGTATGAAGGAATAGGAAAAAACTACATTTCTAGGAATATGAGTGTGATTTCTTGATCCACATTGTTGATTTTTTTTGACTTCCATCCTTTTTCATGTCGGGCTTCTGGAGGCACTGTCCAAGTTCATTTCACACATCTAAGAGTTATCTTGAATAGAGAACACTTCCCCATCAAGTATATTAGAATCTGATGGGGCAACCTCTATTGAGTGATTGTCATCATGGAAATCTACTAATGCCTATCCTTTTATATATTTTTGTATTATGAACCATTCATAGAACTGCTGCTGGATAATGGCCCATTGTGACAGGAATCCATTTTATCTTGGACATATGAGAATGTACTTGAGTGGGATGATATGTGAGGCCAAATGGACTTCATGGTGTTGCTTGTAATGACACATATTCTATATCTCAAATATTAATTCAAGGAAGCACTTCTCTATATTTGATTAATGAGTCTCATCATCGATCATGATTCAGTTTAGATAATAGAGACTATTCCCACTACTGGCATCATTCTTTTGTGCAAGGAAAGTCCCTAGAGATCACTCTAAGGTAGTTACGTATGAAATGAGTGGTCTTCCTTCAAAAATTGGAATTAGCACAGGTGTAATCAAGGGATATTTCATGATATTGTTGAATTATTCTTGATAATCAGCAGTCCATTGGTATTCTACCCCTTTCTTCATCAACCCAGTGAAGGGAATGAATTATCCGGTGAGGTTGTCTACAAAACGTCGAATATAAGCCAAGTATCATTAGAGTCCTTTCAACTCAGTGATGTTTTGAGGAGGTGAAATTCCATGGATTCCACTTTTCATCCCAGGGTCGACATCAATGCCCCGATGGTGTACGATAAAGAAAAGTAATTTTTCCATTATAACACCAAAATCAAATTTCAAGGGGTTCATTATTAGAATGTGATGTCATAATTTATTAAAGAGGGTTTAAAAGTCATAAAATTGGTTTGAGATTTGTATTTATTTAACAACAAAATCACTATCATAAGATTCTATGAACTTCCCTATGAAGGGATTGAAAATGTGGTGCATAGCGCACTGATATGTGGTGCCATCATTTTTCAAACTGAAAGGCATCACCTTGTAGAAAAACACTCCCTAGGGAGCCCTTAAGGTGGTGTATTATTAATCTTTTTTTCTATTCGGATATGGTTATATCCTGAATATCTGTTCATGAAAGAGATTGCCTCATATTAGGTAGTTGCATCGATAAATAATTTTATGTTCTCGACAGGGAAATCATCTTTCGGATAGTGCCGGTTAAGATCCCTAAAATTGATATAGACACTGATCTGCCCATTTTTCATCTTGATGGGGAAATTTTTTGTTATCCAGATGGGATATTGGACCTCTTAAATGATGTTAGGTCTGATGAGCTTGTCAACTTCAGCCTCTATTTTGGAAATAAGTGTCAGGTGCATCCTTCTGTTGGATTTCTTGTAACCGAAATGATCTTCTGGTAAGCCCAAGTGGTGAGTGACCTCTTTTATATCAATACATGGAATTTGTATATAATTTCAGGAAAAAAATCTTAATTATACCTCAAGAAAGCGGCTTATATCTATTGGTATTTGGAAGGCATGACTACACTAACTAGAGAGGTTCGTGGGTCTCCTTCCCTACCCAAGCTAATTTCCTTGAGTTCATCAATGATGGTGGAAACAACTCCATCAAATGATTTAGGGGAATCCCTTAGGTCTTTTTCTTCCTCCTCCCCTACCTCATCATATCCCTCTTTATCTTCTGATGTGGAAGAAATGCTTAAAATTATTACTCCATAGTTGAGGGATGAGTTTCAATTTTGGTGTATGGGAGGTGAAGATGTCTCCTCTACCTCATACATTGGCATGAGATTCTTTAGAAAAGATATTAAATGGGGTAAAAGAGTTTCCTCATCCTCTCTGAGTGAGGAGACATTTCCTCCCACCTTAGTGGATGAGGCAAGAATTTCAAAGGATATTTATGATAATTGGAGGGTATTTCTATATGATCCCTCGCCATTATCTTGGGTGTCAGTGAGCCTTTCACTATCATATGGATCAGCAGTTGTAACAAAAATCACGAGGACTACTACATACACATCCAAATTTGGATTTATGCTTTCAATTTTATAGATAGGAAATACATATTGTTCCCCAAGATATTTTAGTGGATTGGTGGGAACCATCTATAAACCATTTGTGGTGGCAACCTAATTGATTCTGTTAGATAAGGGTTGCTTCCAATTTGGTTCATAGAACCCTGAATTAATATAGTGGGAATAAAAGGAACCAAATGGGGTGTTATCGGCATGTAGTGTCCCACTCTATCCATTAATTTTATATATCAATCATTGATGTTACGAGGAGGGTATTTTTTCATGTTTATACAGCTAGGTATTCCATAGAAAGGTGTCGAAGGACATATTATTTCAGACCACTACAAATTATAGGTTGGCTACAAGGTCACTGAATCGGGTTTTGACATTGATTTTAGCCCAACATGTGCTGCTCTCTTTTGTCATATCCCAACATAGTAGTGGTGCAAGGCATCAGATCATCCTCATTGTAGGATAGCCGACGAATTGACATAGTGGGAGGGGATTTACCCTAGATCCATTATTGATGGATAAATTTTAGATATAGATGAAATTTATCGTTCCAGACATATATAAGGGCTTGGAGTTTCTTAGCATGATTGCATCTTCATCTTGATCTGTGAAGGAGATAACTGCATGACATTCTACAGTATTGATCTATGTCTAATAGACATTGGTGGAGGATAATTTAGCTTCAAACTTCCAGGGACATAGAAAATCCTCAATGAGAGCTTCCCTAAGATCTTCTGATAGATTCAGTGTATCCATGATTGAGAACTTATCTTACTCTAAAGCTAACTATTTCAGAATGTAATATTTATGATCTAATGGTTGGCACTTCCCATCATGGGGATTGTGGAGACTGAATATTGATGTGCATGGACAATACATGTATTTTTCGGAATACTTAATACATGACACAAACATATTCCCAATTTCCATATTAGATTAGTATCTTTGGAAACTCAAAACAGAATCTTCTAATAATGGTGAAAGATATTCAATATCTCATTTAAATATCTTCTAGTTTTGTTTTCCTACCTAAAAAATTTCTTTATATCATGGGGAAAAGAAAACATAGGAAGGGTGAGCTCAAATTCTTAGTAATTGTAATCATGGAGAACATAAAAAACTGTAAACATTTGAATGTTAAAACGTGAACAAAAATTTTAAATATCAAAATCTTGAGTAATGACATAAATCGTGGCAGTACGTAAGTCATAGAACATAAATAAAAATTTAACATGGTAGAATAACATTGTAATAAAACATGTAATTGTGGAAAACTAATAATAACATAATATGATTTCTATAGTAGCCAAGGCATTGCTTCTAAGACCATCATAATGGATGAAGTCCATTACTGAACCAGGTTTACATGTCGTTCCAACCATGTATTACTAAACTGATGTCTATATCAATAGATATAAATCAATAACCAATTAATTGGATGGAGATATAGGTCTCACCCAAGTCATATTGATATCATTACTACATGTGTTACAAAAACATAAATCATTCATCATAGCATAACCCATGAAATAAAATGGGTTTCTTAAATATAATTCTATCATAACATGATGCAAATAAAATACCATTTCATCATTAACACAATAAAATCAGATTAATAATAGGGACATAAACATAACACTAATTAAAGTGTGAAATCTTAGATGAAAAATAATTTTGATAAACCACTTGAACGTAGTTCTTGAGGAAATTATTCTTACTTCTTTAAAAACATTTTCTTTTTCCAAAATGCACCAAAATTTTAAAACAAAAAAAAATTAGTTGAAAATAAATTTTTAATAGGGTTTATGAAGCTTCATATAAATAATGAATTAATAAGATGTCAAAATATTTTCATGTCGTATATGATAAAAAACATTCTACTCATACTTTTACCGAAAAAGTCAAAATGTACCTCGTATGGTAGACAAAAGAAATATTCCTTCCATATCGTGCAGTAAAAGACAAAAATGGGTTTTAATGACTTTAAACATACATAAATTAATATTAGAAATTTTATAAAAACATTTTTATAAGGCTGGGACATGGATTATGAATATATCCCCAGAAAATACTTATGTATAAACTGTTTCAGATTAAAATCAGATTGCGAAATTATCCCTTACCATATGTCCAATTTCGTCCGTATGTGTCTGAAACTCTTGCATAGTATTTTTAAACATATTATTAACTTGTAAAAAAATATAATAATATTTATGATATCATATATTATTCACTTATTACTTTATATTACCCGTTTATTTGTCAATTCCATGTTAAAGCAATGTTTTGGGTAATAATCATTTTATTTGTCATACGTGTTTGAATTTTTTTCTTGATATCATTACATAGATCATGATTTAATTAATTCCAGAATGTAAAACATGATTTATATATCATATATATTCAGTATATAAATATATATAATAGATCAATAAATATAATTGAATAAACAGTTCCGGGAGACGGTATGCCATACGTACGCATGAACATTGTTTTCGTTTCCTTATAAAATTGAATGGAAGTAAGTAAATGAAATATATATAGATAAATATAGTAGAATTTTTATTTCATATACTTAATTATTATTTATTATATATACTTTATAATCATTCTAGAATGGTTAACATGGAGAATGAATCTAATCGCATCGTGGAGATGGTAAGCCATATGTACGCACGAGACATGATATCATTCCCATAGTTATTAAATGGTATTGAAGTGGATGATTTATAATATCTCATAATTAGTATCACCTTATAATAATCATATATAAATATTATTTCAACCATTAAACCCATCCATGTCATGTGGTGGTGAAAAAAAGATTACACCACGGCGTGGACACAGTAATCCGTACGTACGCAGGCGCGGTGATTTTATTTTTTTAGGATGGATAGAAGGTGAAATAGGGTTGTTTCACATCTATAATAACATATAATTATATTAGTGATAATGATGTCATTACTTTATAATTAAATAATTAAATTAGAGGATGTAGTAGAAGATATAAATTTGAAAGAATTAGTAGAATAGATTACCTCTTCCTCGACGTGACTCCTTTAAATTTTCTCTTAGGGCACTAGAGTTGGGCTTTTGAGAAGACCAACACCTCTAGAATGTGACTAGGTTAGTTGATAAAAAAATGGGAAGGTTTTTTCCAATATTGAAGGCTCAAAATGGAGTTAATAGTAGGGGATGGATGTTCCCTTTTATAAGATAAGAGAGGCGCACATCAAGAATGTTCCAAAATACTAATTTATTATAAATTAAATTTTGATTTTAAATGCCCCAAAACTTATTAAATTATTATATAATATGATTTTTGTTCGAATAATCATCATCCAATATGCTTTTGACAGGTTTTGAATATTTTTTATCCTTATCTGTTTTATTTAACCCTGATTTTACCCTTTTTAATTTTATCATGATATCATGTTATTTACACATTGTGGGGTAATTTAATTAGTATATAATGTCAAAATACACAATGAAAAGTTATTTATGACATATTTTGACTTATATTAATCATTTGGATGAATATTATATTTTATAAATTTAATATAATTTAATAATCAATTTTATGTTTTAAGTTATGAATTTTGTCAATTTTGGACACTATTCATACATGACTTTTTAAAAAAAATCATTAAAACCTGATTCCTTTGAAAATAAGATATTAAATCAAAGATAATATGTCAATATCTTCCAGAAAATTCATGGATGACATCAAAATAATCAAATTAATTTTGTTTTAATATTTATGATTTCATTTATTTTAATCTTTCATTAATAAGGAATCACAACATCACAATTATGTCATAAATAAATATATTTATCCAATGTATAAAAATTATAAATAAAATTACATGATGTATAAAATATTTTTATATTTATAATGACTATTTATATACCTACAGATCAGTTATATAACAATATATCAAAATCGATTTAATCGAAGATATATGTTTAGGTTATAATTATCTTTACATTAAATTAATTCTTATAAATTATCATTTTCAAATCCAATTGAATCAATGGGGTACCAAAATAATCCCAAGGATGCCCATGGTCAGAAATATATCATCAAATTAGATTAGTATATGTTTTAGGACAATTAAATATTATTATAACATTAAGTTTTACCCTTATTTACCAGATTTACCCTTTAACCATGGTAAATAAAATAATTACTGATGTTACTATTCATAACGTCCAAAAATAAAAGGTACATATTTAAAAAAAATTTACCTTTTGATTCCAAATATGGAATAAATTTTTCCAAATTAAAAATAAAGAAGTTGTATTAATTAATTTAAAATTATTTTTCATTCTCAAAACCAAAAAGTGGGTTTTTAAGAAGTAATAACTATCAAAAGATTGACACGTGTTCATGTCCAATTTAAAAGTGAAATTACATAAAATTACCTGGATTGGATTAAATGATAAAAACATTATCCAATTACACTTCAATACTAATTAAAAATATACTCTAACTACATAAATCAATTAGATGAAAATGCATTTTTGAATTAAAATTCAGAATTTTTTCACTATTCATTAAAATTTAAATATTGTCAAAAAATATTAAAAATTCAAAAAAATGTAAATTTTTAAGTTTATATTCCAAATAGTAAGTTTATTTTGTCAAATTTAACTTATGAAGCTGTCAAAAATTACATTTAAAATGGGTGTGCCATCAAAAGGCGGTAAAAATGCATTTTTTTAAAATACTTATTTTATCTAAAAATTAATATAGTTGTCATACCATGTTCCTGAAAATTTGTAAGATGAATGATAATGTTATAAAATTAAAAATGTGGTTGATACTATTCAAAATGGCTAGTGTATATCCTAGTAAATAATAATATTTTAATAATAGATCGTTGTGTAGTTAAAATTGGTATTGCATATCATGCAATCTATCGAGGAAGGTCACTCTTGCATATAATGAAATCCATGTCAGTGTTGCGTGTATTGAAATATTCTTTTACTGTTGTGTATAACATAATCCAAACTTATTTAATTTATACATTGAACAAAATCTATACTCAGTGCTGTGTGAAATGAATTCTATCAAAAGAACTTGAAAATGTGTGCAACACAAGCCAAGTTTATTATTGCGTATACTGCAAGAAAATATGATGTTGTGTATAGAATTAGCTAATCATGTTGTAGCATACAAAACAGGACATCAGTGAAATTAAATAGAATCTATCTCATAAAATATTATGGTGTAACATTCTACAACCATTAAAATGAATTTTTCCTTCCAAATTCATTAGTGTTATAAATGGTTTACTACTTGAAGGTTTATTTTATGGAAACCCACATCGTAAAAAGGGATGCTAAAATATTATTTTCAAAGGAAAGATAGAAACATAATAGTTACCCAATGTTACTCATCACTAGGTTTCCATATAGGAGATCATAGGTGTAAAGTGAAAACATGGATATGAAACAAAAATCTAACCATCAAGTGATGATGGATAGTGATAGAAAATAAGGTTTGGAGAAATATAACTACCCGAAAGACAAAAATCTATAATGATTTAATGGACCATATGATTCATTGGATGAGAAGGTACTTGAAAAACCTTTTTGGTTTTTAAGATCATTTTCCTAATGTTGAATAATTTTTCATGAGAATAAATACTTTATTTTGGTACAATCTCACTATGGTTCATGCCTTTAACAATTTACACTTCATCTCCTAAATAAATAAATATGAATTTGTCATTCGTGATGTGTTAGCTGATCATGCGAAAGAATGATAGGTCATTCCATATGTCTCAACAAAAAGGCTAGAATAGTTTGTCAAATGAGCATAAGTCCACCTATATTGAGATAATATATTAATATAACAAACATAAAATGGAAAATAACATATACTTTATAAAAAATGATAACATTAAAATCTGTTAAAAAATTTAAAACATAGATAGAGGTGAACTAAATATACATAACATTTATCTACCATATCTCATAAGGTTGTTCTTTGTTGTCACATTCCAATCATGTGAATACTTTAATCATGTATTCTCTTGAAACTTGAATTACAATAAAACCTTAGTAAAAACATGAATTTTGTCAAATGTTCACTCTTTCCACATCCCAAAATCTCAAAAATTCTATATACACAAACCATGACATCACTTTGTCCTTATATCAGTCATGTGATCATTAATACTATAAAATATCTCATTATCTCCTTATCCCTTCATTATTCTCTTATTTTGTTATTTCCAAAAATATGTAAATATACTTTCATGGTTACTGGTACCATTCAACAAATACTTGCAAATACTTAAGGAAAAATAGTAGTGTGACAATCCTGAGATTTTTCATTATTCCATAGTACCATTGAAATATATCTAGGTATCTCACTAATTTTTTCACATCCTAGTTTCCAAATGTTGACTAAGCATTCACTCTGATACCAATTTTAGAGAATCAAGCTTAACATACATGTATATTACATTTCTGTTGCAAAATTATTAATACATGACACAAACAGGATCCCAAGGACCAAATTAGTTTAGTGTATTTGGAAACTCAGAACATAATCTTCTAACTTGGTAAAATATCTTCAACATCTCCAATTAATATCTTCCCATTTTTTTCTACCTAAAACCATTCTTTATTTCCTGGGGAAAAGAAAAAATATTAATGGTGAGATCAAATTCTCAATAAGGTTAAACATGGAGAATATAAAACAAACCGTAACCATTTGAATGTAAAAACATGAACATAAAGATAAAAAATCAAAATATGGATCAATTACATAAATCTTGGTAGTATTTATGGGAAAGAGAATCAATGAATATTAACCATGATAGAATATAATAAAATAAAACTTTTAATTGTGGAAAACGAATAAGAACATAATATGATTTCCATAGTAACCAAGGCGTTGCAACCAAACCATCATAGTGGACGACGTCCATTACTGAACTGGGTTTACATGTCATTCCAACCGTGTATTACTGAACCATATTTAATTTTTTTTGATCCATGTCTATCTCATGAGATATAAATATTTACCCAATGCATTTGTGGGAGATTTAGGTCCCACCCATCTCATAATGATATCATTCATAAATGTTCCTCAAAAACATAAATCATTCATCATTGCATAACCCATGACATAAAATTGGTTTCATAAACATCATTACATCATAATATAGTACATATAAAATACCATTTCATCATTAACATAATCAAATCTAGGTAATAATAGGGATATAAACAAAACACTATTTAATGAGTGACATCTTAGATGAAAACAAATTTTGATAAACCACTTGAACTTAGTTCTTGAGGGAAATATCGTTTCTTCGTCAAAAAATTTTTTTCTCGAAATTCCATGAAATTTAAAAAGAAATTAATTTTACTTGAAAATAAACTTGAAATATTGTTTAAGAAGATTCATGAAAATTAGGAATTAAGAAGATGTAAAAATATTTTCATTCCATAAAAGTTAAATAAACATTCTCCTTGTACTTTTACCAGAAAAGTAAAAATGTACTTCGTATGATAAAAAAATAAAGATTCCTTCCATACATTTTAGTAAAATTAAAAATGGTAAAAAATGAATTTAAACATACATATAAGAATAGTAAAAATTTTATGAAAACATTTTTATAAAGAATTTACATTTATGATGAATATATTCCCCGAAAATACATACATATAATCTATCTCGGATAAAAATAAGATTGCAAAATTATCCCCAACCATAGGTCCAATTTTTTTCAATATGTGTATGAAACTCCTAAATAGTGGGTTTAACCATATTATTAACTTGTAACATAACCATAATTATATTTATTATATCATATATGATTCACTTACAACTTTATATTACCCTTTCATTTGTCAATTTCATGTTAAAGCAACATTTTGACTAATGATCGTTTTATTTATCGACCGTATTTGGACTTGTTATTCGTGATATTTTTACATAGATCATGATTTTATTACTTAAATAATGTAAAAAATGATTTATATATCATATATATTCAGTATATAAATATATATAATAGATTGATAAATGGAATGGAATACACCGTTCATGGAGATAGTAGGTCGTACGTACACTTGACAGATATTTTCATTTCCTTATTAAATTGAATGGAATTAAGTAAATAGGAGACACACACACACAGATATATATATATATAAACAAATTATGTAGAATTATTATGTCATATATTTCATTATTATTTATTATATATACTTTTTAAACATTCTTGAATGGATAACATGTAGAATAAATGTCATCATGTCATTGAGATGGTAAGTCGTACGTACACACAACCAATGATATCCTTCCCATAGTTTTTGAACGGTATTGAAGTGGATGGTGTATAACATCTGAGAATCAGTATCATGTTATAATAATCAAATATAGCTATTATTTCTACCATTATACACATCCATGTAAGGTGGTGGTGAAAAACAGATTACACCACGGTGTGGAGACATCAATCAATATGTACATATGTACTGTGATTTCATTTTTTGTAGGATGGATAAAATGGGAAATAGAGTTGTTTCATATTTATAATAACATATAATTATATGAGTGATACTTATTTCATTAATTTAGAATTAAATTACTAATGAAGTGGAATTATTAGAAGAAATAAATTTGAATGAATCGGTAGAAGAGATTACCTCACCCTCATTGTGCATCCATTAAATTTAATTTTATGGATCCAGATTTTGTATTTTGAGAAAAACAACACCTATAGAATGTCACTAGTAAGATTTATAAGAAACTTTTCAGGGTTTTTCCATGCATGAAGGCTCAAAATGATGTGAAGAGAGGTGGGTGGAGGTTCCGTTTTATAAGAGAGGAGAGGGGAACATTAGGAAAGTCACAAAATATTATTTTATTGGAAATTCAATTTCGATTTAATATGGTCCAAAACATATTTAATTCAAACATAAGATTTGTTTTGTTCGAATACCAATCATACAATAATTTTTTTACAAGATTTGATTATTTTTTGTCCTTATTTTTTTGGTTTTACCCTTATTTTACCCTTTAATATTACTATGATATCATGTTATTTAAACATTGTGGGTTAATGTAATTACCATATCATGTAAAAAAACCCAAAAAGTTATTTATTACATATTTCTTCTTATGTTAACCATTTTTATAAATATTAGATTTTTTGGAATTTAATATCATTTAATAAACTATTTTATTCTTTAAGTTATGAATTGTGTCAATTTTGAACACTATTCATACTTGACTTTTTTAAAAATTCCTAACAATCTGATTCCATTGAATAAAAAATTAAATCAAATATAATATGTCAACATCATCCAACAAAATTTTGTATGACATCAAAATAACAAAATTACATTTGTTTTAATATTAATAAATTCATTTATTGTAATCTTTCATTAATGAGGTAATCACTACATCATAATTGTGTCATAAATAAATATATTTATCTAATGTCTACATATTATAAATAAAATACCTTGATGTATGAAATAGTTTTTATACTTCTAATTACTATTTATTTACATAGATATTAATTATATAACCATCTATTTAAATCAATTTAGTAAAAGATATATGTTTAGGTAATAATTATATTTACTTTAAATTAATTTTTTATAAATTGTCATTTTCACATCCAAGTGAATCTATGGGGTCTAAAAATCCACCCAAGTACTCCCATGGTCGGAAATATCTTATCCAAAAGGATTACGACATGTTTCAGTGTAATTTAATATTATTATAATATTAATTTTTACCCTTATTTACAAGATTTTATTTTTATCCATGGTATATAAAATAATTACTGATGTTACGATTCATAATTTTCAAAAATAAAAGATAAATATTTACACAATTTTAACCTTATGATTCCAAATATGGAATCCATTTTTCCAAATTTAGAATATAGAAGTTGCAGTAATTAATTTAAAATTAATTCCCATTGTCAAAACCAAAAGGTGGGGTTTTATGAATTAATAACTATTAAAAGATTGACACGTTTTTATGTCTAATTTAAAATTTAAATTACTTCCATGTACAAAAATTGGATTAAATGATAAAAACATAATCCAATTAAACATTAATACTAATTAAAAAGATAATATAAATATATAAATTAATTAGATGAAATTGCAGTATTGAATTAAAATGTAGTATTTTTCACTATTAATTAATATTTAAATTTTATTTGAAATATACCAAAAAAATTAAGCAAAAGTAAATTTTTATGTACCTTTTCTAAATCAGAAGTGTATATTTTCAAATTTAACTTATAAAATTGTCAAAAACTAGATTTAAAATGGGTGCTCCAACAAAAGGCGGTAAAACTACATTTTAAAAAAAATACTTTTTTTATCTGAAAAAATGATCTTATTCTCATACCATGTTCTAGAAAATTCGTAATATGAATGATAATGTTATAAAATTCAAAAATTGGTTAATACTATTCATAATGTCTAGTTTATATCCCATTAGATAATAATATTTTAATAATAGATCGTTGTTTAGTTAAACTCGATACTGTGTACCACGCAAGCTATTGAGGAAGGACGGTCTTACATGTAATGCAAGTTGTGTTAGTGTTGAATGTAGTTCAAGAATCCTTTGGTGTTGTGTATAACATAATCCAAACTTTGTTCCTTTATATATTGACCAAAATCTATACGAAGTGTTGTGTGAAAAGAATTCTATCAAAAGATCATGAAAATGTGTACAACTAAAGCCAAGTATATTATTGTGTATGATGCAAGATAATATTGTGTTGTGTATTGCACAAGCTAATCTTGGTGTAACGTACAACATATGGAATCAATGAAATTAAAATGAATATATCTTATAAAATCTAGTGGTGTTACATGGATGCTATTTCACAAACACTTTAGAGGATTGAGCATTTGATGAAGACAGGTCGGCCCTTGGGTGAAAAGATGAAGGAGAATCCATCCATTATGGATTGGGCTGGGCAGATCTACTCTCATTCTGAGGGTAATTTTTTATTTTCGTCCTCTATCAGATATTTTAGATGAATTAGACCAGGGTGGCTTCCCATGGGTCCAGAAGAAATTACTTGACCTTGTTGAAACTGCTTGAGGTTCCTTTCGCAGTTTTCTGCGACATTAATGGTTTGAGCAGGGGTGCAGACATATGCTTTATTTCTACCACGGTTATGTCTCCCTTGATACCCTTGGATTCTATGGATTTTTCCTCTAGCTCCTTGGTTGGGAATGGGGAATTATGGTTGATAACCATAATAATCAGCAGAAAAAGTTTCATCAAATGGATGACATTGATGGAGTCAAAAATTAGATCATCTTCTGATGATGTATTTTCCTCATCATATGCTTTTGGATTTATTGTTTGGTTGGGTGGTGACCTTTGTGTCATTTGGTGGGGTAATGCCTATTATTTAATTTGGTTGGGCAATGCATGTTTCTTTAAATTTTCTAGCATGAAATCTAAGATTGTTAAATCCAATCTTGGATTAGGCAAAAGTTCATCTTTGTGCACTTTCTTTCCACCCTTCTGATTAGAGTACTTTTTGGCCAGCTATCCTCTAAATTATAGTGGAGCTAGGGATGATGAATGTGTTTCATTAGGATCCCTTTGAAGCATGGTTGGTTTCTTCAACTATGCTGGGAGTATTCCATGAGCTTGGTTGACCATTTTTTGAGTCATCTAACTATCAAACTTATGTTTCATTTGGTTAACAACTTTTTTCCAATCCCCTTCTTCATCTAGATCAGTGGTGGAAACATATTACACAAGCACTGGCAGTGGTCGCAACATGACCTATCTAGAATCTATCATATTTTTCAGGTGGTATTTGAAGACAAATCACTCTAGAATTTTGTGTCCCATTATTCAATGGAAGGTAAAATAATCTAGATGGTCATCAAGACTTACTTCATTAGCACTCTTTGTCTCTGGTAGCCAAATAAAGTTTCAATTCATGGTGTCTATGAAGTATCCATAGAATTGATCATCCCATAATGAGTAGAAAATATTTCAACCTTCCTTAAAATGATTTTTTCGGCCCCCCTCCGCTCATCTTGACTGGATGGGGGTGGATGTTGATGTCCAGGGGTCTCTATATGGTTTGGTGGGGTCCTTAGAGCTAGAGATGGTGTAGGGGTTGGTGTAAGCATGATAGAAGCTACTTCAACTCTCCTTTCTCTTTTTACTGGGGATGATGGAGTTTCTCGGGACATAATATTAGTCCATTTCAAGAAAAATTCTATCCTTTGAGTGATAGTGGAGAAGTATCAGAACCCAATTGTATATTTCACTGAAATAAGTGGTGTTCATTGCTCATATCGATGATTTTTGATGCACATGGAAAGTATCTCATCCTAGGGGAGTGGTCGGTTCAGGGAGTAAGTTAGAAAATTCCATATGGAAATAAAGTCAGAGACTTTCTCATTTTGTGTAGTTCATGAGACCACTAACTGTTTTTTTGTTCAATGTCGAGAGGAAGTAGAATAGGAACTGGTACTAGTTATCCTCCAATCCTATTATTGAGTTATCTTACAAACTGGTGTACCACATGAAGGCTAAACCTTGCATGGTTCACACCAAGCATACGGTCTTCACCACTTCTTATTGCTCAAGTGTTAACATCATGAGATCTTAATAGGAAGAGTAGTGATTTAGATGCTCTTTTGAGTTCCGTGAGCCATAGAAAACCATAAATAAAGATTTCGTGAAATTCCGTGGAGGTAGGACATTTCTCACCTAGTCGAGGTAAATATTACATTCTGGTTGTACTAGAGAACCCCCATCCTTCCATTTATTCTATTATTTTTGTCAATAACTCGATGGTATTCAAGAGCCCTTGATGCATTTCATGTTGGACTTGATCATTAGAAAGTGCAGCAAGGGGAAAGATTGGATGTTCCAGTGCTACTGAAACTTGAGGTGGATACCCAGTCGGGAGCATCCTTTGAGGATTCTCCTAAATCTATTATGGTTTCTTCCCTAATGGTGTGAAATCTTGATATCCTACTGGGACTAGGTTCAGGTAAAATGATGGTCCTGGTGCCACCCTAAATGAGCCTTCTATCCTTGCTTCATTCCAGGAGGGAACCCTCTTCTCCAGTTTCATCATTATTTTAATTTTTTTAGTGAGGACTGTGGGGATTATTTCTATTATGTTCACTGATTCATATTACATTAGGGGTGGTTTATTAGGTATTTAATGGTAGTATAGTTTCTTACATAATTTTTTGGATCTTCTCCAACCATTCTGTGATACTCTTTGGGTTTCTTAGCGAAGAGTGACTTGAAGGGAGACCTGATTTGACCTTGAATCATGCCTCTATTTTAGGGGATGTGAGTCACAAGATGAGATGGAATGGCGAACCCTCTATCCATTGTTCTCCCTATATAGGAGATGAAAACTGTCTACAAGGGTTGGAATTTGAGGTCAAAATTCCACCAACCCTATAGGACAGGCTTGCACCCATTATTCTATTGAAATGCCTCATCCCAGTTTTTCATGACATATGGGGGATTTTTGAGTTAAAAATACCCCCAACCATATGGGTAGGGGTTGATCCCATGTTGTAGTGGGTGCTACTTCTATTTCCACTTTCTTGATTTCACATATTCCCATGTGGGTGTGAGCCAAATATGGTGCCAGGACTACACCTGAATTACTTGCTTCTGAGTAGATGAAAAATGATCCTTGATTAGATTCAATTAAATAGGAATCATGTTGGATGTTCGCAATAGCATAATTCCAGAGATTATCAATGGCCTTCTCTAGTTGGGCCTCACACTTCTAAGACTTACTCAAGGACAATTCTTGTTGAGTATTCCTCCAATCTTGAGCATTGACTAAATTTTATTTTCATACATGGATGATGTAAATTCATGATTTATCATATATTGGGTTTTTCTAAACATATAGTGGGGTAAGTGCAGGGATCCATGTTCTCCCCATCCTCAGATTTGAACACCAGAGAGGGAATTTCCAATAAGGCAGTGCCACAAGTGCATTGCATGGAGGTAGGTCAGCCCAAGGTATTTCATTCACCTTTCTGATTATAGCTATTGTGTATATGGAAGGGCTTACAGGTCGATTTGATGATGAATATCTCCCAAGACATTAACACGATCTACATACCCATTATGGGGAAATTTTTTTTGTTTAACTTGCAGAGAGTCATCTAGATATTGAGGTTAATGTTATGAATACATTCTTCCAAAATCTATTTTACTATGTTGAATTGAGATGTGGTTTTGGGAAATAAATCACAAGAATGTCATCCATATATAGATGTATTCTCACAAGAAAAATATCTTGTTGTCATTTTTTCAGGTACTCTTTTACTTTATTCGCCTGGTTTGACTGTTCCTTAATGGTTTCCTTCCATGTAGTGGGGTTATTGGGAGTCTTGTTGACATGTGAATGGTACGGGGGTGGATTGGAATACGAGTATGTCCCTGGTCCATCCTCTGGTTGATAAAGGATATCACATGTCATTGACAAAGTATCCATTGTATCACACTTCATTTTTCAATGCACCTTGACATATGAGGACTTTCTTACATCTGACCGGATGAAGGGAGGACCTTCTCATCAGTGTGAATTTGGATTGTGGGGAGGAAATTCATAGTTAGTGCCGTAGTGGTGTGTAAAATCATTACATCTATGTATTTTTGCATAGAGAGGACTTCTTTTGTGTATACCCTTTGGAGGACCTTCAGGGCAAACACCAACAAAGGGATGATCTTCTTATTGCTAGGCATCATTGGGGGGAGGGCCTTCACAATGACTGCTATCATGGTGAGGAATATCTTCATGTATTTGGCTGTAGGGAGAGTATCTATTGTGTACACTCTAGGGAGGGCCTTCAGGCTATATTGCAAATATTAGGAAAAACTCCCTCTATGAATCATTAAATCATTTTTTGGTTTGGTTTTGTTTCTTGACAATGAGAGCCTCCATGTTGTGTTTGTTGAAAAAGTAGATCATGATGTTCAATTTTAGGACAAAGGGGGTTTACATGGTGTGTATTTGTGTTCAAGAGATGTTACTAATAATCCATGATTTATAGAAGGACCTCGAAAAAGAAATGGAAGATCTGGAGGATGTACAAAAAGAGCAGATAACAGTTGGCACTGTTTTCCAATGTTTGCCAAATTTTTGGGCATGAAAATCAGAACATGGAGAGATGTGTTTTTGTAAAAGGAAGGTACGAAAAATATTTGAGTGGTTCATATAATAGAGGAATTGATTTTTTTATTCAAGAGGTGTATTGAGATTAGAAGATAAAAAATTGGAAAAGGCATGAGGTGCACAAAATATTGGAGCAGTGCACGAAATACTACTGTGCGCCGAAGATGCGTTTTTCACACTCGAAAAGGAATACTTCATTTGTTAGGTTTTTTTCGCATAGGGTTAAATTTTTCGTATAAATATGAGGTGAAACCCTCATTCAATGAAGCTCAAGACTTAGAGAATATATGAGCTCTGATGTACGTAAAAAATACGCAATGGGAGTTGCGTGAAAAATTTGGTGTTGCACGTAAAAATTGATGTTTCACATGTAATCTATGCTTGCATGTAAAATGAAGGTCATGCGTAAAAATTGATGGTGCATGTGAAAGATAAGGTTTCACATAAAATAGAGTTTGCACGTCAAATGGAGGTTGTGCGTAAAATGGCAGTTGCACAAAATATTTGAGATTGCGCAAAAATGTGCAGTATGGATTCCGTAAAAAAGAGTGGATTGTTCACGCAAGGCAAGGGAATCGAGCACAATGAATTGTAAAGGCTGCATGTAAAATTTTGGATGCCCAGTTTGTTTCTCTGGTTAAGTGATATTCATCAGTGGATGAAAGTGGAACATCAACAGAGAATATATCTACAATTTAGGATGCAGTTATTCATGAAAATGAAGGGAACAACAATTCTATAAACTGTGTGTAGATCCTTTCTAGAGTTTTTAGAAAAGGAAGAGGAATAATGAGATCATCTCCAACCGGAATTGAGAAAGAGAGAGACAAACAGGGAGTGACCCATGAGAAATGATTGAGCTAACCCTAAAATTTGTAAAGGAATTTAGCCTGGGCAAAGAAGTGATCTAGCCTCAACATTATTGGCAGTGTGATTGACTGGATTTGGTATATCAGAACATCGTCATTTTATGCTCCTTGGATGTAGCTCAGTGAGGGTGAAGCAAGTAAAAATATGTGTGTCTATGTGTTTGATTTCCTGCATTACATATAAAGCATCATCATCAGATAAAGAAGGGAAGAATCAGATCAACATTAACACATAAGTGAAAATAATGTGACCATTATAATAAAGTTGTCAAGATTCAGTGGGGCATAGACAATTTTTAGAAAGAATATCCTTACCATGATTCATCACCCCTCAGGGTATCTAGGCCCCTTTTTTCCAAACAATTGGTATCAAATTAGAGGTTTCTTTTATCAAATTTGTTTTCTTTGACTTGTTTCATTCGATCATTGATGATAAATATTTAGTCTTTTATTATCCTTGTGTGTCATGGGAAAGGGTAGAACATCAAATTAGAAGCATAATTTGGGTTGTATCCCATAGTGTGGATGTTTCTTTGTAGAAATTGTGATTTAGTTAAAGGAATCAAGTAGTGAATATAATGATGATTTGGATAAATTGTACAGTGAAAAATCATACTCATTTAATGATGCAGAAGGAATAAGTGAAGATCCTGATATTCCAAGTTATGAAAGAACTTCGGTTGATGAAGAAGTTTCAAGAATACCAAAAGTGGAAGTTGTCCCCAATGTAAATGAATTGTATAAGATATTTACTGAAGAAATTATATATAAAGATATTCAGATCCAAGCACTGGAAACTATGATCATCAAGCTAAGAGGATTGAATCAAAGGCTTATTGATATAGCTACTGATCTGAGGGAGAATGAGGATTACCATGATGAATATTTTCAAAAGTGTTCTACAAAGGTAGAAAAATCAAAATTTGATGAAAAGGGAAAGAATCTAAACTCAGATAATATTTAAAATCTGAAAGCCAGGAATGATGATCTTGCTACACAACTATCTAAACTTGTTCATTAGAATAAAATACTACAAAAAAATAATTCATGTTGTAATGCTTCTATTACTCAGGTGAATGTTATACTAAAGGATAAATCTGACATGATAGATAATCTCACATGGGATTTGGAAGATGAGATGAGTAGCAGGAATAATATTAGAAGAGAAGTCAATGCTCAACTTGAATTTAAAGATAAGATGATTCAGAAACTGGGGGAAGAAATAGAATCTGTCAACAATGAAATAGAGATATCTAATTCCAAAGACAATCCCATGTTGAAGGATTCCTTTCACTTACTATTTGATCATCCTTCATAAGGTGATGATGAAATGAAATCCAAATATTCTACTTAATTGGATAAGCATGTAAGTATTGTATCATCTCAAAGGCCATCAATTTTGGGAGAATATGGAATTAGATATGATGATCCCACTCTTTTGTGTGACAGGAAAAGAGTAGTGAAAATATCTGGTGATAAGAAAAACCATGTAGGTGTCGGATATAGACCCAAAATGGCTTTTACAGGAAGCAATGATAGTAAGTGCTATTTTTGTGGGATTCATGGTCATACATCAAGAATCTGTTTAGAGGATCAAGAATTCATTTTAGGCAATGAAAATAGAAACTTTACTAAATATAAGAATAAGAATAAGTGTCATGAGAAATCATAAAGAAGAATATCTTAAATGATATAATTAATTAGATGCTATTACTATTTAAGAATGGGACATGCCATGAGGATGTGTCAGGAAACTCAGGAGTTCAATGTCAGAGGAAGAACTCAAGCTGCATCAAGATATCGATAAATAAATGATGAAATGAGGTATTCCTTTGATGGAAAATGTTTTATATGTTTTGATCATGGGTATTTGGCTAGAAATTGCAGCAAGAAGAAATCATGAAAAGAAAATGAATTCAAAAAGACATTCTCAACTCCAGTGGTGCATAATAAAAAATTATGCACTAAAAGTCGAATTGGTAAGTTAAAGGACATACATATAACCTCATGGAAACCACAAGCAACTAATTTAAAGGTGTATGAATAACCTCCTCTAACACTCTCCAAATAGATCTCATAGAAAGAACATGAAAAAATATGGAGGAAGAAGAGAGGAGACACTCCATATGTGAGTAAGAAGAACATGCGTTCAATGTATGACCCACCTCCATCACAAAAAAGTGTGGTGGTTCAGATATCAGATAAAAGAAAAATAAAAAAAGAAATAATTGAAAAATTCAATTTTCGTTCTCCACGATGAGATTTGGAGGAAAGATGACGATCCCTACAACAGAGGAAGGAGAAAGAGAAGATGACAAGTAGAGAGATTCCTACTAAGATAATAAATCAAGGGACATGGAATATTGGTGAAAAATCAAAGAATGAAAAGTGTAAAAATGGGTTTAAAACCCTAATTGTGAGAATGGCCAAGACCAAAGTATCTAAATATTAGAAAAAGGCTCAACATGTGGGTAATGAATGCTTAGTCATATGTCCATAACAGTTAAAGTTTTCTAGGCAACTAGAAGAAGCAAGGAAGGAGTTTGATTCTCTGTAAGAAAGAATCAAAGGGTTCATCCATCAGGATTTAGCACAATCCTCATCTCAATAATTCCAGAAGATCTCCTCTCTATATGATTATAAATGCAATTAAATGATGTTAATGTGTTTCAGGTTCAAACGGAGATACGATCCAAGGGGAAGTTGTATTAAAAGATTCCAAGAAGTGATATGATGTGATCCATAATATCAACTAACTCAAATCAGTTACCAGAGATGAAGAAGGAATCTATAATAATTTCATGAAAGGAGTTAATGTTATGTTGTTGCATGAGATAGGTTAATCTAATTGAATACAATAGATTGTGATTGTGTTATTAATTGTGTCTCATGTTTCCTAAACCGAGATTGACTTAGTAGGCCTACATGGTATTTTGATGGCTCATTTCTAAGTGTTAAATTTTCCAAATGAATATATCATTGATATAATTGAGCTGAAGAAGTTTCTCAAACCTATTTTCACGTGTGAAGAAGTAATGTTGGATAAGAAGAATATTTGTGGGTCTAAACAGTGACCTCGATGACAATAAGAGTTATACATCCAGGGGGCATTCTATATAATAATCAAGTGCATGACCTCAATAGTATATAAAGGATGAATATTTATGTTTTCTAACAATAGTATGACTGATTGGGGGATAAGCAGAAATAGTCAGGTTTTTCATGATTATCTATTTTGTTATAATAATATGGTATCAGCTGACTGTTTTCATGATACCAAGAAGTTGTGAAAGAATATCAACAATTTTTCAATAGGAAGCTAATAAAATTAGTTGAAATAAATGAAATTACACACTAAAAAGATGATTACTGAAAGTGATGAAGTTGTAAGAGACTTAGGGGGGATGAAAATGATGATTGTGAAGAAAATATCGACAATGAGCTTGATGATCAATTCAATATCACCAAAGATTCCAAAGAGTCAAGTTGAAATTGACAGGAAGAGTTCGATTAGTGATCAGATGGTGCTAGTCTAGATGAATAATATGGGAACTCTACATCAGGATTGAAAATTATCACAGGAAGAGCCTAAATGTTTCGAAGAAGGAATTGATGATGATAATTGGGTTCAAGCTAGGAATGAAGTGCTTAACAAAGTTGGGAAGAATTAAACATCGGAGAGTGTTTTGAGTCCAATAGATAAGATGTCATAGTGATAAAAAACAGGTCAGGACTAATGTGCAGAAATACTCCCATACAGAGGATATCGATGTCGATGATATATTTTCACCTATGACAGGGCAGGAAGAAATTAGCTTATTCTTGGACATTGCAGTGAAACGAATATTCAGAGTGTTCCAGATGCATGTCGAGTCTAAATTTATGATTGGTTTTATGGAAGAAGAATTAGATATCGAGAAACCAGAAGAGTGTGGCATTCAATTATGGATCATTTTTTTGAAGAATCTTAGTTATCGGCATGGCAGAATTGATTGTAATCAAATGATGATGGTGCTAGTATATGATGAAGACATAATCATCGAAGGATTTGATGAATCATAGGGCAATCGGTTTTATGAATTGTAAAAAAGAGGTGCCTTTTATCTTGGTGGGTTATTAATTTCTTGGCTGAGTAAGAAGTAAGATTGTATTTGATTGAGCACTACATAATTTGAGTATATTGTAGCCATGCATGCATGTAGTTATTGTAGATGAAGAAGAATCTTGATGATATGGGTGTGGCATTGTTGTATTCTATTTGAATTCAGTGTGATAAATAATGAGCTATAAATCTTAGAAATGATCTCATCTATCATTCGAGGACCAAGACCATTGTGATGAAATATCATTTTATCAAGGAAAAGTTGGAGCAAGGACTGGTGAAGTTGGATCATGTTCGAACAGAGCTACAGGTTGATGATATTCTGACAAAGACCTTACCCAAAGAAGTGTCTAAGAGGCATCTATTGGCTTTCAGATCCCATTCGGCTCTCCCCACATAAAACGTGTGGATGTGGAAATACCCCTCTCCCCAAGGTATGATTTTTTCCCTAATATACTAATATGTGTTTTTCATTGTTACATACTAAAAAGGAATGACCTTTTGGTTTGTTGAAAAGTGGGGAGAAAATAGTGATTGTTCAAGGGAGAGATAATGTATATATTTGAGAAATTATGAATGATATAGGGATAAGATGATAGGTGATGTAGATAAGAGAGATAGGGGATGTTGAAGATGATAGGAGGAGAAATATTTCGAGTCTCAAAGTGGTCAGCCAGAACATATCTTTCACAACACATAAAATAGCACTGATGGGGAGCTGATGCAAAAAAAAAGAGTTGCAACTGACAGAAGTTGAATCTATAAGAAGATAGGGGGAGAATTAAATCTAATGATTCTTGAAATGATCGATCAAAGATTAGATATCATGATTACTGAGGTTCCTGATGTACACAGATTATTGGAATCAGTATAGTATCAATGATTTTTGTTAGAAATAAAGAGATTAATTGATGAGCATTTCATAATACTCATGTTTATCATGACGACCGTTTCTCATGTGGGATTAGAGAATGTGGTGAGTGAATCTTTGGTCTCTATCAGAATGGAAAGAGGAGAATAATGGTTGATGATGGAAGGAGCTTTAGTGAGGTATCAAAGTTCATAGAATAATTTTTAGAAGAGTCGTCAACAAATCCAAAATGAGACATTGTTATAAAAACCTCAAGGCATCATCGAAGCATTTTCATGTTGGTTGTGTTTTTTGAAAAAGTGACCTCCATGTTGTGTTTGTTGAAAAATCAGATCATGATATTCAATTTGATGAAAAAGGGGTTTTACATGGTGATTTTTTTAGTCCACGAAATATTACTGAAAATACATGATTGAAAAAAGAACCTTGAAAAGGGAATGGACGATCTGGAGGTGGTACAAAAAGTGCAGATACAAGGTGGCATTGTTTTCCAGTGTTTGAAATTGTTTTGTGATTGAAAATCAGAAAATGGAGAGATGTGTATTTGGAAAAGGATGGTGCATGAAATAATAGATTGGTGCATGAAATAGAGGAGCAGAGTTTTTCACGAAATAGGTGTTTTGAGATCAGAAGATAAAAAATTGGCAAAGGCATGAGGTGCACGAAATATTGCAGCAGTGTGCGAAATACGACGTTGCGCGAAAGATGTGTTCTTCATTCTCAAATAGAATTACATGCTCAAGGAGGGTTATTTCGCATAGGGGTAAATTTTTCATATAAATATAATGTTACCCCACTCATTCAATGAATTTCAATATGTAGAGAAGATCTGAGCTCTGATGCGCATAAAAAATACGCAAATGGAGTTCCATGAAAAACATGGGGTTGCACATAAAAATTGTTTTTGCGTGTAACAATAGATATTTCATGTAAAAATTTACACTATATGTAAAATTAAGGTTGTGTATAAAAATTTAGAGTGTGTGTAAAATCCAAGTTTGTGCATAAAATTATGGTTGTGTGAAATAATTGATTGTTCCCATAAAAGATAAGGTTGTGTATAAAATGGAGGTTGCTTGTAAAATGAAGGTTGAAAAAAATTCTTGAGGTTACATGAAAATTTTAGTAGGTATTGCATACAAAAGAGGATATTTTGCAAGAAAGACAAAGGAATTTCATGAAAGTCATTGTAAAGGCAGCACGTAAAATTTTAATTTGGTTAGTTTGTTTCTGTAGTAAAGTGATATTCATTAGTGGATGAAAGCGGGACTTTAATAGAACATATTTCTATAGTTATGGATGCTGGTATTCCATCAAATTAAGGGAGATAAAAGTCCATAAACATTTATTTGATCCATTCTAGAGTAGTGAGAAACAGAAGAGGAAGAATGCGATCCTCTCCACTAGCAGTGAGCCAGAGGGAGAAACTCATGGAGTGGCCATTGGGAATGTAGTGAGCCTGAGCATAGAAGTGATTTAGCCCAAATATTATTGGAAATATCGATTAGTGGTTTTATAACAAAGACACATTGTCGTTGTATGTTCATTTTACGTAGCCCAGTGAGGGTGAACCTTGTAAAAATCCTTGTGCCTATGTGTTTCATTTCCTGCATTACATTCAAAGAATCATCATCATAATATAAAGAATGAAATAATAAGATAAATATTAACAAATAAGTGAAAAAGTGATCCTTATAATAAGGAGGTCATGATCTAGTGGGGTATAGATAATTTTTAGAAAGAATATCCATACCTTATTCACCACCATCAAAGAGTATCTAGTCACCTTTTGGTCCTTACAGTAATGTGGGGAGGGCCTTCTCATTCTTTTAAGTGACTACAGGGATGGCCTTCATAGCGACTACCTTCATGGAGATGAATCCCATCACATCTTGACATACAAATACAGGGAGATACATTTCTGTTGTGTATACCATAGGAAGGACCATTAGTGCAGACTGTAGCAAGGGGAGGTCCTTCTTGCTGTTTGATCATATGGTTAATGGGAGGGCTACCTTGACACGCATTAGGAGATAGGATCTCATGATCAATTGTTTCTAGACCATGAAGTAAGGCCCTATGGTGCTCTAGGAAGGACCTTCAGAGATGCTAGTAGCAACATTACAGGGAGGACCTTTGCAATAAATACTACCACTTCCATAATTTTGTAATGGAATGACAGGATCATGATCCTCTATTGATAAACATTTAAGGGCATACAGAATGATAGATTTCATCAGAGTAGAATCATGAGTATGATTATCATTTTCTGGTTACCTTTGGTGCGTTTCATGTTTGGGTGCTATCTCGCAGGAAACTAGGGCTCTCTAATTTTGGTGAAGACTTCTATGTATGGGACCATGTTTGATTGGATCTCGTGATGTTGTCAGGATACACTGACAAACATCTTGAGATCTGGAAGGGATATATGCCTGTCCTAGATCGGCCACCACATTGGACCAGTGACCCCCATTTTTAATGGGTATTTTTCATGATCCAATTGTACTTGTATCACGAAATATGGTATTAAACCCTCTAATACTAGATCATGGATACTTCTATGCTCTAGAGTGATTACATTATTTGGTGGATAAATCACCCCACCTTGGGAGATTGGGTTGTGGGACCAAATCATCACATTTGCTGCCAACAAAATGACATCTTGACATTTCTAGATGATATAGACTGGGATCAACATTTGAACCTCCATCATGGCCAAGATGTGATGAGATACATCTTTGGTTGGAATGGGTATGAATTCTATTTCTGTTGTCGGGGCAGTAGTTTGTGTCTGCTATGGTCATCCATTAGATTCCAGTGGGTACTGGTGGTTCTCCTGTGTTGGGGAATAGTAAGGGGTCTATTGCCACCTATTTTCTTAGGTTTCCACCATATAAGGATGGTGGAATATATATTTTTTAGTATAGATTTTCATCTTCTAATTTTTCATTTTACTTGTCTCACGGGCTTGATTTGCATTCATAATAATTTGACTATGCTAATATTTTATTTCCACCACATTTGATTAGTGTAATTCATATGTGTTGGTAGTGTTATATGATTGCCCATGTTTTTTCACCCTATTTTGATAACAGACTTGCTGGGTGTCAGTATGAATTCTCCCTTTCAGATAGCTAGTTGACGTCCTATTTTGATGAAAAGCTTCTTACTCATGGGGAGAGATTGGCATCTACCTATAATTTGTTGCTCTATCTAGATGGTGGGACCAGAAAGAACTGGATGTATTGTATGTTTTCTAATGTTGTACCACCCTATTTCCATGGAAGGTTTCATTAGTGTAAGCGCGTATATTCATTAGCTCATAAATGGCCACTGTCATTCCATAGAGGGCTTCTGTAGGAGGGAAAAAATCCCATGTCTTCCTATTACATGCTACTGTGCTTGTGTAGTGGATCTCCTCCATACGAACAAGGGTGGATACCTATTCCTAATTATGCATTTACCACCCTTGAATGGAATCCCGGTGAGTCAATGTACATTGGACTTCAGTAGGTTCCTTTAGCATGGGATCCTCTTCATAGTGAGGATATCAGGTTGTATGCCGTTGGTGGTGCTGTCCTCCAGTACGATCCCTTGAGCATGGATCCTGTGCATCTAGGATTAAGTCATTGGTGTTGACCTCATCTACTACCCTAATATACGGGAGGTATTATTTGTCACATTCTAGGGATACATTCCTGAAATGATTTTTGATGGCTTGTGGAACTGTTCGGTTCTATATTTTAGGTCATCGTTGATGAGGCGACTGGTGAGCTTTCACTGATTGGAGGGCATGTATTGCAGCCTCCATGATAGGGAGAGTACCATTTTGGTGGTACTCTATAATCGGTGTGTTTGAAACCCAGCATTGAACACACTGAGTAGGTGAGGGAGTAATGTTCTTTGCTGGGGACCCGACTGCCTATGTTGTCATTGACATTCGTGGCTAAGAAAAATATTAGGATGCCATTTGGATCGAAGAGAGCTCTGAAGAATTCCAACAATACGTATATATATATATGAAATATATAGATAATAAAATTCTTTCAAAGTATCATCTCCTGATCAATTGCATAATTTATGATATTCCATGGCATTATCCCCCTCTTTAGATTAAAGGAGATTGGGGCGGGAAAATACCACCCTTTGTTTGGGATTCACATCAGGTTCACCATTTTTGTTTCTAACTGATTTGTATCGTTTGAATATATGGGTGTAAAATGTTTCGACATACAATATTTTCTTGTTTGTTATCTTTGGGAATAAACCGGAACATTTGTTAGGGATTCACGTCGGGTTCACCATTTTTGTTTTCACCTAATTAGCGTCGTTCCACGAGGGAATCCAACATGGAATGACAGACATTAACCTGTTTTCCGTTACTATGATGGGTTTCACATAGGGTACGATGTCCTTGGATGGTCTCCAATGAGTTTATTCATTAAGCCAGAAACACCCAGAAAACACATTATCCATGATTCATGGACCTTCTTTCCAAAGGATGGAGCTCTTTGGATGATTATTTTTCCAATGACACTTATGGTCTCCATTGGTTGAGAGGATGATATTTCTGATTCATCACGTCCTTTTGAAGGGAAATATTTCCTATTTTAGGACTCTCTTATAAATTTAAGCAATGTTAATAATTCAGTGAATCCTTTTTTTCCCAAGCATGTGTTCATGGGTTACCCCTAGATTAAAACATTAACCATATATGAAAATGGTATGGGATTAACTAAGAAAATACTTGTTTAAACCACATGATGAGTTGCTGTGATGTTTACTATCATACATGGGGGAAAACATTTCAATATCTGGATCAAACCCATATGATGGGATTCCTACGTATTCCTGTGAGAGGAATCCGAACCAATGTAGTTTCGTGCCGCATAAATTGAAAAATCACATTTTAAGGTTGTGTGAAGAGGACCCTTACATGATGTTTAACGTCATGTGGAAAGGAAATCAAGGTTGAGGATTCCTAGCCAAGATTTTATATGGGACATACATTGAAGCATTCCAGGATGTTCAAAAGAGGTATGGTCTATGAGGTGGATATGGACCCACCGGGGTTATGTCATGGTAAAAACATGGGCTATTTGGATGAAGGGTTCAGACCTCAGGGAGGCTTCCTATATATCCTAGTTAGTTGGGAATCGAATCCCTCGTAGTTTGGCTTAAGTTGGGGATTATATTGTAGATAATTCCCATTTGTGAGAATTCCATTAGGGCTTAAATCTAAAGATGATTAACTTTTATGAGGGTACATGACTAAGGATTACAAATTAGACCCTATCATTTGAAAATATGTGGTGGAGGTTTACACTATAAAGGAGGGCTTTCTAGAAAGTGTCACATCAGATATTATTTCGGTAGAGGAGCCCCTAGTGTGTGAAGGTGAATTATTATTGGGACTTACATTTAAGGAGAATGTAACCTGATATTAGGCCTTCGGTAGCCATCCTATGTATACAAGGTAGAGCATGAATCAAATTTCAAATCGTTCAATTACTGGCTTGTGAATTGATTAGGGCTTATGCTTAGGAGATTCCAATTTGAAGGGGTAAGGATATCTCTTTTCATGAATGAGATTTTATGAAGCTAGGGGCTAGATAAAGGCCTCCTACATATCCTTGTTAGAGTAAGAATCTGAGTTCTCATAGTTCATAGAGTGTTTTAAGAGAATTTTGTATCATCACAGAATTCTAATACCACCTGAGTCATTCGCGGTGTGAGAAACTGGAGGATGCGAAAAATTCAACAAAAGAATACATTTTCTTCTCTTTGAGAGAAATGGAGGAGTGAAACAGTGGATGAGGGAATGAAGTAATGAACCTTTCAATGTGAAATTAATGTGAAGTTCAATGGTTCTAGACTTGAAGTATAGGGGCTAACTCTAGGAGGGATTCCTTGAATTGGGATTTGGGAAAGGGCAGTAATGTTTCTCCTCAACAAAATGAAAAAGCAAGAACAATTCCTTTGACTTATCACTATCCATCATTTAATGTATAAGATAGTGATTACACTTGATCCTTAGAACTGGGAGGATCAAATTAGTGTCTTAAGGTCGGACTATGGGTTAACATAGGAATGTAGACTTAATAACATCCTAGGGGGTTCAAACCATTGGGAGAACTACCTTTTTACATTTTCATTACTTGGTTATTGTGACTCGGAAGGGTATGCTAATGTGCCCGATCGTCTATTCATATGAGTTTGGTGGATTTGGTATCGGCTATGGCTGGGTTTTAGTGGGATAGTTATTAGATGGGTCATAGAGGGAATCATGGGAATTGAAGGACATGATTTGAACTAGAAAGTGGAAAACCTAAAGACACGCCATTCCATGTACCATTTTCTCATACGGGATAGAGGTTTCCCCGCATTGCGTACTACTACACCAGTGAAGGGGTAGTACACATACCAAAGTGGTAGGTGGACTTGGATGTGAGATGTCAGGTACCATGGGGGTTCTTAGTCTCAGGTTCCACCTTCATAGCATGGTGCTATGTGGTGCAGGGCCTTGTCCGCATAGTAATGTGCCAAATGGTTTGTCAGACTGATGGAGGGGCACTGTGCATTTGCTTCACGGGATGTTCATTCACAAAATGCATATGGTTTTTGGTTCTCTAATTAGGATTTTGTCACGTTGACACCTTTTGGGGTCCTTTTATAAGGTGTTTAGGATTATGTATAAATGGGAACATGACACCTTTTGAGTAATCCCCTTGGGAATGTTCTTAGCCTATGGATGACTCGGCCAACTGAGGTTTTTGGTGTGGAGGTTCATGGAGGTGGAAATCATTTCCTCAATTCTGTGAGCGATGCAGTTCACGGGATGCTGCCATCCAAACCTCATCAGATAATTTCTAAAACTGTGGGAATGGTAGGTGGGGACTTTCTTCAATATTTTTTTCCCCAATTACATGGTTCATGATGCTTTCTATTTTCATCTCATCCACAAATAGCTTGGTTTGCTAGCCAATTCTTCATGGTCCAGCATTTCATAGGCCATCTATATACTGTTTGGTTTTTGGTCTATTCCCTCCATAGATCATTCCTAATAACCAAGACATGTAGTTGTTTGGGTCCTTATACAAATTTTATTTCTTCAATATTATCCTCAAATTTTCATCCTCACAGGCAATTATTTCCTTTATCAAACTTCTGGGAGTATTTTATTTCTTCTGTATATTTTTTGTGACCCTACATTTATAACAATCAGGTTCAAAAAATAATATTAATTCTATGTTATCGTTCACTAAAACATGATGATGTGTGTAACAAAAGATATTGAGAAAATATATTTTTTGAAAAAATATTTCATAAAATATCAGGGTGTTACATGAGGGGTGTATGGTAGGATGTTATTTATATGACCTGTTATAACTACTAAATATTGTCTAATGCTATACACTAATGGGAATATTTAAAAGTGGTATATTAGACTGAGATCATGAATACCTGAATGATATGAAAGAATTAATAAATTAATGAATGAATGATTTAGTTTCATATATTTATTTACTATGATTTATTATGCTTCCTTGTCTTTTTTACATGAGAAGTTTTTGGGATGGTCATACTAAGTATGCATGTTATGCTCACCCTTTATATATATAATATGTTTTTTAGGTCAGTAGGTACTCGTTTATGATCAGGATGAAAATTAATTTTTTTTGAGGTGTTTTGAGTAGATACTAATATTTTTTGATGTTTTTGGTTACTGAATATGGTTTATTTTGACATATTTAATTTTATTTTAGTTTCATACGTTTATGTATAAAATTAAATGTTTTAGGATTTATTCTTATATTTATACATTCAGAGTTGGTTGGTGGTTTTATACTTCTTATTGCTCATTCATTAAATACATATAGAGTAATGCCACATAAGTGTATGAATGTTATACACTTGGTTCTATTAACCTACCCATGTCTTATTGGAGGCAGGCTTCATGTGTCATTATCTACCTTACTTCATTCTCGACCCATGTGGGATACCTTTGGAGGGAGGGGACCATGTCATTCTTGCTCAAATATAAATACTGAAATATAATGAAACTGATTTTTTATTGATAATAACTATTAGTGATAATTAAAACCCTCCTTAAGAGAGTGTAGTACAATAAGAAATTCATAAGGCAATGATCACAACATATAAAAGGAATGATGGTGCATAATATCAAACATGTCTCTTGTATTTGAAAATGGGTTCAATAAACTGGTACCATAATTCCTGACATACACTAATGCACTTGAATATAATATATAAAAATATTAATTAGAGATTTTATACTCTTATTTGTTCAAATATCCTTTTGTAAAATTCATTTATAATTATCCTCTATATGTACATTAGTTAGTTATATTTTTCAATATTGGTTGTGTGTAATATTGATCATTTAAAGTTGTTTTATAATAGAGGTTTTTTTCACCATTATTCTAAAAAAATACATAATCAATATATCAATAAAAGTTACTATAATTTATTTTTAATAATTATTTATAATGTTATAATTTAAGTCTTTTAGAGTTTTGGTTTACAATAATTGATGTTGAAATCGACAATGATCATGTTCCAGTGGGTTTTAACCAATAGATGTTATTATATTAATTAATGGATTTAATACTAATGTTACCATTACATAAACAAGATTAAATTATTTTTTACTTATTTATATTCTATAATATCAGTAATTATTTTCTCACAGTCATCTATGACATTATTTGATAGCAAGGTTCCCATAGTTTGTTAGACCGACCGAAACAAAAACATACTATAATTAATGGATGATTATGATGATGAAAGAAGATTATTTTATGATAATATAATTATTATAAAAACATAATTATATTATATAGGTAAAATAAATGTTTAAAATATTATTTTAATAGATTTTAATAAAAATTAATAAAACTAGATAAAAATTGAGATACATTACTTCATGAGAGAGGTATCCCATACATTGCAAAAAATATTATTTTATAGAAGAGTTCGTAGGAAAAATGTGTATTATAATTTTAATATTAATAATAATTATTATATTATAAATTTAAAATTATTATTAAATTTAATTCTTGTAAATCGTAAATAGAGTCAGTGGTGAATAATAGAAGTCATCAATTCGTGGACGCAATAATACACACAGTACAGAAATGAATGTTTCATTTTAATTAATAGAAATTGGGGAAATGTGGTCAATATTAAATAAAAAGGAAAAATAAAATCATGTATAAAACAAATACTAATTTTATTATATAGGAATTATTAAATTATATCTAGAAATTAAATATAATAAAAAGTAAGTCTGAAAATGGAATAGTACTCTGATTGAGGACTTAGGCTTTCCCTTAGAATACTCCTTGTAAGTGAAGGACATAAGAAAATAATATGTGAGTAGAGGTTCAAGGAAAATGAAGAGAATTATAAAGAAAGGAAAACTGGAAGAGTTTTAAGAGAAAATCTATTTTGTTATGGTTTTCTTAAAGGGGTTGTGAGACTCTCATTTTGTAAGTGGTGAGAATGAAGTTTTTATAATTATTTAAAATTAATATAAATATACAACATGTTTCCAAAGTAATTTAGACTTATAAATGAACAATAATGGAGTGAGTGATGAGATAATATCAATAACACATCAACCATATATATTTTTCACCTAATATAATCATTTTTATGTTCATTTGTCTTATAATTTTCACTTTTACCATGTTAACTAAAATTAACTTAAGTAATTTAATTTCAATACAAAAAAATAAAATTAGCCTTATTAAATATTTTGATCCTACTAATTAAAAATATTATATAATTTTTATCAAATAAAATTTCTTTGTTTAATGAAACATAATTTTGACATTCGCACATGTAACTTGTAAAAGACTATTTTTAGATAAAAAGTATTTGTAAGTGTAACTTTTATTTGTTTGATAAAATTATCAATGTATTTAATTTTCATTATATAAATTGGTTTATTATAAAAAATATATTTACCTTCCTTTAAAAAATTCCAATACTCAATTTTACCAAAATTATATTTAATTAAACAAAAGTCCAATTTTTGTTATTATAAAATATTACTTATGTTCAAAAAATGCTAATCAGATGTTATATAAATTCAACATAGTATTTTCAAAATGTATATTTTTAAATTATAAAGATAACTTTGACCGATTAAATTGGTTCATTATCATTTAGTTCTATCTCATATAATGATAAATTTATAAAATTTACAAATTTGGAAAAACTATAATTTTCACTATTCACCTGAAAGAAAACTATTTCAGAAAAATATAAAAAATTAACTTAAGGATAATACTGATAGGCTAAATTAAAAAAAAATTAATTTAAAAAAAATTAATTTATAAAATTAATAATATTCATATTTTGAATAAATTTTCACAATAGAAAGAAAAAAATATTTTATTAAAAAATAGACTTCTTAAAAATTATGTGTTATCATTACTATTTCATACTAATTTATTATTTGTAGAATGAAAATATATTTGTTATTATATTAAATGTGTTAAGTCAAAAAGGCTTCCTTATGACTTTTCTATTTCCCCATGTTTTTAAAATCACAAAGACCTTATCTTTAGGAAAATTATCTTTCTCTGAGAATTATTTTCTTAAGTAAAATTTTACTTCTCTAAGAAAAGATTTATCCTTACCTTGGTTTTCAATGTCTTATTCAACGTCTTCTCAAAACCATGTCTAATTTTTCCAAAGAAATAATTTGATTCCTTATTAAAAACTTAATAACAAAACAACTTCTTAATATACCATGTCTTACTATTTTAAGACTCTGAATTATATGAAATTTAGACTTCAAATTATTTAAAATATAGACAACTATTTCATAGAAATTCAGACTCCAAATTCTAAAAAATTCAAGCTTTGAATTCCTCAAAATTCAGACTCTGAATTATTCATAATTCAAACTCCAAATTCACCAGAATTTAAGCTTCTAAATCATCAGAATTCAGTCTCTAAATTACTCAAAATTTAGAATCTGAATTATTTAGAAATCAAACTCCGAATTCATCAAAATTTAGACTCTAAATTCCTTTGAAATTAGGCTCCAAAAAAAAGAACTTGGATTCCAAATTATATGTAAAATAGAATCCAAATATCCATTTGTTTCTATATTCTGATTTTTTATATGTATAGACTCCAAATTCTATTTTCCTCTATATTCTAGATTTCTTAAATTTTGCTAAGCTACATAATTTTCTTTAGACATGATATTGTAACTATAAAATGATGATGTAAAATTTGTTTCTAACTAATAATTTGTTGAGTAACATGTGTAATGGTCATCTAAGATTTAAGAAAAATTATTACTATTAGAAGAGGGAGCAGACTGTTGAAGTTTTACATATAAATAGAAGTTCATTTGAATTATCTCATAGTTGATCAGTTGTTCCATGATTCTAGAGATTACATATTGTGATGTGATTTCTATATAGAGAAAGACTATCGTACATTATGTGTTTCATGAACATCTAGTTCATCCAATAAAATCTTGTTCATCTTGCTTCATGTGAATCTGATTGTTTCTGAGTAAAATCGGGGGATTTCGGGGATAAGAAGATAGAGGTTCCGATTACCTTAAATATTGAGGGCTTATGGGGATAAAAGACATAATTCGATATTCTTATCAAGGGATTACCCTGATGTGGGTAAGATAGCCTTTGTTGAATGTAAAAATTAAGGGACATTTATCCAAGGATGTTAGATACCCTACTCTTTGGGTTAAAATATTTCCTACTTGTGTACTTGATTATTGTTTCATGTTTTATTTCCACTATTTTTTTAAAAAACGATTTATAACTTTCTTATACTTTCTTTTAATTTTACTTACTCTGATAAATAATACTCTCTACACTTTGTCATAGAATATTTCATTAATCAAACTATTCAATTCTAGATCCATATCTCCAAACCATATGAATGTTTATTTCATAATTAAGAACAAATAGAGGGTTTGTGAATTTACCTTATTTAAATTTGTTAAACATAGTTTCCTTTAAGGATAAAAATGAACTTTTTTGTACTTACAATGCACCCCTCTTGTAATTGAGCATCTAAATATACTATTTTGTCACTAAAATTGATATCAGAGGAAGGTCTCTAAAATAATTATACATTTATATAAGTTTTCCTTCTCATGTTTTCAATTATATTAATTTTATTCCATAAATTTTCTTATTCATGTTTTTCTCAAAGATTTTTATAATTTTTTATAAAAATTTTCAATTAATATGCTTTACGGAAATGATATTTTATTACAGAATAAAAGGTACGAATATTGGATCCATTGAAAACCTTAACCCTACAGGACTACAAATTTTTTATGCTAATTATTTTGTGTACAAAAGAGATGGAATGAATAATTTTTTCATTAACCCTAGAGTAGAAAATATTTTAATTCTCACTAGAGACTAAAAACATCCATATAATGAATTTAGAGCCTTCACCTACCATGAAAAACAAGAATATTTACAAAATTATATGATCCGTAATACACTGTTGTGTTCTATGACTAGGAATAAGTACATTCAAATATATTCTTGTGAAGATACCAGATTCATTTGGAAGAAACTAGAATTTACACATTTTGGGACTTCTAAAGTGATCGAAACTAGAAGATCTATGTTAAGAGTTGAATATCATGGATTCATATTTCTTTATGGAGAACTAGTTTGAAAAGTACATCAAATATTTTTTTATTTGTTCAACAGTCATAAATCTATTAACAAATGGAGAATATTATGAATCTTTATATGATGAATATTCCTCATCATAAGATAATAAATTACCTTCATTTTATGATGTTTCTTTATTTTCTAAACTAGATGAAATTTATAATTGTATGATCAAAAAGTCGAGAAAGAAAATTCTAGATTTTAAATTTTAACAAAATAAGTATCAAATCGTTCTAAGGATCTTGATTAGAAAATATTTTATTTTCAAAGTGTTTCTAAAAATCTTATGGAAGATAATTCTGAGAAGGATAAACTTCCTAGGGATCTAGAAAATAATGTTTCTAAGAAAAATATTTTAGAGAATAACTCATGTTTTAAAACTATTAACATTGAGAATAAACATTTATTCATTAGACTAAAATATAAATTTTTTCCCTACAAAAACTTTTATAAAATTTTACTTTTGGAAGAAAAGAACATGATAAAATATATTCACAACATCACCCTCTTAGGAATAGTTATGGATTTGGTTATACTCATTCAAAATAAGTTTTTAGTAATAATTAATTTTTACCACAAATTTCTCCATTTTTTACTAAATTTTAATGTGGTGGACATTGGGGGAAAATTTTCCATTAAATAAAATCAAATCGTTAGTTTTTAATAAACCCTACTTTTCTAAGAAAATGTGGATTTCTATGATTTTACATTCTGAGATTTTTGGATCCAAGAATGTTTGGATTCTAAAAGTCTAAATCTATTATATTAAAGAAAATAATGAAAGTACCAACAACAATTCATTGTACATTGATAGTGGATTTCCTGACGTATGACTAGTAAAAAAACATCTTTGAAAATATTATCAAGATAAAATGAGGAAAAGCAAATTTCAGAGATAATGATCAAGGAGAAATTATTGTTATAGGTAACATTGTTATTCTTGGAAAAACATTGATTTAAATTGTTTTATTTGTTAAAGGTATTAAGAAAAACCTCATTAGCATAATCCAATTATGTGATGATGGTTACCTTGTGAATTTTAGGAATGATAAATAGTTAGTACACAATTCCTTGAGAGATTGTATTCTTTCTACCCATAGGCATGATAATGTTTATACACTAAACATAGAAGACCTTAAGAGACGAGACCTACCTTGTATTAGTGCAATGGATGACCAATATTAGTTATGGAATATAAGACTAGGACACTATAACATTAGGGACATATGAATAATCTCTAATAAAAGAATTTTTAACTATTTAATAGAGATTAAATTTGATTCTTCAAAAGTTTGTGATCCTTGTCAATATAAAAAGAAATATAAGCCAAGAATTAAATCAATCAGTGAAGTCTCAACTTCTTATGCGTTACAGTTAGTGCATATGGATCTCTTTGGACCAACACAAACATTACGTATTAGAGGAAAATACTATGTATTTGTTTTAGTTGATTATTACACAATATTTACATGGGTTTATTTTATAGAAATGAAATCGGAATATTTTTATTATTTAAAAAATTTTAAGCATAAGTTAAAAATGAGAAAACCATTCAATTAATTACAATTCATAGTTATCATAGAGGATAATTTCAAAATTCAGATTTTGAAACTTTTTTTATAAAAAAGGCATTACTCATAACCTCTCAACTCCATAAACTCTTCAATGGAATGGTGTTGTTGAAAGAATAAATTTAATTCTTCAAGATATAACTAGAACCATGTTGATTGAATATTTTATTTTAAACACTTTTGGGATAAAGGTATTAGTACTTCTTGTTATACTATAAATTGATTTTTAATGAGGATTTTTCTTAACAAAATAGCTTATGAATGTTAGACTGATTGAAGAACTATAATTTCTTACATAAAAGTATTTGGACGCAACATATTTATTTTGAATACTTAAGATAACATACATAAATTTTCACCCAATTCCTATGAATTGTTATTCCTAAGCTAATCCACTAATTCTATGTCTTATAGAATTTTTAACAACATAAAATATATTGTTGAAAAAAGTGCATGTTATATTTGATGAAGCTAATCATTTTGTTTTTAAAAAAACCCAACCAACATCCTCATATGTGTCTTCAAAACTGATTATCAACCTTTGATAAGAGATTTTTCAAATAAGGAAAACAGTCAAGGAAATATTTTTGAACTATTTACTCTAGATGATTTTATACCATATGTTGATGAACAAGTTTTACAAAACACAAAATAGTAGTTTCATTTGAATCATCCCAATGATAAAATCATTGGTGATTTTAATCAACTAATAAGGAATAGAAGTTCCATAAAAAATGAAATGGAACATCTAGAATTCATTTTTCAATTATAATCTAAAATCACGGATGAAGCTTTACGTGATGATGATTGGATTTAAGCGATGCAAGACGATCTAAATGAATTTAAAAGGAATAATGTCCGGACCTTGGTTAAATTACCTAAAGAAAATTCTATGATTGGATTAATGTGGGTCTTCAGAAATACATTTGATGAAAATGGAATCATAGTAATAAATTAATCTAGATTAGTTTCTAAAGGATATAAAAAACAATAAGGAATATACCATAAAGAAACCTATGATTCAATAGCTAGACTTGAATCTATTCATATTTTACGTTCCTTTACAAAATTCATTAATTTCAAACTTTTTCAAATGGACTTGTTGTGTGTTTTATTTAACAAATATATTCATGAGGATGTTTATATTGAACAACCACCTGGATTTGAAGACACAAAACATCCTGAACATGTTTTCAAACATACCGAAGCTTAATATGGACAGTAAAAAGCCCCTAGATCTTGGTGTGATAGACTTATCAGATTTGGTTTTCAAAACAAATTATGTTAAGAGTACTTATAATAAAACTATTTTTATAAATAAAAATAAGAAAAAAAATTTTATTATTAAAATAAATGTTAAATACATTATATTTGGATAAACTCATCAATATTTAACTGATTCATTTGAAAATATAGTGAAATATGAGTTTGAGATGAGTATGATAGGTGAGTAAACATTTTTCCTAGGTTTTATAATTTCCCAAAATCCAAAAGGGACCTATATATAACAACATAATTATATAAAATATAATCTGAAAATGTATGGATATGAGAACACTAAAACTATAAACACTCCAATCAGTACCTAAAATTCTCTTGATTTTGAGGATGTTGGGAAACCAGCAGATCAAACATCTTTTAGTGGAATGATAGGAAGCTTATTATACTTAACAGTTAGTCATTCAAACTTAATGTTTTCAGTATGCTTATGTTCAAGATATTAATCAAATCTAAATGAATCTCATTTAAATGCAGTGAAATGAATTTTTTGTTATTTAAAGGGATCCATTGATTTATGAATTTTTTATTCTTCTGGAAATGATATTGTATTAATAATTTTTTTGGATTCTGATTATGGTGGATATAGAATGGGTGGAAACAGTAAATCTGGAACATGTCATTTCTTAAGAGATTCATTAGTTTCTTTATTATTTCTGAAAAAACTGTAGCACTTTCCACTGCTGAAGCTGAATTTGTAGCAATTAGAAGTTTCTAGGATCAAGTGTTGTGGATGTAACACACACTCAGAGACTATGGAATGAGTTTTAACCAAAAATTATTACTTAATAACACAAGTTCCATTTCCCAAAGAAAAAAACCTGCACATTACTCCCGTGAAAAATACATAGACATTAGTCGTCATATTCTTAGGGATCCCAAACTCAAAGGAGATATCATTTTTCAATTTATCAGAATGAAAGATCTACTTGCTAATATTTTTACAAAATCCATACCCTATGATAGATTTGAATACATTAAACAATAGTTAGGTATTATAACAGTAAGGTAATCATCCATATTAACTTTTTATTGAAGCCTATCTCCTTTGATTAATATACTCCTTTTTGTAGGGGGAGTAAAATTTATTATTATCGAATTTTTTTTAAAAAGTTTCTAAATTTCTAAAATTTAATTTCAATTTTTTTGGAGCCCAATTTTTTCGGAATTTTTTTTTCGAAAACTATAATTTTATATCATTACAAAGTTTTCTAAAATCTATGTACTCAAGAAGAACATTTTTTGTAACACCCCGAGCTTCCACGATACGCTTCTCATTCAATAATACAATAGCTTGCATTGTACGCAACTTCGAGTTCTAAAACATCGCGACAAATCAAACTAGCCGTTATGAATAGTAATAACCACTTTTTAAAATTATAGAAATTTTATATTTCAAAATGGACTTCATTTTTGTATTCGTAAT
The DNA here is from genome assembly GCA_963277665.1 of Viscum album. Classification (NCBI taxonomy): domain Eukaryota; kingdom Viridiplantae; phylum Streptophyta; class Magnoliopsida; order Santalales; family Viscaceae; genus Viscum; species Viscum album. The sequence continues at coordinate 1,510,523,807 of OY728153.1, read as the reverse complement.
ATCGAAATTAGCCTATGTTGAATTTTTGGTATTTTTCTGAGAACTTCTAATTTTTTATGAATAGTGAAAAATACTTAAAACAACTTTTTTAATCAAAATAATTTATAGTGATAAGTTATACTATTGAGTGGATTTAATGTATAATTAGAATATATTTTTACCATTTTATCCAATGGTGGTCATTAGAATTAATTTAACATTGAATTTGGACATAAACAATTGCCAATCTTTTGATATAAATTGTTTCTTGAAAACACGCTATTTGTCGTAACAGCGGGAATTAATTATAAAATTAATTAATGCAACTTATATGTTTGGAATTTTGTAAAATAGACATCATTTTTGAATTCGGAATATCAATTATAGCTTAGGATGAAATTTTGGCATTGTTCTGAGAAACTTCAATTTTTGATGAATAGTGAAACCACTAAGTGGTAGTTAAATAACTGATTTTTCGTTTAAATGAAATATTACCACTTCTGTGATTTGATTTTCAAAAATCCGACATACATGGTTGTCATTAAGAAGTAAAATGTGGTTCAATGAGATTATAATAATTTTTTGGTGAATAGTAACTTATTAAGTTCTTAATCGCGATTAGTGGTAATTAGTGTAGTTTAAGGTATAGATAATACTTTAATAATATTAAATGACCTAGACACATGTCCCAACCTCATTGGTTGAGTCATGGCCGACCAAGACAAGCCATGGCCTAACTTGGGGACCCCATGGATCCACTTTTGTTGGGAAATGACATAAATTAGTTTTTATTTAATGTTAAAGTGAAAATGACACTAACATAAATTGTTCTACTAAAACAATTTTTAATTGGGGTTATACAAGTCCAAATTTTGATTATAAATAGTCATTGGAAAGCTAAAAAGATTTCCTACATCATAGTATTTGTTTTATAATTTTTAGACATTAAATGAATTAAAGTATTTATGACATAATAATGATGCAGCGATGACAACATTATTTGACGATTTAAATAAAATGAGAAGATAATGCAAAATCCGAGGCTTACACTTGTCCAAAGCCTATTGGATGAAGATATTTCGAAACCTTATCACCTTAGCCTCGAATTATATAGATGTGGGACCTTTAGAATCCGAAAAGCATTTTGAAATAATGTAACATTTCATTACTTTCCAAAAGTGCCCCTCCTCTCCACTTATAAAAGGCCCCCACCTCTCCCACCTTATTCACACCTTCAAGCCATTTGGCTCGGCCAAACTCTGCCCAAATACTCTCCCAACATCCCTCTCTTACTCCTAGAATCCTCACTTTGGGCAGAACTCTTCCCAAGGAAGCCTTTGGCTCAAATCAAAAAGAGTTACCCGATTTTGAGGTAATGTCTTTTATAATGTTGTTTTGTTTTATTTTTCTTCTCCAACCCCCCTAAACTCTTTTTATTCATTTCTTTTGTAACAACACCAGTATCCTCAATATACTAGGATGTTGTTATAAGAAGGATTCGAGCTACACTTACACACACCTACATCTAATGGTTAAAGAACATACGGTTTCTGTGGATGGCGAATTTCTGCCTCACGAAGCGATGATTGTTCAACACTCATATAACACCTTCAAAGGTGGCCATTAAGATGTCACTATTTTTATATATGATATATAATATGTTTTTGTTTTACTTATGCTTCTGTATTTCTCATTTATGGCATACTTTATGATTTCCATTATGGGTAAAACGCGATAATTTCATTTTAGGAAGTGCGGACTACCGCCCCCTCAAAGTGATTTGAATCGTAAATGCCATATGTGGGATGTATAAAGGATGGAGTAAATGGTATTATACACTATATTATACTGGAATTATATTATACATTTATATCATTATGATTTACTTCCATTAAATATGAAATTGAAATGAAAGTAGCGTTCATGCGTACGTACGGCTTACCGTCTCCATGAACGGTGCATTTCATTTCTTACCTCTAAATGTTACGTGACATTATGAATGAATGTATATACTGTATATATGATATATATGATATCTACATCATGAATATAATTCCGGATATAATGGATATTTCACCACATGAACAACTTGTAATTATAAGAAGTTTATTTTTGACTCAAGTACCAAAGATCGACAAAACGACCGTTATTAACTTAAATAATTACATAATGTTCATATCATTGTAATAAGTGATATAATAAGGATAATGAAATTGAAAATGGTTCTTAATAAGGTATATATTAACTCTAGTTTATTATTCAGGAGGTTAAAGAACGGTTGAGTCAAGTCAGACACGAGGTAAGGGAACTTCTTAACCCAACTTCCATTCTTTGGGTTAATCTCCTACTTTCAAATTATGTCATGATATTATTATGTCCTATTTTGTATTTTTACTTTCTTTATGTGTACCTATAGTGAATACACATAATAGATCTATTTTATTTTAAAAATGATCTTTTTAAGGACTTTGTCTCAATCTCCTTTCATTGAGGCATATTTGGCTTTATACACAACTTTCTTTTATACGGTGTATAAATCCCTTTGACTTTCATGTTTATTCAAAAGGAATCTTTTTTATACGAAGCATTTTACTAAACGACAAAAGGGAATGTTTTTCTTTCCGTACTTATGCGGCGACAACGACTTCTCCGCCGCCGTGACCATTATTTGAGATCCGGCTTCCTCTTCAAGCCATCATTTTTTTTAATGAAAAATAAATACAAAGTTTTAACTCTCTTTTATTTTGGTATTGAAAATGGTTTTGAAAGCATTTTTATTATATCAATGTGTTGTATTTATATCTTGTGATTGAAATGTGGAAATGTTATGTTTCCTTTATGCCTGTTTTATGAGATACGATTATGTTATGGTTTATGATATGTTTAAACCTATTCATATGAGGAATGCATTGGACTTAATAAGTGACGGGTGGAGCCCGCTATAGCTCCTCGATGCATCGGCAGGTCTCATGAGACAAACTAGTGTCTTGGCACAAGGCCTTGACAAAATCTTATTTGTAGTCTTGGCACGAGGCCTTGGCTATGTGGTTATGATAGTCTGGCATTATGCATTCCATCATTATGAAAGTGGTTATTGATATTGCATGTGATTATTCGACCAGTAGAATATCCATGTGAAGAAGTAAATGGCATTATCTCATTTTACTTTTGCCATATTATGTTGAAGTTCATGTTTAAAAGGCTTTTGTTTTAGTTATACATTGCCTTAAATGTTAATGTTTATTTATGAAAGCTTCCGCATTATTGTTATCCTTACTGAGCATCTGAGCTCACCCCTTTCAATGTTTTAATATTTTCCAGGATGTGAAGAAGTATTTTATGAATGACCTGCAGGGATAGTCGGAAGAGGATATGAGTGTGGACTATGGAGACTTTGTTATTGTAGTTTTTCACTTTTTGATGTAATGAAAGACTTATGAATGTATCTAGTGTTTCCAAGGCTACTAAACTAATCGGTCTTTCGAGACTTGATCCTTTGTGATCATGCCAATGTTACGAAGTAATGCACCGACTCTGGGTAGCTGGGGTCGGGGCGTTACATTTTTTATTACAGATTTTTTTTTGGACAATCTGAGTATTATTCTTCCTCACATAAATTTTTATAATCGTACTTTTACTTGTTGGTATTTTTATATTGTTTTACGAAAATTCTATCAGATTCACTTCCCATAAATCTAATATATCCTTAAAACATCAAATGATTGGAACCCACCAAATCATATTTTGCAAATCATCTCAACTATTAGATAAGATCGTCCTTATTTCAACTTTTGGATCCAATTGAGAATTCAAACTGTCACCTTGAAACCTATATAATATCCACTTAATCATTTTCCCACATCAGTTTTGAAGACTTTTTCTGCCGAAGCTATTCCCCTATTCAGAAAGGCCTTTCATTTTAACAATTTTTCTTAGACTCTGGATTTTTCTTGATGCTTCTACATAGAAAATGATTTCTTCAAGTAAGGAAATCAAGGATTTTCATATCTACATGTAAATGTTGGTTGACCCAAAATTCATTACTAAATATAATTCGTTGATAACAAAAAATATCAAACTTATTGGATGAGAAGGTTTTTGTGTTTCCAAGTCAAAGAGTCAGGATGTAGTTTATTCTAACATACATATAGAATTATATGATTCATTATGTTTTTATGAGGAAGGTGTAATAGAAAAATTTTCATTTAAAATCTACGGAAAATCCTATTCTCTATCTATCAATATGGCATCAAATATTCTTGAAATTACTTATAAAGGGGAGGCAATATTTTTCAATCACAAGTTTCCAGATCAGTCTAGATGTTTTGATAAGGAAAAAGCTATTGAATTCCTTGGACTCAAGGGAGTAAAGTCACTGATGATCAACCATATATAAATAAATTTTAGGATGTTAGACTTTTGGGTACATTGTTTCCTCATTCGGAGAAAAGGAGACATGGACTCCCTAATGAAAAGTTATATCTTTATATTGGACTATTTGGTTTACCTGAGAAAAGTAAATTTGGTGTAGACATATTTTTGACAATCACCAACATTAATAATGGAACTCTTAAATCTTACGTCATCATGTATCCATCAACCTTGTCGAAGATAATAGTGATTTTCTTAGAATCCGTCAAAATTCTCTGTAGTTCTAAACCTAGATCCTTCAAGACCATGTTGATGAGTGATGATAATTTGATGAGGATAAAAGTTGGTTTCAACACTAAATTCGGATAATTTAATGATATTTTTGAATGTGATATTAAATCTTTATCCATGAAAGGGGAATTTGGAGAAACCTCCAAAAAAACCAATAAAAAGAGAAAAAAAAATAACCAGAATCCAAAGAAAAATCTATAGTTTGAGGAATCCATTCAACACCCCCAATACCAAAAAAAATACATTCCCTGATGAAGTGGCTGAAAATTGGAGATATTTTAAAAAGAACAATAATGAAGGAGTTCCATGTTTTGTCTTAGATCCTACTCAGGAAAAGACCTTGAAAATTAAAGTTTCTAAAGCGCCTAAAAGGTAAGAAAAACAAAAGAAGTTGAAAATGAAAATTTTTGAAGCTGAGATTTTTCAATAACTTCTCAAGGATACTGAGAAATCCTCTGAACAGATTTTGGCACCATAATATTTTTTCCACGATACAATACCAGTAGAGACTCCAGGAAAGAAAATTCCAATTCCAAGACCTATTGAGGAAGAAGAGATAGTTCATGAAGAATAAGTAGAAGAAGAACTAGAGGAAAAATATGATAAAAGTGATGGTGTGATAAAGAAAGTAGAAGAATTTCATGAGAAGGAAAGTCCTTCTGACATGATTTCAATCTGAACATACAAGGTTGAGTCAACCAAAAATGTTTCTCAATGAAAAGAGGATGATGGATAGGTAGAGGTCGATAACCCTACTGATGATGGGAGTAGGAACCATGATTTCAGTCAACCAAATGATGTTAAGGAATATACTAAGAGAGAAGTGGTTGATAAAGATAAGATAGTCTAACTCTATGATAGTGAGCATGAGTCTCCGAGGGATTTGAAGGTAACTTAAAATGTAGATAAAGGAAAATAGGCGGTAGATGATACACTAAAAAAATATGTTGTTGTAAAATAGAAGAAGGATGCTTGTCATTCATCCAAGAAGAAATCTAAAGAGATAAACAAAGAATCCTCTCTATTAAAGGAATCAGATTCTAAGTCTTCATCTTCAATGGGTCATGATTTCATTGTTCAGTCTTTTAAGAAGTTAGTGAACATAATACCATTTATTTCTAGTATTAATTCAAGAATTGTACTTCTTTAACATTCTTTCGACCAGAAATCATATTCGTTAAGAATGGTGATGGAAACTTTTATCATAATTGAGGTAGAATTCATAACTTTTCATGTCAGTTATGATGCTCATAGGCGATCATGTAAGGAAATAACAAAATGATCTAAATTTTTTTTGAAGACAGGATAATGATTGATGACTTTAAGGATTTAGTAAAAGATGCTTTTGAAAAGTCAGATGACAGAATCAAAATCCTTACAATTTTTTTTTCAAAAAAGCTGAATCTTGAGAAAGTATTCTGAAAGCAAGAGGATAAATATATGAATGTGAATTTAAATCCAGTTGCTTTAAATTTTAAGAGAGAATGGGATCTCATGGAAGATTTATAAGAAAATATTAATCATCAAGAAGATGTAGTGAAGTCGCAGACAAAAATCATAAAGTCTCAAGATGAAAAAAATAAAGGCTCTGGAAAAGAAGAATTAGAATTAGGAACATTTACTCAAGAGGTTTGAGGATTATTTTAAGGATCTCATGATGTTAAATGCTACCTTGAGGAATATCATTCTGAAGTAAAATAAAGAGGAATGATTTCCATTTCATTCTGATCATTTTTTGTATTTTTACTATGTATCAATTTTTTCTTCCTATCATAGAAATAAATAGAGTAGGAAAAGATTCCTAGGGTCATTCATTTTAGAAACACTCAGTCCAAATGGGAGATAGAGCCTGAAATTAACTCACTAAACTACCAAGATAGATTAAAAATACCTTAGCTGCTGGTCTTTTTTTGTTTGTTTGGTTTTGTAATTTCTGTGCATTGTTATGTATCTCCCTCCACCATATCTTTCCTTGTACATGTATGTGTTTACTTTTTTATAATTCATTTAGAGAACATGAGTTCTTCTCCCATGGTTTATGCCTTTTTTTTAATTATAATTAATATAATTAGTAATTTTGAATAACATATTTAATATTAATAAAAATGAAAAACGTAATTAAATTAATTACAAAATATTAATTAATAACATTATTAAATATTTAAACAATAATAGAAATAAATATTGAATATAACACATATAAGTATTGTAGATATTAACAAATATCTAATTTGTTAATTGATAAATTTATAATTACTTCCATAATTTATTAAATTATCAAATATAATTAGTAACTGCATTAAATATTTTATTATAATTTTCACAATGGATTAGAATTATTAACTATTATATATATTGGTAATAATTATTAACTATTAATTATTCTTGATATTTATTCATTATATTTGTTAGTAACTAATTATAGTAATTGTCTTGTTAATATTTAATGAATATAATATATTATTAGTTATTAATTGTCTTAATCAACCACCAAATAAAATATCAATTATGAAAATTATTATTTAATTAAAATTTTAAAATAATAATAATAATGCTTGTTATTAATTATGTTTATTAATTATGAAATATATATTTTTAAATAAAATATATGTAAAAATTGAACAGACATATAATATAGATTTTAATAAAAAAATTGTCAACAATAAGAAAATTATCATGGTGTTTTATATCGTTGTCTTATATTCTCATTTGTGACATACCCTAGTATATTGATAGTTAAACCATTCCATGTTTATCAATGTATATACATTGATGTATTATTCTATGGAATATCAGGTTCCATAACTGTGTCTACATCTTCCTGAGTTATTGGTGGTGGATCTGATGTTTGCTCACATTTACCATGTCCTACCTAGATTGAATATGGCTACTAAAAAATCCTTCCCAAATGGAAATAAGAATATTGCTAGTTAAAAACCTCTCCAACATGATAGAATATATTTTTTATACCCTGAACATCTAAATTCATGATAAAATGGATTATGACATATGATCCAACCACTGTCTACTACGGAAGCATAATATGATAAAGTATGGGAATAAACTTTTGAATCACTTATAGATCTGTCATGATCCTTTTTAATCATGGATTTTATTGAGAATGTGGTGAGTTTAGAACATGAAAATTGACAAAAAAATACAAATTTTTAGTGAAATAATTTTCTTTCCCCTTGAAAAATCTTGAAAAATAAATCACATGCACGATTTTCCTAAAAAATTTAGTGGCAGAAAAAAATATCTACATATGATTTTTGACATAGAAATCAAAAAAAGTGAAAACCCATGGGATCTATTATAGAATTATGAATTCAAAAAAATTGAAATGTTTATGGTAGATACTCCCAATGATGAGTGGGATCTCAAAAATGTAACTCTATAATTTGAATGAAAATACAAAGAGAAAAATGTGGTAGAAAGAAACTATCATTATAAAAAAGAAGATAAAAAATCTTCCCATATGTATTAGAAGATCACTATATAAAAATAATAATAGAAATAACACCATTTTTTTGAAAACTATCATCAATGAAACCCAATAAGAATATGAAATGTTCTCCTTATTTTCTAGACATCATACCCTTAACCCTGATCCTATTATAAGGTTTAAAAAATGAGACCACACCTATATATATTATCATGAAACATTTGTGACTAGAATCTTAAATTCATAACCTCCTCAATCATTTTTATCCATATAAAATTCATAACCACTCAATTATTTTTAGACCACCTAAATTTGTAACCCCCTCAATTAATTTTCAACCTTTTTAATTTTTTTAACAAATTCACATTATGTCCATGTGATGAGGACCCTAAAAAACTCCCCCTCTGCCTCAACTATGGATTAACGCTAACCCCATGATCAATAAGTAAGTATAAAATTTACCTTTCGATAAAATATTTTTCAACATGTCTATCTATTGTCATATATGTAAATCTCCATAAGCTTCAATTTTTTAGAATCAATGATATTATATATATAATTATATCAAACATCAATATATTTTGATCTACCCTGAAAGAATGATTCTTTCCCAAAAAACATTACACTTTAACTATCATAAAATAAAACATACTTATCTTTATTAAAATTTATCTTGTTAATAAAATTATTCACCCATAAAATTATTTTCCTACTTTTGTGACAACAATTGGCTCATAATTAGTCGTAGAAAAAGGAATAAAACTCTATAATATTGACAACCAAGATATAGATCCTCCTATAAAAGTTATAATATAGAATGATGTATAATTTCGAGAATATATATATCTAATTATATCAGAGTTTTTAAATGCAATGCATATTGGTTTCGTAATACCAAAACACAATATCAAATTAGATGTACCATAAAGAAATCGAAAAATATACATCACCACTCTCTAATGTTCTCCGCCGTGATTTGATAGAAAGAAATCAACTACACCAACTTCATAATCTATGTTTGGTATAATAGATTCTATCACACACATCAAATAACAGAAAAAAGATGAATATAATATGTGATACTTCTCCACCCCCTCCACATCATTAAAAGGAAAAAAATTAGAAATGATCATAAAATGTGAAGTAAGAGGAGTATTAACCACTTTTTTTCTATCTATATAAAATATTCATAGAACATTCTCAATGTATGTCCCAAGAAATAAACCAAATTTATAGTACTTTCTATCAAAGGGGATCTTCATGCCAAGAAACTATCAGGCTAGTTCAATATTTTTTATCACAAAAGTTTTACATAGATGCTTATTTAATATATCAATTCATGAATCATAATGATCAATAATGAGCATATCGTCGACATATATCAGAAATATAAAGAAACTATCATCATTAAATCTCTGAAAAAAAATAAAAATTATTTGAATAGTTCTTCATTAAACCCTATTAAAAATGATAGTCACAAAATATCTATACCAAATCCTTGAAGCATTCTTAAGGTCCCATAAAGTCCTTTTAAAACCACATGAAAAATAATCCTCACCCTTTAAAAAATTCTCAGATTCTCTTTAGAAATATCCTCCTCCAAATCACCATAGAGGAAATATTCCTTCACATCTATATACTTAATCAACAAATTTTAAGTAGTATCCAAACTATGAATAACATGAATGGAAGACATTTTGACAAAATGTGATAAAATTTCATAAAAATAAATACAATTCTTATAAAGGAATCCTTTGACAACTAACAATACTTTATATTATAGAAATAAACGAGATTATTCATTTTAAATTTGATAAATATACTAATTTTTTATGGATCTCTTTCCCATAGGTAACTTTACCAACACTAAATTGCGATTGTCATTAAATTTAATCATCTCACCGTACCATTCTAACACCCATTTCCTTTCTTTTCACATTTATTTACCTTATCAAAGGATTATGTTTATCACCTTTTGTGAGAAGGAAATTCTCATTAGGATAATTCCAAGTAGAAGTGGTGCGATTCTAAGATAATATCCTAAGTGGAACATGAGGTTCTTAATTACCCCAAGAACAGAATCTACACAAATAATAGGAACATCAAAAACATGAATGCCAACATGTTCATCCTGAACATCACTATACACATCAACATGATCATTAGAAATAATAACATGATTTATACATGAATTAGAAACTAGTTTTATTCTAACAAAACAGTCAAAATTTGGACAAGTAGATTTTTACCTATTATAAATGTCTATAAGAGTCAGGTCCTCTAAATACAATAGATCACAAAATTAGAGAATGTTCATGACAACAATATTATAAGGCATGTATCCAAACTCATCATGTCCATTCTAAATAAAAATACACTATAGTGTCTTACCATCCCACATGGATCTGTCATCACATAGAAGATGAATTAAATCCTTACACCCTAAATCACACAATTGATAAAACATGATCTCTTTTCAATGCCAAAACCTATTATGAGTATCTTCCAACAATTAAATCTTGGGAGTTGTAAATATATGTAATAGTAAATTTTCCATCACCATAAAAATGCCTATAAAAATTCCCTAAATAGAGAAAACATTGACCTATTCCCATCAAAGTCCTGGTCATTCACTCAACCAATGAAATTATCTATGTTGTCTTAGGTGTTTTATTCTAATTGAAAATCAATTCATTCTTGATATACTCATAAGAAAGACTACATTAATCATCCCCGTTATTTGTGAGAATATATTTTACCATCTTAAAACTTTCCTTACTAACTAATACATGAATCCACTTAAAAGAACTAAAGACCATACTTTTAGAAGTAAAAATATAATACCAAATCATGGTTGAGTATTCAAAAATAAATATCAAAAAATTATATATACAACATTAAGACATAGACTTTAAAGGAATAAAAACATCCCAATGTCCCAAATATTGTATCTATTAGTTTTTGTATGAATAATGAATACAGGAACTAACAATGCTATGTTTTCCAAATGTAAAAAAAAATTGTATGTGTCCAAATTTACATGATTCAATCATGGAATAAAATTTATCTTTTATATAAAATAAATTCCCTTCTCACTGATGTGGTTGAGGATATTTTACCATAATTTGGAAGGAACAATGTACTCAACAACAAATATAGTATCATAGAAAATATATTCCTTAGTCTAGTACAAAGATGAATAATTATTTCCTTGATCCAATATCAATGATCCCTTCAAAAGATTCTAGTTTTCAAATTCAAATTTAATAAAAACCCATAATCAACAAGAAAACTAGTAGAAATTATTTTTTAGGTAGAACCCATGTGGATTTTGAACATTCATTAATGACTATTTACTTATTTTAACAATCACTAAAAACCATAATGAAACCTATAAAATCATTATGATCATAATTTCCTATCTTTCATATCCCAAAATTTCGTAGTCTATATGATATAAATAACTATTTCCTTGATTTTATGTGAATGTAGGATCCACTGTCAACAAACCAATAAGAATGATCATATTAAATATTAATTAAATGATAAACAATGACAATATTACAGCTGTAGGGTTGGTGACATGATCATCTCCATCACAAATTTTATTATATGGATTTTCCTTCATTCAATTTCCTATTTTAGTTAATAGTAAAATATATTTACATTCCCATTCTTACTATAATGATGAAACTAAAACTCTTTCTATATTGGGTTGTATTTTATTCTTCCATTTCTTCTACCTCATTCTCTCTGTCAAAGGTTCCCCAACTATTCCCTATGACCAAAAGCTCTAAATAACATCCCCCTAGAGCACATCACCTAGATTCTTCATTCTAAATAGTATAATTGACAAAACATAATTTTCCAACAACATCTGTATTTGAAACATCACGGGTAACATGTAAAATTTAACATTAATCATGTAAAGAATGATTTAATCATAGGATTAAAAACTCATCATTAATATTAATTCCCATTCCAGTTAATCAATAAAAAACCCTAAAATCAAATTAAATAATCATAAATTGGTTTAACTTCTTTATACATCAACTTCATCACCTTTTTTAGAAGAATCAATTTACCGCTTCTTGACTTGGAAATATAAGTGGTCTTGATATTCTCCAAAAAAGTTCTAGAATGAGATATTTTAACAATAAGGTTAATCATATTACCTTTCTTACACATAAAAATGTAAAAACTAACCATCTCATATTCAATCTCTCATTCTTCGTCGAATATACCATCTATATTTTGGGTACTATACATGGATAGACATATTAAAAAAATATCAACCATTATTTATAACAACATGTGAACACTGTCAGTGTTCAATATGATCATCCAACTATAATCCAAAGACATGATTTTTTCGAACAAAACATCCAATTTAATACCCTATGTTGGGGAAGCTGGTGGATGATGAAAATGAAAATGAATGAGAATGTGAACACATTATTTAATAAAGTTATCTCCCCTTGAGAAATCCTGGAAGATAAATTATATTTGAAAAAGGGTTAAAAATATATATGTATAAAAAAACATTATACATAAATTTTTTTAACATGGAAGACACAAAGAACGTGAAAACCCATGGGACTTATTTTATAAATATGTATCCATAGAAATTGATTGGTATATGGTATAAATAACTAAATATGAGTGGGATATGAAAAATATGACCCTATGATGCAACATAAAATACTAGTAGAGAAAATTGGAAGAAGAAAATTATCATTTTGAAAAAATAAAATAAGAAACCTGACCATATGGATCTAAATCCACTATATAAAAAAAACTGTATAAAAAATCGAAAAATAATATAAAAAAATTCCATCAAATGAACCCAATCATAATATTAAACATTTTTCTTATTTTTTTTAATCATAGAACCCCAAAACATGGTTTTACAAGAAGAATGAAAAAATGGAGATACTTATGTAAATATATTCATTTTAGAAAAATGGTCATCCTAGCCTTTAAAATTCATCATCTCCTCAATCAGTTCTAGAACCCTTCAATTTATAACCCCATTAATTAATTTTGAGCCTATTAAATTCCTAACCCCCTCAAATAATATATTCCTTTTAATTTTTTAATAGGTTCATGTGAGATCTAGCTGAGTAAGATCCAAACGGGACATGACATAACTATTGATAGACTGGGATCAAATCAAGGTGTGAGAGAACTATTGAGTTTCTATTATAGTAAATTTTATGGTAAACACCCCATAAGAATACCTGAAAGGAATAGGGTTAAATCTGGGTGAGGGAGGATTTTTTGTTACTATAGTGGAACTGTAGTGGATACCATAGTAGGTTCCATAAAAATAATGCAGTGGTGACACTATTCACCTAAATTAGGCCTTTTGGATATAGAATTGGGTCATTGGGCCACATAGAATCTGAGGCCTCCATGGACCTTTGGGACACAAATATAATCAGCCAAAATGTTCAAGGCCTTTGGGACATAGTTCCCCAAGCCATGAATAATTGAATTTTTATCATAGAGGAGAAATCATAGGATGATTGATTGGATAGGAAGTCGTTACAAGGTTGATAAAAACTAAACCTAGGATTATAGTATGGATTTAAAGCTAACCATCTACCCATGAAATTATACATAGGGGAACCATAAAACATTAATAATGTTAGGTGGTGAGTTGATGCAAGCTAGAAAAGGTTCTAGGGAGGGGTTGAGTAAAAAATATTTAAAGGGCTTAGTCCCTTGGCCTTATGGTCCCTTTGATTCAGGATTTGTACCTTTAATAGTCTATGTTGTATTAGTTTTATATTTCAACCAAGTTAATAAAAAATGATTAAAAGATAATAAAATATATTTAATAGGATTTATATATTGATCAATTGATGAATCATGAAGACTATGATAAGAATATGTTTGAGCATCTGGATGATCATTCTAGACATCCTCCTAATGTTCCACGTCTTTATATGACACATATAAATGAGTATTTCCCCCTATAGCACAAAGACTTGGGGATCAACATTATAGGGCACATAAATGAAAATACCATGATAAATCTCTTCTTTGTGATGCCATAGATCTACCACTAATCAGTGCAAATAACCTTGGTCATATGCAAATCACTCAATGATATTAGAGATGTGTGTGAGGGGTGTAATATGATCATCCTATATAAACATAATGTAGTTGATTATAGTTAATAAAATATATATTTAAAATGTGTATGAGTTATTACTATGTTGTGATAGCCTCACCCTTGTCACACAATATATAATAACAAGATGACGTAGTACTAGGTATCATAATCAAACTCATGTGATAGATGCATCCATACTATTACCATCCCATGTAATAGGGACTCCTAATGTCTATCACATATCTCAATATATTATGTATGATGTTACCTACAATCAAAGTCTCACTTCTCACACATATTAAAGGAATGATGTAAATCCAACATGACTAGGTGCTACATGAATTAGATGAAGTAACCAAAAATTACTCATAACTCGAATGATATGTTGGAACTCACCCATGTGAATATGAATTAGAGGTACCATGCATACGATGAAAGAAAGAATCCCAAGAGACTAAAGTGGGAGTATTTGGAGAATATGTTTGACATATGAAATCCTTGAAAACATAAATAACATATAATGAAAATTAAATTAGTAAATTAAATAATTTATGATAAAAAAATAATTTAATAATATATTAATGACCACATAAATATTTTGTACAAAGTTTGTGTAACAGAAGTCTATAAGTATGGACATCATGTATGAAAATGTCTAAATGTATAATTATAGATAACATTATTTTAGTTATTGTTTCATAATATAACTTTATAGGATTTAATTTCACATTATAAGGATGGATAAACAAATCAACATCCATGTGAGAAGACTTATATAATTTTCAAAAGCAATAGGGTGTGATCAAATAGTTCAAAGAGAGATATGTATTTTAATACCAATATCTCAATAAGAATAACACATCACATAATTTACATCTCATTTATTTAAAATACATAGTAGATTTATCTGTATGTTTAAAAATGGAATGTAGATCCTTGACTATATCGACCCATATATTAAAGGTCCTCATGTAATGTTAAATACATTAGATAGAATAATTTTATAGAATGATTAACAATTATGGTGCCACCAATAATTCAAAAAATGTTTTTACATGTAAATCCCAAGATAGTAATCTGGTTAGGATGATTAGGTAGATGGGTGAACTGCCTATATATCCATGAAAAATGTATACATCCAGTGATGATATACCTATCATCTTCTTGAAAATAACTACCCTGTAGTATCCTTACTAAATAAAATCAATAGAAATCCCAATTTTTCACTTTCACAACCTTGATCGGGAGGTCTAATATAATAGATCCATCATCAAGATTAATAGATATATTTCCCCTTGGTATATTGAATGTATGCTTCTCAAGTATTTATCTTTCAACATATTCTATAATGAGTTGGTTAATGATTAATGTTGAGTATCACATCACTACACTATAAAACATGATATTTTTTATATATGGAAAGATTATAGGAGGGTGTCTAATGTGATTAAAGTAGTGTAACCACCATAAAATGAGAGGTGGAAGAGTATTACTCTCTAATATAGAATGAGAAACATGAATGTCCTGGAAGGTGAGAAAATGAATAACCAAAAATTTACAATATATATAATTGTTAGTATTTATACATTATATAATACCTTTTATAAAACATTTTTTTATATATTATAACTAGAAAATTGAATTATATAGTTAGTATTTATAAAGAATGAAAAACCAAGCTAGAATATAATAAAATGTTTATAAAATTATTAAAAATTAACAAAAAAATGGCCAATTCTAAAGAGAATTGTAGCTCCTTACTACCACATTGGGAAATGTTTTCTTATTTTGACCTTATACATGATGTATGGTGAATCATATTCCCACTCCATATTCTTAGTCCCAAAATATATCATTTCTAATTCTAGTATGATTTTTCCTTCCCATGGGGTGAAACATAGAAATATTAGGGACTATAATCATATGATTATCTAGAAAGGTAAACATATTAAATTACCAAAACATCAATGTCTCACTATCGAATTAATCATAGTTATCAAGTGATATAATATATCAACATATGGTTCCAAAGATAAGTTAATTGATGGTCAAATTTAACTAACATAGACACATGGACACCTTAGTGATTATAAATAATAACAATCATTATAACTTTGTTTTAGAAAGAGAATAAGAATTCAACCATAATTTAATATGGATTGTTAATGAATCTTTTTATCTTTAAGTTATATATCTTCTTGGTAAAATATTAAAATATGAAATTATGATGAAACCTATAAAATAATATGTATGTATCTTTAGAATTTTGGACAATAGTTCATCCCCTAATAAGATTTGGAGGGGGGATAATTCAACAAAATATATTCCACATTGAAGAAAATGAGTCTTGTACTAAGCCTATGATGAGTAGTTAATAAAAACCCTTGAATACCCCATTTATGACCTCCATAATATTAGTCATTATACAGAAATATCATTTTCCGCTAATATATTCTAATGACTATTTCTCCTTACAAATCTATATCATGTAATCATACATGTATTGATTTGACCTTAAAATTCCTTTTAAAATCTATTTAAAATTTCCATATTCCATCTCATACATTGTAAAAGTTGGAAATAATTGAATTAAAGGGATAATAAAAATTATTTCAGTAGATATACATTTATGGAAACATACCCAACATGTTGATTTCCCTATTTATTAATTGTTCCTTAAAATGATTATGTAAATTAATGGAAATAAGAAAGTTGAAATATTAATGATAATAATTATATTTTATGCTTGAAATGCCATCATAGTTAACAATATCCATAATTACATGATGATGCTTAGATATTAAGAATACGCATTGGATTTTGTATCATGGGTGCATATACATTCTATAAACTAACTCTAAGATTCAAATATATCATAATCAAAAATTGGAAATGAATGAAATTTGAGATAGTTAAAAAGAATTTATGTAGATTTAATGAGTAGTGAAAATTTATACCCACCATAAATAGATGATTCATCTACCTGAATAAACTATTTAAAATAGGAAAATGCTGCAATACACATCCTAAATGACTAGAATATCATATTGTACACCAACTTTTTTTGATCAACTGAATTATCCTTGGAGAGGTAATAAATGATTCTAAGGTAATAAATTACCTAATTTTAATAGAAAAAATCCCATTATATATGAAAAATATTATATGATTTATTTCTATTAGAGACACTAAAATGAATTAACATGTTTGAATACACACACAAATAAATTTAGATATAAAATTTTCATCTAGTGAAAAATGACATTTTTATAGTTTTGGTCAGACATTAATATGTTGGATTTCCAATTTAAATTTATAAAAAAGTTATTTTTTAGAAAATATTTTCCCTATGCAAAATTTACATTTAGAATCATATTGGTAACACTGAGTGACATATTTTTGTTTCTTTAACTCATCATCAAATAATAAAAACTGTGCCTCTATACAGTTTTTGTTAAATAAAATTTTCATTAAAAATTTACTTTCAAACAATCTTATAATATATAATGCGTTATAATTTGATGTAATTATATTACCCCTCAAATCTATGAATTCATGATTTTTTTAATGATATATCAATAAAAATGATGGGCACATGAAACATCCTATACTAAAAAATAAAATAATAGATGACGGTTAGTGTTAGTAAAAATTCACCGAAGGAGTTTTGGGATGTGTTTTTTGGAAAATTTGATTAATAATTCATACCTAGAAAGTAGAGGTGGATTAAAAAATCTAGTCTTTGCAGTATTTTTCAATCAGGTGAAGTAGTTATTCAATACGACATGAACCACACTTTAGTGAATATGTATAATCTATTTTCAGTTTTTAATGTACATAGTGTATATTGGTTTAGGTGAACACATAATTTAATTGGGATTTTTGTCTAGAAGATCATTTATGAGAAATGGGATACCCTAAAATGAGCATCGTGGCATATGTGGAGGACATAGTCAATATGTTGGCTATTATTTCTATATCAAACTATAGATCTTCAATAGAGTAAAAAATATTGACCATGGCCTCTACTTATTCTGCAACACCGATATTGGGAAAATACATTTCACAGAAGTGATCTTCTAGGGAAAAAATCCCATAGAAACAACATATTCACAGGAACCAATCTTCACTCCAACTGTTAAAAATAACATAATGGATTGGATATGTTCACAATAACATGTTTTATTCGTTGGTGAATTCATGATTCAATATAATTGACAAAACCCCTAGGACTCCTTTGTGTTAACCTCTTCTTACCCCAAGGTAAGAATACTTAATCAAATTTATTATTAAAAAGACCAAAAAATTCTTTTAGGGGGGGGGGGTTATAATAAAATCCCACTTTGGGATTTTTTAAAAAATCCAAAACAAAAAACACTCCATGATTGAACAATTATCTTTAATAACATGAACTAATGATTCTCTAATCCCCAAATAAAATCCCAAAAGAGACATTATCTATGTGAGATACATGATTGAAATGAAAATATCTTTATGATTATATATATGAACATCCAACACATAGTCACACATTCTTCCCCTAATTCACCATCGAGATACTCTTCCACTTTCAATTATTCATGAATAATAATTGGGGTTTTTCTCCACTATTTTCCCTGAAACCAATGAGGTAAATTATCTAAAAGGTTACATTTTTTATAGAAATATGAAACTGAAAAATAAAAGATTACCATATCTTTCTGTTGAGATAAATTTTGACAGGAGAGTAGGGGTTTTATAACTAATAACATCCTAATCGACAGATTTGGTTGACATCCGTGATTTATCGAATTCCATCTAAAATATACCTTGGTTAATGTTGCTCTCATGATGTCAGTTACTTTATTTTGGGTATGCACATACTCTAACTCCACATCCAATAGTTGTACAATCTTTTTCATGAAATGATACTTCATCTTAATGTGCTTCATCCTAAACTGGTGAATGATATTTTATCTAATTTTAATCACACCTGAGTTTTCACACATGTTTGGAGTAAGAGATACCACATCAATTCCATATCATCAAGATGATGTTTCACACATAACAACTAGGTATAATCTCAAGCCTCCATAATATATTATAACTCTACAGTTCTTAAGGAAATCTAGTCTTGATTTTTTTCACATTTACAACAAAACTATGAACTTCTAAAACATAATACACCAACCAAATTATATTTTCAATCATGAAAAAAACATTAAAAATTGGAATTTGTAGAGACTTCCAATTTCTTCAATGAATCTATACCATAATATAATAAAAAAAATCTAATATTCACCTCATGGACTTCAAGTAAATTTCAATTGGAAAAATATAATGTTGGTCATCCTGAAATATAGAAAAAAATTTAGGTTAGTGGATATCATGTAAATAAATATAATGATTATATATATATATATTAATATCAATTTATTTACCTTCACCATCCTTTGAAAGTTTCACATGGGTCTCCATAGAAGTAGTCTTCATTTTAAAATAATCCATATGAAACCTCTTCGGCACTTCCTTGAAATATTTGATTTGGTTGATAAATGTACCATATTTTCATTAAATCACTTATAGACCAAGGGAAAATTATTACTCAACCATTTTACTTAGTCATTTATAGTAGAACTTTTTCCTTGATCCTTCATGTATATCCAAGAAAGATACCTTCATATCCATGTGAATCGGACATTCTAAAATTTTATTTATTCAAAAAAACACTTACTTAAAACACATAAAAGTATTTTTGTGTGGTAGTATTTATATAATAAATATCATAAGATGTTTTGTCTTCATTTTTACAAAAAAAAACCTGATTAGACATTAATACCATTGTAAGATCCACTTCATTCCAAAATATTTATAGTAGGTACATTTCAATGAGAATACTTATATACATATTGTTGGTGCTGCAATTTATACTATGTAAAACTCTATTCTATCGAGGATTTCTCCATATTGATATGGGGTGTTGAATCCCATTTCTTTATAAACATCCTCCCACTTTGAGGTATTTTTAAATTTAATACCATTATTGGTGATTTTTGTGAATTTTTACATTAATAATTTCTTTATCTTATCTCTAATATTGACTAATGAACTTTTACACTTATGTTTTGAGAGTAACCACCATCAACCAAGCCATCCTGCTAAAATCATTAAAAAATAACACAGAATAATTTTTTTCATCAAAATTTTGAGGTGTTACACACCCATATAAATAAACATGAACATGATCCATCATTCAAAATGATATTTTTACATATTACATTGGGAAAATCAAAAGCTCTATCAATTTTTACCCCTTTTTACAATGTTTATTTGCTCAAATGCTTGATCCATTTAGCCAAATATTACTCTCATCTTCCTTAAAATCATGAACTAATTCTATTCCCCAATTTGGTAAAGATTTCTTTTGGTTCATCTTCCTTATTGAAAAAGTGAATAATATTTAGCTTCAAAATTGAGCCCCATTTTACTAAATTGATAATCATGTCCTTAGTTAAAAAACCAACTCAAACATAGTAGAGTATGTATATGTTTTTCAAAAATGAATACTTTTTTATTTATGAAATTCTTTTCTACCAACCTTACCCACACTGAAGTTAATTCTATTGAGTCCCTCACTATTAATGAATAATACCAAACAATAGTTTTCATATTTCGTGTCTATGATAAGATTTTAATTTTAGATAAATTATGTGGTACATATATTTTTTATAATGAATATACCATACCTATCTATTTCTCTCAATAAAAGAACATCAAAATTTTACAAATCATACATTTTTTTTTATTTTTACGTGACCTTTGAGAGACATATATTGATTATTGATATGTCATTTGTCCCCCTAGGTAAAAAATGTAATATTTATCATGAAAAACATAGAATCAATTTTCATTTTTTAATATTTTCCTTGAAATTCCTTTCAATATATTTTCCCCATTTTAAATCTCCTGGAGAAAATTTAATTTAACACATAATGAAAAAATATTATTTTTTTCCAAATCCTTTATATAAAAAAAATAACCATTAAAATCATAGAAAAATGATTCAAAAATACTTGTATATTTTTAGTTTTTTTCTATTTGAAAAAACACATTGCAAAGTAGCTCATATAATAATTATGTCCCAATTTTACATATTAATAACACCTAATATTTATTCCACCTTTATATTTTTCTTCTTTACCAACAGCCCTTTTAAACTCTTCCAAACCCACTTTCCTTCAGGGATTCTGTGCTTGATGTCTAGTATAAGGAAATGAGGTTTCCTAATTATGATCACTATATATTAAATATTTCCATTTTTATTTAAATAATTTCACTTTTTAATAGGAATACACTCTTTAGTAGTCACTGTTGGGAATGAAATAGCTTTAAAACGGGATGATGTTTTTGAGAAACCTGATACCATGATGGGTGTAAGAATAGTTTCTTAATCTTAAAACATCCATTTCCAGTCCATGAATTCTTATTAATGTTTTATAGTTATTTTGACACATTTTTTTCCAATATAGGTAAATCCATAAATGATTTGTTCTTATCTTCCACTTTGAGAATGAGCTCCAATTTATTTTCATACTTTTTGTAAATTCTAAATTTGAGCATATTGATATCTGATTTTAGAACTGAATTTTATTCCTCCACATAGAAAATGTATATTTAGAGTCATGAACAATTGTATTATACTTCTTGGTTTTATCCAATTATTCTTCAAGTTCATTAAGGGTTTCCTCAATATAAACTTAAATATCTACTCATCCATCAACATCATCATGTTCTACATCACTATCATTATCTTGTTTACAATAAATAATGAATACTACTGTATATTTTCTTAGGTACCTACAATTATTTAATTCTACTACTCCGAACTCATATGGGCTTCTATTTTTCTGAGATAGTAGACATCGATCCATTCAAAATTTACACTATGGTTTTATCAGTTTTTTTTCATATTTCAATGAATTATTTATAAAAAAATCATTCATATCATCTTATGATTTTTTAAAACACATAGAATAAATATTATATACTTTTCTACATTAGAAAAAATGTCTAATCTTGGTTTTGAATTTTCTTTTTCCACACGTGAAGTTGTAGTAAAATAAATGAATTAATTCATTGAAATCATCTTTGTCTGCATCTTTTCAAAGAAAACGATTGTTTAATGCTATGAACACAACATCCGAAGAGCCCTTCATCACCTTGGATTAATTATAATCATTGTTTAATTAATAAATTACATGTTTATTATGAAGGATATCCATAGATAATTTTTTGGATATTTATCTTCAAGAACGAATGCCTTCACATCCAAATATGGAGGGGGTCTCCTCAAGATTCTTTTCAAAAAATTTAAAAACTCAATATTTTCTCTAAGGCCTCACATATCTTCCAAAAGTGCGTATACTCAATCAAAAGGTGAATCAATCATTTCATTTGGGGTCATCCTAAGGTATTCATATTTATTATATATTACTTTCATCTTTGAATATCAAACTTTGGATACCTATCCATTAATATTAAAGAGTTTTTCCCATATGTCATTATAAGATTCTAAGTAAACTACCTTGGAAAATATTGAGCTAACTAATTATTACCCTAATTAAATAATGTCATTTACATCCATAAACAATTCCTTGTAGTCTCTTTTTGATAAATCCCCACTTTTCATGTTTGCAGAAATACCATGAATAGCTATTGTGTATATTAACATCCCTATTGAAAAGAAGTAGTGTTGCATCCTATTATTTAATATTTGATATTTATCCCTTAAAAAATTATAATTTCTTTATTATTAACAACTAACAATATATCCATGCTTCAAATAAAGTGAATACCACACCAAGAACCATCAATTTGATATAAATTATTTGTCCATTTTCATTGGGTATAACATTTAACATTGCCTAGTTATTGGATACCAAATAAAGTAAAATTTAATGGATGATAGACAAAATATTAATAACCTACATTATCTCAGATTGCATCGATAAATACTTCTTCATAGGATAAAATTTTATACAATAAATATTCATGATCAATATGGATGTATCCTATATTTCTCTGGTCATTCTAGTATTTATGTACATAATTACCCTCATTCTATATTGCACAAAAAATAAATTGGGCTATATAGTCACAATTACAAGAATCATATGATAATACTTTAAATCATATTGTTTTTTATATGAAACTTCTGTAGATCTCCTAAAATAGGGTTTAGTAGACATATGTTGCACATCATCAATAATAGGGATGTCCATATAAAAATCCATAAAACATTGATTACACTATTTCCAGAATAAAGTTAATTCTTCCACCCAAACCTCATAATCATGTAGAAGATACTCAATATTCCATAGGCTATCAACATATTAAAGATACCAATATGTGATTAATTTCATTACATGATCAGGCACTAGTTTTAAGAGACTATGAATCCTTGTATAAACATAATACAATGTTATATAGACATGAAGATTAACAACACATTCTAGTGGTAAATTATTGCTAAGGGATGGATAATTATAAATTAGTTCTCTATTACAGTATATGTATTTATTTATGATTACATTTAATGAAAGTTTATTAACTTTTAGTACATATATATATATATTTATATAGAATCATCAACTATCAAATTTTTTTTCATTATTCTATCTTAATATAATGTGACATTAGGTAAAGATTTGTTTATGAATTGGTTTGATATAAATATTTAAATAACTCATATTTTATTAAATCCATATATATAGACATACATATTTTTTTTAAACATCCATGTCATGAGGGACGACGTGTGATTCATGCGATTACAGGAGATGACTGGGTGACAATGAATGAGTGGTGGTGTTAATAAAAACAATGGGCTCTCTCTTAATCATTTATATATTACAAAATCATTCATAAATCATGAAAGCCTTTATTTTCCAAGAAATAATTTGATATTAGTGAAAGCCTTTGGAAGTCATGAAACCCTTTAGTAGAAATGTCGACCTTTGATTGTTATGAAAGGATTTGATAGTCATGAAAGTATTTGGTAGTTGATAAATCCTTTGGTATTCACAAAATACATTCCTATCTTTTAATATTCATAAAACCATTTTTCAATATTCAAATCCTTTGACAGATATTAATTTTTTTAAATTTATATATAAGATACATTTTAATTTCAAAATATTATTTTAATATCATTTTAGTAACTGTTTTTGTTATTTTGGAAATATATATTTAATCACAATTTTTTTCAATCATTTATTTTAATATCATATACATGTACTAATTTAGAATAAATTTAATATTTTAAATTTGATTAAAATTTTTTCATTTTTATATTTATTAGAAAATTTTCAACATATATTCACATTAATAAAAAATAAAAAATTATCATTAAAATTGTTAAAATGATCATAATTTATATAGAATTGGTTTGGTTTATATAAAATGGTTAACAAGCCATATCCTATGGATAAATTATCATATCAGATGATCAAATTGACTAAAAAATCTTTCATTCATCTTCAAACATGATATACATATTTCATATCAAACACCGTCAACTCATTTATAACCTTTATTTTTACAAAAGTAATCATATGAAAGTGATAAGTACAAGGGGACTGTGATACCATAAATTTATCTTGGATACACTGTTTTATATATAAGGTAAATATATGATAAGAAAATTTTATAAAAAAACATAAAACTAATTATTACAAATTATAAATGAAAACAATAAAAAGTCCAAAGTAAGAATTAGTCAGTCTAACTCATGATCAATATAAATTTATTCTTAATTTTTGTTAAGTTATTTGTCAATTCATTTATTCTTTAAAATAGTTAATTTTCTCTTAAAATAATCAATATAAATTTATTAAATCATTCAAAAATAATTAAATCATCAAAAAATAATATTTAAAAATTATAAATAATTAAATATCATTTAAATCATATAGAAAATATATTATTTATTTCATATAATCTATATAATTTTTATCTCATCTAAAAAACTTAAAAAAATAAACTAGTTTAAAAACTATAACTTAATGAAAAAGATATTACCAATTTAAAGATAAAAAAAATTGGATAAATATATTTCAATTTAGGAGAGAATCATATAAAAAGTAGAGGATTGAGATGATAAAATAGGGGGAATTCTACGTAATCCATTATATTATATATTTCGATTTTCTAGTGCTAAATGTTGATGTTGAAAAAAGAAAATATTTTATTAGTGCTAATAAATGATAGCTTTATCATAGATTTTTATCACTGATAATGGTAATCCTTTATCACTATTAAAAAATCACTCATAAAGGGAAAACCAAATAAATTAATTTATATAAACATATTTATATACTTTTAATAATACGATTTAAATAACCACAAGTACATATATTTATTTAAATATAATATAAATATGTATTTACATAGTATATATATATTTATAATTATATATATAGACATGTTTATATATATATTTTTATATATATGATTATATATTATAATGTATATAAATATATAGATAAATATACTAAAGTGTTTTTTAATGAGAAAAGTATATTTAAAAATATAATTCATATTAAAATATTCCTTATCAATTATATTTTCCTAATTTTTTAACAAAACATATTATATTTATTAGTAAAAATATATAATAATTCATTTTTAAACATTAAGAAAATGTAAATATATATGCCTATGCCTATGTGTGAATAAGTGTATCAATGTATTTGTATGTATATGCGTGTCTATGTATGTATACGTGTCATGCATGTATGCATATATGCGTATATATGTTTCTATGTATGTATATGATTATATATATATATATATTTGTGTGTATGTATGTGTGTATATATGTATGTATGTGTATGCATGTATGTATGTATAGACATATATATATGTATGTTTGTATGTGTGTATATATATGCATATATATATATGTATGTGTTTGTATGTGTGCATATTCGTATATCTATATATGGATATGTGTGTGTCTAAGTATGTGTGTGTGTGTGTGTAACAATGCCATTATATGTGTCTGTATGTATCTATATATATTTATGTATGTATTTATATGTGCCTTTATTTATGTATATGTGTGTATATATGAATATATATGTTTTATGTGTATGTATATATGTATGTATGTATGTGTACATATGTATGTGGATATATGTGTATGTTTATATGTGTATATATGCATGCATGTGCATATATTTTTATGCATGCGTATGTATGTGTATGTGTGTTTGTATGTATATATGTGTATATGCATATATATATGTATGTGAATATATATATGTATGTATGCGTATCTATTTGTATATGTATTTTTGTGTATATGTATGTGTGTGTATGTGTATGTGTATGCGTATGTGTTTTTGTACATGTTGGGTATGTTTGTATGTGTTTGTATGTGTATGTGTGTGTATGTGCATGTGCATGTATGTATTTATATTTATTTATGCAACATGTATTTGTATTTTGATATATGCGTGTGTGTGTGTGTGTGTGTGCATGTATTCTTATGTATGTGTATATATGTGTATGTATGTGTATACATGTGTATGTCTATTTATGTGAATTTACATGTTTATGTATGTGTATATATGTGTTTGTGTATGTATGTGTATGTACGTTTACATATGTTTATCTTTGTCTACATGCATATGTGTATGTATGGGTATGTGTATGTGTATATGTATGTATAGGTATATGGGTACATCATTATATAATAAGGAATGTCTTATTTTTTCAATTTGACATATCCTATTGTAGTAAATACACCCACAATCACAGGAAATGTCATTTGGTTTTTCAAAATTAATTAATGCTATTTTATATTGATGTATACACACACACACACATAAAATGTAAGAGCCCAATTTTCTTAACCCTTTTGTGTTTTTATAGGATTAGAGGTGTCGAGAGGGAGTTCAGAGGTGTTCTATGGAATTAGATACGAGTCTTATTCCTTTTAAGGGTCATCATACCATAGTAGGGGGTGTAGTCCTAGACATGGTGATTGTTTTGGATGCATGGTTAAGGGGATGACTATTTTGTGCTGGCCATTTTGAGGCATGGGAACTTTGGAGCAGGTTGTATGGTTCTTGGTGTGCCATGATGACTAAAATGGCATGGATTTCCATTTTGGAATGAATTTTTTTTGAGGTGTTTTCCCCAATGTAAATGAGGAAGGGCTCCCAGCCATAACTAACGGTATAGTGCCACTAGGTTCCTTGTGGGTTCTCCATATAAGAAATAAGCACTTTGTAAACACACATGTTTCTAGGAGTGGTGCTTTTTGGGAACCTCCTATGTAAAATGAGGACCATCAAAATTCATTATGTTGTGTGTGTTGGCATGCAAGGTCATGGAAATGAAAAACATGCAAGGGATAAGGGAAACAAAGTGCTAAAGTCCTCCACACCATATTCATTCCATAGTTTGTTAAAGAGGATATGGATTTATCCTTATTTGTGGTTAGGGGCCTTGTTGGATAACTGGGCTTCTAAAATTCAATGTACCACACACTAGGTCCTGAAATTATGTCAATCAATGAATATAAAGTTGGTTTTTAGAATTCATGAACTTTAGGGTATATGACTGATGTAAATGCAGAAGAATAATATATCCCTTTGATCAAGGACACAACATGCGTTTTTCATGCTACTAAGTTGTAGTAGAGGTTATTCAAACCTATTTCATAAATATAATGATAGATATTTATTATATTGATTTCCACTCTTTCCCATCAAACCCTGATTGAATCCTATCCCTCTCAGTGCCCTCCACCCATTCCTTTAGAGAGTCTAAATGTCATTGATCATCATGATCAATTATATTAGTTTAACATATTCTCTCCACCTCTTCTTATCTGATCCCTTATTTTATTTTCTTATGAAGGATCCTTGTATTGATGTTCCTATATGTTGTAGTAGAGTTTAAATAATGTATTGATGGTGTGTTTCTACTGATATGTTTTGGAGAGTTTCCCTTCAAATTTTGTGGTGCTTGACACTTGTTTCTCTCACTCATACATGATGGTTCTTCAAAGCTTCATATTGATGTAGGGGGTTCATACCTCTTTTTTTTTGAAATTCATGGTGTTATAATGATTTTGGTTCTATGGGTATTTAATATTAATTAACATAGGGAGAAAAAATATCTAAAATATGGATAAAAGAGAAGGGATGTTCTATGTATGTGATTTATCTATATATATTTGTAATTTCATGTGATGTTTCTATTATTACTTATTTTCTCAATATATTCATGAATAAATAAAAAATATTATGATGAGAAAAATATTGAATAATGTATAAAAATGAGGCGTGATGTGAAATTTAATATTATATAAAAGTTGAACACTTTAATGTGAAGAACCATTGCATGGTTTCCCATTCATTAGAGCCCATACTATAAATGTATTAAAATGAAAATTTTATTTTTGATGTGTTTATAAACTATAATATCCTCACATAATTGAATGATAATTATATATCATAATAAAAATGGAATAGTCCAACAATCTAACGTAATGAACAACTCATTTCAATGGCTTTTAAGTATAAAGAAAACTTTGGATGAAATAGAGGTTAAAGTTTTGAAGTTTTACCTAAAACATATTGTGATAAATCAAAGACACATGGGGATATAATTAAGAAAATAGATGACATGAAATGACAACTATATTATCTAATGAAAATGTTTATTGGTACTATGACTTTTTAGAAATGTTTTTGGGATGGGATCAAGGAAACAAAACAACACAACAACAGCCTATACATTATGTTCAACACCCTTAGATTTAAGGGAATCCATTCCCCTCAAAGGCCTATTATACTAGAGTTAAAAAATATTTTCATAATTATTTAATCTCAATGTGAATCATATATATACTAATACCTTTTTATACCAAAATTTCATATGGTGAATTTTATTGTGATTTATATATATCACCACCCACACATGACCTTGTAGTGAGTGGTAGGATGTACTATATCCAAAGTGATATTCTATGAAATAAAAAAATAATAAGAGATAACCTAAGAGTAGGGATTTAAATAGCTCATGATATTAGAAATAATTTACATGTTTCCTTGATGATCTATATGTTCACAATCATGAACCGACTTTTGGAAATTTTCTAGCTTGGTTGTCATGATGAAAATGAGGTATGTCCTTTCCATTTTTTTATATGTAAACCATTAGCAATCATTGAAAAATATTATGAACTATGATATGTGATTACATATTTGGAAATTTTGGGGGAATACAAGGCCATGTTAAAAAATATATAGCATCTACCAATAAATCAAAATGACCTTATGAGAGTAGTATTACAACACGAATCCCACTGTCACAATTACTAACATTTCAAGTTCATGAATATATGATGTTCAATTATAAAAATATTGCATATATTAAATTTTATGGACAAATTTATAGATTTTACATTATATATATGATTGGTCTTGAGAGTGTAAATGAAATTCTCAAGCATTAAGGGTTGGGAGCCATAGTTGTGAATGTACAGTTGAGGTATATTTTCAAAATAGATCTACCCAATAATTGATCTCCTATGTTAATTACAGTTAAATAATATTGATAATTTCAAAAAGTGTATATATCACAAATATGTGAAGGGAAACCCTACTGATGAACAATTTGGACTCATTATTCCTTCTATCACTTATACACGAGAAATTAAAACGACATAAGTAGAAATTTCAAAAAAAGAGAGATGAGTTTTTAGCTGTAATATTTAAATAGAAAATAATTTTAGAGAGGATATTTTAATTATCTAAAATTTAGTTTTTAACTATGAAATGTAATAATATAAAATATATTTTCATTTTTTTATTCCTTATTCCTTTTTTTGAATCACTAGAGGCTTATTAATGATAATTTGGATACTCTATGTTTTTATTTTTTTTATCCAATGCATAGATTTCAAGAAAATCAATCAAAGATGATGTATTATAACACTTTTGAAATACACTAAATTCAACATTTTTAAAATGAACATAAAATTATATGTATTATATTGTGTTTTGATGAAAATTTTGTTATTATAGGGTGGTGTGTAATTATCATCAAAATCATGGTTTGAGGACAAAAAATGCATACAAGAAACCTAAGGATTTTCATGATTGGATAATTATGAAGGTATATACCATATGATTTCACTATCAAAACATATATAAATATGGTTTAGATATTTTTATCACGAAATATATATTTTTTAAAATAATTTAATTAAAAAGTGTGGTAATAACATTTTTAAACTTATGAATGATATCATATTCTATCAATATGCTAGAATTCATGAAGAGGCAGTTACAAAGATGATTACAATTTCATATAAAATATTTATTAATAATTTTATATTTATATTTTTCTAGTATTATCATGAATATTTTTTGTCCAATTATTTAAATGATTGAGTATATTTTGTTATAAATGTAACACCCCGAGCTTCCACGATATGCTTCACTTTCAATAATGAAATAGCTTGCATTGTACGCAAGTTCGAGATTCTAACACACCGCAAACAAACAAAATAGCCATTATGAATAGTAATACAAACTTTCTGAAATAATATATATTTTATATTTCAAAATGTACTTCATTTTTGGATTTGGAATATCAAAATTACCTTATGATTAATTTTTGGTATTTTTCTGAGAACTTCAATGTTTTATGAATAGTGAAAAATACTTAAAAACAAATTTTTTAATCAAAATAATTTATAGTGATAAATTATACAATTGAGTGGTTTTAAAGTGTAATTATAATATATTTTTACCATTTTATCCTATAGTGGTCATTATGATTAATTTCACTTTGCAATTAGACATAAACAATTGTCAATCTTTTGATAGATATTGTTTCTTAAAAACACGCTATTTTTTGTGACAGTGGGAATTAATTATAAAATTAATTTATGAAACTTATATGTTTGTAATTTTGTAAAATAGACATCATTTTTGAATTCGGAATATCAATTATAGCTTAGGGTGAAATTTTGTCATTGTTCTGAAAAACTTCATTTTTTGATGAATAGTGAAACTACTAAGTGGTAGTTAAAAAACTGATTTTTTGTTTAAATGAAACATTACCACTTCTATGTTTTGATTTTCAAAAATCCGACATACATGGTTGTCATTAGGAAGTAAAATGTGGTTAAATGGGATAAAAATAATTATTTGGTGAATAGTAACTTTTATGTTTAATTAATCGCGATTAAAGGTAATTAGTGGAATTTAAGGTAAAAATGATATTATAAAAATATGAAAATACTGTTACACTTGTCCTAAACATATTGGATGAGTCATGGCCGACCATGAAAATCCATGGGTCATCTTGGGGACCCCATAGATACACTTTGGTAGGAAAATGACATTAAAAACTTTTTGTTTAATTTTAAAATAAAAATGTCACAAACATGAGTTGTTTTACTAAAACAATATTTAAATGGAGTTATACAAGTAATATTTTTGACTATAAATATTTATTGGAAATATAAAAAGATTTCCTACATCATGATATTTTTTATAGTTTTTATACATTAAATAAATGAAATTGTTTATGACACCATGATGAGGGAGTGATTACCTCATTAATTAAGGATTTAAATAAAATGGAATGATAATGTAAAATATAAAGCATACACTTGTCTAAAACTTATTAGATTAGAATATTTATAACCCTTGTCACCTTATCCTCGAAATATATCATTTTGGTACCTTTAAAATCAGAAAATAATTTCATAATAATGTAACATTTCAATCATTCCAAGAGTGCCCCTCCTCTCCTCTTATAAAAGGCCCCCACCACTACCACCTTACTCACGCATTCAAAGTCTTTTTTCTCGGCCAAAATCTGACCAGATACCCTCTCAAAATACCTCTCTTACTCTTAGAAGCCTCACTTTGCGAATAATTCTTCCCAAGGAAGCCTCGGCTCAAATCAAAAATTGATACCCGATTTTAACCTAATGTCTTCTCTTATGTTATTTTGTTTTATTTTGATTCTACAACCCCCTAAACTCTTTTTTTAATTACTTTTGTTACAAAACCATTGTCCTCAATATAATAGGATTTTGTTATAAAAAGGATTCAAGATACACTTACACACACCTACATCTAATGGTTAAAGAACATATAGTTTCTGTGGATGGAAAATTTCTCCCTCATGAAACGATGATTGTTCAACAGTCATATAACACCTTCAATGGTGGCCATTAAGATGTCACTATATTTATAAATGATATATAGTATGTTTATGTTTTCCTTAAGATTCTGTATTTTTCATTTATGGCATACCTTTATGGTTTCCATTATAGATAAACGCGATATTTTTATTTTAGGAAGTGCGGACTACCGCCCCCTCAAAGTGATTTGAATCGTTAATGCCATATGTGGGATGTATAAAGGATGGAGTAAATGGTATTATACAATATATTATACTGGAATTATATTATACCTTTATATAATTATAACTTCATTCCATTAAATACTAAATAGAAATGAAAGTAGCGTTCATGCGTACGTACGGCTTACCGTCTCCATGAACGGTGCATTTCATTTCATACCTCTTAATGTTATGTAATATTATAAACTAATGTATATGCTAGATACAAATTAGGTATATGATATCTACATAATTAATATAATTATGGATATAATGGATATTTTACCACATGAACTACTTGTAATTTTAAGGAGTTTATTTTTGACTCAAGTACCAAAGACCGAAAAACGACTGTTATTAACATAAATAATTACATATTGTTCATAACATGGTAATAAGTGATATAAAAGGAATAATAAACTTGAAAAGGTTATAAAGGAATTATAAATTAACTCTAGTTTATTATTCAGGAGGTTAAATAACGGTTGAGTCAAGTCTGACACGAGGTAAGGGAACATCTTAACCCAATTTCCATTCTTTGGGTTAATCTCCTACTTTCAAATTATGTTTTGATATTATTATGTCCTATCTTGTATTTTTACTTTATTTATGTGTAATTATATTGAATACACATAATAGATCTATTTTATTTAAAAAAATGATCTTGGTAAGGACTTCGTCTCAATCTCTTTTCATTGAGGCATATTTTATTTTATACACAACATTATTTTATACGGTGTATAAACCCCTTTGACTTTTACGTTTATTCAAAAGGAATATTTTTTATACAAAGAGTTTTAATAAACGAAAAAATGGAATGTTTTTTTCTTTGTATGTATGCGGCGACAATGACTTCTCTGCCTCTGTGACCGTTATTTGAGTTTCGGCTTCCTCTACAAGCAATAACTTTTTTTTAAAAAGAAAAATAAATACCATTTTTTACTTTTCTTTTATTTTGGTATTGAAAATGGTTTTGGTAATGTTTTTTTCATATAAATGTGGTGTATTGATATCTTTTTATTGAAGTGTGGAAATCTTATGTTTCCTTTATGCATGTTTTATGTGATACAATTATGTTATGGTTTATGATATGTTTAAACCTGTTCATATAAGGAATGCATTAGACTTAATAAGTGATGGGTGGAGCCCGCTATAGCTCCTCAATGCATCGGCAGGTCTCATGAGACAAACTAGTGTCTTGGAACGAGGTCTTGACAAAATATTATTTGAAGTATTGGAACGAGGCCATGGATACATGCTTATGATAGTCTGGCATTGTGAATTCCATCATTATGAATGTGATTATTGATATTGCATGTGATTATTTGACTAGTATAATATCCATGTGAGTAAGTAAATGGAATTATTTAATTTTATTTTTTCCATATTATGCTGAAAGAAATGATGTTATTAAATTTAAAAATGTATGTGATTTATTCATTAAACTATCACAAGTATGAATTTAATTCTACCCCATTTAGGATAATTTTATACATTTATAACTAATAAATTTTTAATTATAAAATAATACATGAGGATAATGATTCCATTCAATACAACATTTTAGTTCAAAACACCCATCACATAGTCCAAATGAAGAAAACACAATCAGATTTTCATTAAATTTTAAAAAATGCTTCATAATTAATTTGGGACAGAATGGAGTTAACCAAACATAAATCTTGAACATAATGTTCCATGTATTTCTGAAAGTGTGTGTTTTCATTCAAAATTGACATTTTAGATCAAATCACACGTCACATACTCTAAACTGATCAAACAAGCAAATATTGGATTGACACTTCAGAAAAAATATTTGCGATTCATTTGAAACAATTCAGAGTTAAATGCACAAAAATTTGAGACATGGTGTTGTGGTATTGATAGAAAGTAAATGTTTTTAGTTTATAAATTACTTTTTAGTCAAAAATATGTGTTACATACTCAAAACAAACAAAATTATCTCAATTTTTCTTAATAGTTTATATAAATAATCTATTATTAATTTGTGAGGTATAATAATTTGTCTCAAGTCAATCCAATAAACGGTTGGGCTTGTATAACCAATAGTGTATGTTTTGATTTAAAAATGAAATTTTAGTTGAAAACATGAGCTGCATTCTCAGAACATATAAAATGCCCAAAAATTATCTTGATATTTTATGATATGGATATATAATTCATTTTTGTTGTGCAATATTTAACCTCACATTAAATTTCCCCAATATCTATCTGGTATGACTAAAAGAGAATATTTTTATTTACTAGTGACATTTCTGTTCAAAACCCATGGAAAATACTCTAAACCAATAAAAAACTCATATTTTCTTGATAATATATAAAAAATATCCATGAATCATTTTTAATGTGTAGGGTTTAACTACACATCAATCTAATATAAAATGTGTCTGAATTTACTGAAAGTGTGTGTTTTCAATATAAAAATGAATTTATACACTTAAACTTATGTCATATAATTAGAATAAATAAAATTTACTTAGATTGTCAGGATAGCTTAAGAGAAAAATCTGTGATTCATTTTTTTCTTTAGGTATTTAACACAATTCTAGATGATAAAGTGTTTGGTTGGTATGACTGATAACATTTTTTTATTTAAAAATGAAATTTTAGTTCAAAACAAGAAACACACATTACTTTACAAAATGTTTTATTTATGAATTGTTTTTAGAATTGAAAAATGTGGTATGAAAATTTAGAAATAAATAAAACATGTAGGATTCGAACAATATACTATATATAATCAATATATAGAAGAAGTATTATTTAATTCTTATTAATGATAATATTTATTTTATATTAAGAAAACCAACTGTACATTAACTTATATAATATTTATAAAAGATAAAAACAATTAGAAAAAGGAAAAAGAAATTATAACATAAGTAGAGTATATAGAATATTATAAATTATATCCATTAGATATAGTTTATTTAGATGATGACATAAAATAAAGAGAAGATCTGACATCAAATTTACATAATGAAGTAGCTATTAGAAAACATAATTAGTATATATATATAATAATATTAAAAATTATAAACTATATAATAAAAAATGTTTGGTATAAAATAGAGTAACCATTTCTATATATATAATTTAATGTCAACTACATATTTAATAATGACATATAAAAATATAACACAACTGTTAGATATAAAAAATTTCAAAACACATTCAATAGACATGTAATATTAATACGATGACATAATGTAAGCATTATATATAAAATATGTTTTAAATATAAAATTAAGTATTAGAAAAAAATAAGTACATGTGCTAAAGAGTTTCTATTAAACATTATTTACATAATATTTAATTTTTTTTGGAATAAAATATAGAATACATTTTTGAATACACAATCAAATATTTCATGGGTATTAAGAACTAATTTAAGAACCCATAACACAACCACAATAAAAATAATTTTAAAAACTAGTATAAGATATATAATATTTAGATTATGACTTATCATAGGTAGTCAATATAGAATATTGAAATGATGATATAACATATGTAGTAGATATAGAAGTAAATTTTAGATAAAATAATAAGTAGATATAAAATTCAATATTATAAATCTTATGCATAATGTATGATATATCTATATCTTATATTATATCAACTTAATAGATTTATTATGTTTTATATCAACGCATTTTTAATTTTATCCCTGTTAATACTAATACTCCCCACAAATTAGTTATTAGAACATATAACATAAATGTATATTTCACTTATTCTAAAAATTTACGATATATTAAGAATACTTTTATGTAGATATATATCATTGAATAATGAGAAATGAGAAATATTAATTACTTTTTGTAAATGTTTTAGAAATTGATACAATATATTCCAAATAATTTGATAATTAGAAATTGAGGAAATAATTAATTAATTTGTAGTAATATATAAAATATGAAATAGAAATAAACATAAACATAATTTATTTATAAAGGTAATTTTTGTAATAGGGATTCCATGTATATGTAATATTTCATAGTGTATATAGACAGTATCCTTGGAAATAATTCCCCACGTTACACTCCTAACATGAAAATGATGAGACTCAATGATGTAGAAAATCATATGAGAAAATACTATATTCAATGAATCACCTATAGAAAAAACAAAAACCTCATTAATAATTATAAAAAGTTCATTATCATCTTGAAGTAAACCTAAGCTACTAAAAACCATTCTATAGTTATGATTAGTGGTATGGTTCTTGGTCAATATCTATTCATAAGATATAGGGTCTTTAAAACTAGAAATATGTACTTGAGGGATGAACATGGGGTGTATTTAATAGGAACACTAGAGTACCAGAACTAGAGAATGATCCTAGTTGCCTTAGAGATCAGTGATGCCCTATGGTGATGATGGATGAGGATTTGGTCCCTCCCAATCCCCGGTGGGGGGATTCTTCTATATTCCCCAGGGGATCATCTCTCCATTTCCCCATTCACCAACCCATATTTACATCCTCTATTTCCAGTATTCTCTCTTAGTCCCATAGTTATAGATCATCATGATGTTTTCTCCCATCCCTCAATTTTTACCTCAGAGTTCACTGAAGAATAAACTATCCTGAACCAGGCCATAATGTATCATTTTAGTCAATATATTCCATTGGTATACACCATTGATAGGTGTAAGATCCCAACCATTCATAGAGATGTATCAGGATCATTTACATGTACTCTTTTGCCTTGTGTTGAGTACATTTCATTAGGGTTTTACCTTGGGGTGTGTTTGGGGGAAATTTTGTGAAAAATATAAGAAAGTGGGTAGTGAATGGTAGGCACACCATTATGAAAGAAATGTACGACCCATCCTAGAAAACTGTGCAACCTTGAACAAAGGTGAATTGCACGGTTGGCGCACAGTTTATCAAACTTTGTGCCCTATTAGGAGTATCTATGCACCCCTATTAAAGAGATGCATGGTTTAGGCACACCTTTAGGTAAAACCATACACCCCATACTAAGAAACCATGATTGAATATTTAATTCACCATAAATTTAGGTTTTAAATTATCCAAACCCCTGAAACTTACCATATTCGACCTCCATTTGACCCTATCATTGTTTGTCATGATTTTAGAGCCTCCGTAATGGATTCCAATCATTCCCAACCTCTTTTATTCTTGATTCAAAGCCTAGATCGAATATGAAAACCCTTCGAAATAATAAAATTCTATCCCACATAGTTTTCTATTCTTCCTCCTTTCATATACCATTTTAGAAAGGGTTGTTCTTCCTTTTTTGATTAGATCTAGGTCTGGTTTTGTGGATCTAGATCTAGGATTGTAGATACAGATATAGATTTAAGAGATCTTGATCTTTTTTATCTTGATTTAGGGATTTATATCTATATCTCTTTCTAAATAATTGTATCACTCAAATTTTACGGATTTCCATTGGGTGAACATTCATCGACAAACTGAGGATGGTGGTCTAATATTAAAATACCATAGTTATAACTTTGATTATGTGTATGAAAATTATAGAATTTCTATATATGTTTAGAAAATGAATTTCCTAATTGAATAAATTAATTTAGTGAATTAATTATATAAGGAATTGTGAAATTATGGGAATTGGGGAAATAAATTGTGGGATTACTTATGTGCTATTTAGATTGTGAATTTTATAATTAAATATGGAATTAATTAAGGGATATTGAGATTTTTTAAATGAGTAATTAATTTTGTAATTAAATAGAATATATTGATATTTTAATTTAAATTGCTGATTGATGACTTAATTATGGGATTATTCATATGGTGAGTTTTTATTATTTAATTGGGAAATTAATTAAGGGATTTGGTGTGACAAACTAATTGTTGAATATATAAATGGATGGATATGATTAATTAATTATTGAGTTAATTAATGAGATTGATAAGATTGATTGATTTTTTAGTTAATTAATAACATTTAGAATATTAATAAATTATTGAGGTAATTAATAAGATTTAGAAGAATATTTATTTTTTGAGTTAATTAATTAGATTGAGAAGATCAATGAATCGTTGAGTTAATTAATGAGATTGAGAAGGTTAATTGATTGTTGAGTTGATTAATGATATTAAAAATACTAATTAATTATTGAGTTAATTAATGAGATTGAGATGATTAAATAATTATTGAATTGATTAATGAGAAGAGGAATATCATCAATGAAATTCATATGAGAATTGAAATCTAGAATGGTAACAATGA
Organism: Viscum album; assembly: GCA_963277665.1. Lineage (NCBI taxonomy): Eukaryota > Viridiplantae > Streptophyta > Magnoliopsida > Santalales > Viscaceae > Viscum > Viscum album. The sequence continues at coordinate 1,510,484,932 of OY728153.1, read as the reverse complement.
CATTATGAGAAATAAATGAGAGATAGAAGGCTACCAATGGAAGTATAAGACATGATATCCCTTGGAGATTATTTAGACTCTGGCATGGGCGAAAGGAGGTATTGTGGTTCAAGTGTCCTCGGAAACCCAATAAGTTAATGTTGTTAAATAATGAATAATTAGATAATGTGATAACTGTTTATTTATAAATTTTACATGCTTTTTTATAAAAATTCATACATTGTTATTGATTGGATGGTTTATTGGACACTATTGTTAGTTGCCTAATGAGTTGTACTCACATCCTACTCGAGGTACCTAATCAGTACCCAAATAGATTTCACTGTTGTATAAGAGGTTAAAGAAAAGTCCATATCCTAGATGGATGATTTCGGGATAGATCATTGATGACGGAACCAGACGTGGTTTAGGAACCACTTGGGAGTTTTCAGTGTCTTCCCTTTTGAGTTACATTTTGACTCATTGAACGTACTTTAGCATGACATATCTACTACTTAGTTTTTATATTATTTTCCATGTTTTAGTTATCTTATTATAATTTTATTTGTCTAGTTATGATATTATTTGGTTATTCAGTTGTAATTGTTTATTTTTTTATTGGTTTATTACTATGATAAAAGATGGTATAGTATCCTCATGTTTTATATTAGACCCTCACTACTAGTTAGTAGCCTCCAGCGTACGAGGAGGAACGTTTAAGGACACATGGTGGTCTGATTGGGCACCTGCATGTGGTACTCATGTCCGGACTTTACAATGGGGTATTAGAGGCCAATATTATTTTATTTTATTTTATCATCCTATTTTGGAATGGTAGATAGGATATTTGGAAGATTTGGGGCTTGGTCATGAGATCATTCATGGGAGTGTCAAACCCATGTATTGGTTAAAACCCAAGTGTTTAGGGTGGGATTATTTTTATATTTGTGTGTTATTATTGTTGAATATTATTTCACCTTGGGTGACACACTTGATGTGCGATGTGATTTTTTTATATTATTCAGAGAATTGAATCATGGCCTGGAATAGAACAGGTGTTTAGTTTTCATGCATCATTATAGGCACTTAGGATTATTTTGTGACTTGTATTAATTTAGGCATTCATGGGAAAATAGGATATGGGCTTGTTGTTTAACATGAACTGATTTTCCTTACATGAAAAATTAAACAGATAATGGTTTCTAATATGAAATTAAAAGTGAAAAAATGATGTGATATGTGAATAATTGGGTGTCTAAATGAGAAACATGGATAATGAAAATGATTTACCATTTTTTGACATTGAAATAGATATAGGATGATTAGGTGTAGTGATAGTGCATAAATTTTGACTCCATCGAAGGGTTTGGGAAATAACTTATTATTCCTTATTGTGTTTTATTATAAATTTATTAATATTAAGAAAATTAGATTAATGTGCTTATTTGTAATTGTAGAGTTATGCCTCCATGATGATGCTTGTTAATAGGAATACAAGAGGACATGGATAGAGATGATCATCCACTGCTTGAACCCGAGGCACTAATAATGGTGGGGTATAAGTAGGAGAGTAGTTTCTAGAAAACATTGCTAACTTCATGAAATTCATGGAAAGAGACCATGGTGGGCTGTGAATAGAATTTTTGACTTGAAGAGGGAGTTTTAGTTGTAGCACCCTCCTAATTTTGTGGGAGAGGGTGAAACTAATCGAGATGAGTTTTTGATTGGGTCTATGTGGACTATACTTGACCATTTCAAGGCTCCTACTAAGAAGAGTTTCAAGCTCGCTACTTACATGCTACGAGGATTAGAAAAGTACTGTTGGTGTGTTTAGTCTATGAGTAGATAGGTTGATGGTTTGTTATGGAAGGACTTATTAGAGGGGTTCTTGGAGGGATTCTATATAGAGACACTGATATAAGATAGGGTATCTGAGTTCATTAGGTTGACATAGGGAAGTATGTTTTAATGGACTATGAAGGATGTTTTATAGATTTATATAGTTTTTCTCGAACTTTGGAAGAAGATAAGGGTATTCACTAAAAAATTGATGAAAGGAATTACATGTAAAATTAAATAATAGGCGAATATATTAATGCTGAATAAGTTTTCATAAGTGTTGAATTAGACCTCATAGCTAAAGGAAACATGAGGGAGGATTCTAGTGATGGAAATATGGTTTCAATTGGGTGATTAGGTGGTACATGTTCCGAGAGTAGGAAGTTTTGTTATAAGAACCATAACTAGAATAGTGAAAAACAATTTGACTAGGGGAAAACTCAATTACACTTGACATTTATTTAGTGAATTTACACTTGTGTGGTAGGCCAATCCATTATTGTAAACACCGTCCCAAACAACCAATGGAGTAATGATCTTGTAGCAAGATGGGAAATCCGAAGAGGTTATGCTAGAAACCGTGAATGATGGGTAATGATGGGGAAACTAGAAAAACTAGAGTGTAGGAAGGGAATCTTATACACATCATCAGGGTGATAATTGAAGTTCTAATAGCCATGGTGGTATAAATAGTGGCTGTGGTACTTTTGGGAAAGGGTACACATATTTAGAAGAATTTTGCTGCTCAGGGGACTCATAATATTTCTAATGGAAGAGAGGAAGAATATTTTTTATATTTATACCCACTTTTGTGGATAATGAATTTTGATGATCGATCATGAGAGGTACTAATCTTGTAGATTATACTTTAGCAAGTGAATTATTTGATATCAGTGCCTTTTATTCCTTTATATCTGTGAAACTTTAAAATGGTTTGAACCTTGTGGTGGAGTTCATGAGTGGGGTGTTGATGATAGATACTCTATTGGGATTATAGTCTAGGGACATCTTGTTGTGCAAGGAATGTTATCTCAAAGTGGGTGAGTATCATTTTCTATGGGATATATATATTATTTACATGTCTGGATTCAACCTAATTATGCATATGGAATGGTTAGTATATTACCAATCCCATAGTGATTATTATCATAGGATAGTAAATTTTATGTCTCCTATGGGTGACAACTAAATTCACCATTGATAGTGTGATATCCAGGATGGTTGAGTAGGGCCAACCACTCAACAACTAGGAGATCTCACAACCCAAGTTTCTAGACTAATTCTGGAAGAAGGGGGTATATAACATGATGTATTTCCACTAGTTGGTGAATGGTTTCTTGATGTGTATCCAAAAGACTTCTCAAGGATTCCACCTAAGAGAGATATGAAATTTACTATTGATATCATGCTAAGAGATGTGTGATTTTCAATTACATCATATAAAATGGAACTAAAGAGTTTCAAGAGATCAAGACTCAACTAGAGGATTTGATGGATAATGATTTTCTCTATCCGAGTACATCATGTTAGGGATCACCTGTATTGTTTGCCAAGAAGACTAACACGTGTTTTGACTTGTGTCTTGATTACTGAATGATGACCAAGATTACTGTGAAGAACCAACATTATCTTCTAAGAATTGATGATCTTTTTGACCAATTGAGAGAATATTGTGTCTTTTCTAACATTGACTTGAGATTAGGGTATCATCAGTTGCGATTTTGACCTTCTGATATACAGAGGACTTTGTTGAGATGTACGTATGGCCTATATGAGTTCATCGTAATGTTTTTTGGGTTAAAAAAACACTGAACGTGTTTATGTCCTTTATGAACATGATCTTACATCCATACTTAGATCAGTTTTCCCTAGTGTTTGTGGATACCATCCTGTTGTGCTCCAAAACCTATAACGATAATTCCCAACATCATGACATCTTCCTAAGTGCACTAAGAAAGAATGAACTATACATTAATCTATCTAAGTGTCATTTTTGGATTGATCAAGTACACATTTTCGGTCACATCATCTCATAGGAAGGTGTGTCAATAGAACAATAGAAAGTTCATGAAGTTGTATCTTAGTAGTATCCAATGAATTTATTTGATATCCTTGATTTATGGGGTTATATAGATATTATAGGAGGTTCATACTTGACTTTTCTTGATTGGTGGAACCTCTCTTAGGCCTAAACAATAAGGGTATGAATTTTTAATGGTCATAATCATGTAAGGATTATTTAAAATAGTTCAATAACTGTTTGAAATCAACACAACTCTTGATCCTACTCATGCTAGGTGAGAACTATATGGTGATTTGTGACAATACTCGAATTAGACTAAGAGCTGTATTTTTGTAGGAAGATTGAGTTATGGAATATGGGTCTGTGTAGTTAGGTCCACGTGAATTGAACGACACTGTGAATGAACTCAAGTTAGAAGTAGTAGTATATTCTTGGATGTGTTGGTGACATTATCTACAAGGTTATAATTTTACTGTGTTTACGGATCAGAAGAGCATAAGCTATATCTTAACACAATGATATTTGAATGTTTGGAATTGGATATGGGTTGAGTATATGAAGTCATTGGACTTTTAACTAACATATATGCCCCATAAAGGAAATAGTGATGTTCATGATTTAAGTAGAAAAACCCAGACTCTTGCTGTTTAAGACTATTGTGCGGAGTTGACGATGATGACTATACTAGATGAGATACATGTGGTAGTTCTAGAGAGTTAGGGATAGATGAATCTAGTGTCGATTTTAGAGGATTACACCCTTTTATATGGATCAAGGATTGGTAGTATGAGGATTCTAAATGTTTATCTTTACGGTAAATCCTTGAATGTGGGGAGTTACCTCCAGACAGGTTGATAGATAAGGATGAGATCATCTACGTCAAGAATCAGGTTGCTGTTCATATGAGTATGGAGGAGGATTTGAGGTGTGAGTTTCACACCTCAAAGTGGGTGGTACATCTAAGTGTGACCCAAATGTACTATGACATATAATGATAATGTTGGTGTCGAGGCATGAAAAAAGAGATAATAGGGTTCCTGACATGATGTTACACATGTCATCAGGTGAAGGATGAGCATTAACAACCTAGAGGTTTTCTATATCCATTTCCATTTCTAGAATAGAAGTGGGAATATTTTAATATAAACATTATGGTGGGTATAACAAGTATTCCTTGGAAGAATTATTATAGGTTATTGTGGGAAAAAATGATGAAGTTAAAACATTTCATGCCTATATAGGGGACTTACTCAGTGGAGTAGTTGGGAGGACTATATATTTGGAAGATAGTATATCTGCATGAGGTACCACAAACTATAGTTTCAAACCATGACTCATGCTTTACTTCATGATTTTAGAATGGATTATAGAAGGCTCTAGGTTCTTAGGTATTACTGAGTATGACTTTGCAACCATATAAAGATGGGTAGTCAGAGCGTATTGAACATGTGGTTGAGGATATGTGGCGAGTATGTGTTATAGACTTCAATGGATCTTAGGAGAAGAAACAAGATTGGGTATATTTTTCCCATAATTTTTTTTAGGATAGGATACATATGGAACCATATGGGACTATTTATGGTAGGCCATGCATATCCCCCATTTTTTTGATAACAGCAGGTGAGTCAGACTTGTTGGTATGAAGTCTTATGTAAGAGACATTAGAGCAAGTTCAGTCGATTCAGAAATGTATTGCTATAACTCAAAGTAAATTGAAGTCACATACAGATATATTTTAATAGACCCTAGGGTATATAGAGGGTAATCATGAATTCATTTTTTTGTTACCTAGTATAGGTCACTATAGGATATGGATATAGGGCATGTTGGTGCTCAGGTTTGTTATACCATTTGAGGTTGTTGAATAAACTGGGATGATGGCATACCGATTAGATCTTCTATAGAAATAAAGTTCTATGCACAAGGTTTTCCATGTGTCACAACTAATGAGGTGTCACCCAAACCCTTATCATGTGATTGAAATGGATGATGTTGATCTTGAGATAGATGTGTCCTTTGAGGAGCATCTGATACGTGTGTTGGATCACATCGAGTAAGTTTTGTGACGAAATACAATGCCAATAGGTCATGTATTATTGAAAAAGTATATGTTTAGTAGGAAATAAGGGCGAGTGAAGAGGATATGTGGTCATAATGGACCAATATTGTTGTCTTAGAATTATAGAGATTCATGGGGAATGAAATTTTAGGATGAGCTATTATAAGGTGGGGGGGATTGTAAGATCCTGAACATTTCTAGAGATGTCTCAGACTCATTTATAGGTACACTTTTTTCTTCTGTTGAGAAATTTTTTTGGGTTTTACTATAAGGCCCCAGCCTTAAGCCTTACTTAATCTCGAGTTATTACAAGATTACACATTGAGGATCTTTTCGAGTTTAGAGTTTTAGAGAATTTGATCATAAAACTTGCATTACATTCCATATAAAAACAAAGTGGTTACATAAAGAGTGTATTCTTCATTCCCATCAATGGAAACATATTTAAAATAAATCATGGATTCTTTCTTGGAACTTCCTTCACACTATCATCATATCATGTACCTTTCCCTTGACATGTGAAAAACATTCGAAAAAAACTTAGGATGAGCATAAAAAGCTCAGTAAGGGATATAAAAATATGGAAAGGAAACATGGGTACATATATACATAAGAATGAGATCATACTTTACCCATAAAACATAAGCACTTTAACATACCTCATCAAATCATGAATAAATCATAGAAACCATAAGACATAATGGTAACTTGAGGCATTCATAACATTCTTATGTAGTGAGTAACCCTCTCGGTTACGTTTGGAATACCCATCACAGTATATTCCCTAAATCTCTTCCGAGAAACCTTACCGTTTCCCTCCATCGCATTACCCAATGCATTGGAGTTTTATATCGGGATCACCCACCCTTAGTTTATCATGGAACCACCCGTCTTCATAACAATGCCCAAGAACCTCAACATAATCGTATCCAATAAAACATGCATAAAGAAAACATAACATTTCCCCATTTCAATCACGAGATATCAATACAACACATTGATATAACAAAAAAATTATGAAAACCATTTTCAATACCAAAAGAAAAGTAAAACATGGTATTTATTTTTCATTTAAAAATAAGGTATGGCTTGTAGAGGAAGCCGAAACCCAAATAATGGTCACGGCGGCGGAGAAGTCGTTGTCACCGCATACGTACTACAAAAACATTCCCTTTTGTCGTTTTGTAAAACACTTCGTATAAAAAAGATTCCTTTTGGATAAACGTAAAATTCAAAGGGTTTTATACACCGTATAAAATAATGATGTGTATAAAATAAAATATGCCTCAATGAAAGAAGATTTAGACGAAGTCCCATACCTCGGGTCCGACTTGACTCGGTCATTCTATAATCTCCTGAATAATAAACTTGAGTTAATTTATACTTGTTTAAGAACCTTTTTCAAGTTAATTATTCCTTTCATATCACTTATTTCCATGTTATGAACACTATGTAATTATTTAAGTTAATAACTGTCATTTTAACGATCATTGGCACTTGAGTAAAAAATAAGCCCTTTATAATTACAAGTTCTTCATGTACCCATTATATCCAGAATGGTATTCATGATGTAGATATCATATATATCATATATATCCAGTGAATTCATGCATTTATAATATTACATAATCGTTTAGAGGTAAGAAATGAAATGCATCGTTCATGGAGACGGTAAGCCGTACGTACGCATGAACGCTACTTTCATTTCTATTTCGTATTTTATAGAATGGAATCATAATTATATAAAGATATATTATAATTACAGTATAATATCATATATATTATCATAGTTCCATCCTTTATACGTCCCACATATGGTATTTAATGAATCAAATCACTTTGAGGGGGCAGTAGTCCGTAGTTCCTTAAATGAAGATATCGCGTTTACCCATAATGGAAACCATAAAGGTATGCCCAAAATGAAAAATACAGAAGCTTAAGGAAAACATAAACATATTATATATCATATATAAATATAGTTACATCTTAATGGCCACCTTTGAAGGTGTTAACGGAATGTTGAACAATCATCGTTTCGGGAGGCATAAATTCACCATCCACAGAAACAGCATGTTCTTTAACCATCAGATGTAGGTGTGTGTAAGTGTAGCTTTAATCCTTCTTATAACATCATCCTAGTATATTGGAGATTCTGGAGTTGTTACAAAAGAAATGAATAATAATAGTTTAGGGGGTTGGAGAAGCAAAATAAAACAAAAGGACTCAAGTGAAGACATTACCTTAAAATCGGGTAACTCCCTTTGGTTTGAGCTCAAAGGATTTCATGGGAAGACTTCTGCCCAAAGAGAGGCTTCAAGGAGTAATATAGGGATTTGGAGAGACAAAATGGGCGGGGTTTGGCCGAGCCAAAGGCTTTGGAAGTGTGGGTAAGGTGGTAGAGGTGGGGGCCTTTTATAAGAGGAGAGGAGGGGCACTCTGGGAATGTCAATAAAAGTCACTTTATTTTAAAATGGTATTAGGATTTAAGAGGTCCCAAATTGATATGTTTCAAGGATAAGGTGATAAGGGTTATAAATATACCCACCCAATAGGTTTTGGAAATTTTTAGGTCATATATTTTACATTATCTTCTCATTTTATTTAAATCCTTTATTAATGAGGTAATCGCTGCATCATCATGATGTCATAAATACTTTTATTTATTTAATGTCTAAAAATTATAAAACAAATACTATGATGTATGAAATCTTTTTAGCTTTCCAATTAATATTTATAGTCAAAAACTTGACTTGTATAAGCCCATTTAAAAATTGTTTTCGTAAAACATATTATGTTTGTGTCATTTTTACTTTAACATTAAATAAAACGTTATTTATGTCGTTTCCGAACCAATGTGGCTCCAAGGGGTCCCCAAGTTTACCCATGGATTTTCTTGGTCGGCCATGACACATCCGATGAGGGTAGGACATGTTTCGAGCTCATATCATACTATTAAAACACTATTTTTACCTTAAACTACACTAATTACCACTAATTGCGATTAAGAACATAAAAGTTACTATTCACCAAAAAATTATTTTAATCTCATTGAACCACATTTTACATCTTAATGACAACCATTTATGTCGGATTTATGAAATTCAAGACACAGAAGTTGTAAAATTTCATTTAAATGAAAAATCAGTTTTTACAAGTACCACTTAGTGGCTTCACTATTCATCAAAAATTGAAGTTTTTCATAAAAATACCAAAAATTCACCCTAAGATATATTTGATATTCTGAATTCAAAAATGAAGTCTATTTTAATAAAATTCAAAACATATAAGTCAAATTAATTAATTTAATAATTAATTCCCGATGTCCTGACAAATAGCGTGTTTTTATGAAACAATAAGTATCAAAAGATTGACACCAGTTTAAGTCAAATTTCAAAGTGAAATTGATTCCAATGACAACTATTGGATTAAATGGTAAAAATATATTCTAATTTCACTTTAAAACCAATTATGATATAATCTAATGATATAAATAAATTAGATTAAAAAGCAGTTTTGATGTAAAATGGAGTATTTTTCACTATTTATTAAAAAATGAACATTGTCAGAAAAATACCAAAAATTCACACAAAGTAAATTTTGATGTACCAATCATAAAGAATAAGTTTATTGTGACAAAAATATCTTATAAAATTGTCAAAAGATGTATTTAATAATGGTTTTCCATCAAAAGGAAGTAAAACAATCTTTTAAAAATATTAGTGTATCCCATGCTTATGTTTGGATTTATTTTCATTTTAAGCATATAAAACACTATCTAATTCATTAATAGACATAGATAAAAATATCTATTATTCATTACTTACTTGGGATGTTACATCCTTCCCCCCTTTAGAAAATTGTGTCCCCGTAATTTATTTACTTATCGAATAAATGGGGGTACTTATCCCTCATTGCATTTTCACATTCCCATGTTTCCTCTTCCATCATGTGGTTTTTCCACAAAACCTTTACCTGATTAGTCACCTTATTTCATAAGACATGATCCCTATGGTCAAGAATCTGGACCGGTTGTTCCTCATATGATAGGTTTTCTTCCAGCTGAACTACCTCTGGACTCAAAACATGAGATGGATCTGGCATGTACTTCTTTAACATTGAAACATTAAAAACATTGTGTACCTGAGATAAACTTGAAGGTAGAGCCACTCGGTAAGAAACTAATCCAACTCTCTCCAGAATATCATATGGTCCAATGAACCTTGGACTCAAATTTCCTTTCTTACCAAATCGCATCACACTTTTCCATGTTGAGACTTTGAGAAAAACATGATCACTTACCTCAAAAGAAAGATCCTTCCTCCTATTGTCTGCATAACTCTTCTGCCTGCTCTGAGCTGTTCGCATGTGTTTCTGTATCAACTGAAATTTTTCTGCCATCTCTTCTAATAATTATGGTCCCATCAACTTCCTTTCACCCACTTCATCCCAGAAAGCTGGAGTTCGACACCGCTTCCCGTATAATGCTTGAAATGGTGCCATCTATATACTAGAATGAAAACTGTTATTATATGAAAATTCAACCAAAGAAAGATGTTGGTCCCAACTTCCCTGATAATCCATCGAAAAAGCTCGTAGCATATCTTCCAAGGTCTGAATTTTTCGTTCTGACTGCCCATCTGATTGAGGATGAAAAGCTGTACAAAAATTTAATTCAGTACCCAACGACTTCTGAAGGCCTTTCCAAAAGTTAGAAGTGAACCTGGGATCACGGTCAGATACAATGGAGAGAGGAAATCCATGTAACTTTACTTCCTCTTTAAGATACAAACGGGAATCTTGATCCAGGGAAAAAGTATCTCGTATAGCAAGGAAATAGGCAGACTTGGTCAAGCGATCAACAATAACCCAGATTGCATTATTACCTCGAGATGTCTTCGGTAATCCCACAACAAAGTCCGTGGATATATTCTCCCATTTCCACTCTGGCACTGGTAAAGGCTGAAGCATCCCTTTCGGTAACTACCTCTCTACTTTAACCTGCTGACAAGTCAAACACTTCACAGTAAAATCAACAATATCTCTTTTCATTCCATCCCACCAGTAATACACCCGAAGATCTCTATACATCTTAGTACTTCCTGGATGAACTGAAAACAGAGAACTATGAGCTTTACATAACAACTCTCTCTTCAAATGTGAATCACAAGGCACACACAATCTCTTTCCAAATCTCAAAACACAATCATTATCAATGTTGAATTCAGGCAACTTAGCTTTCTGAACCAGCTCTACCTTTTTCTGCAACTCACTGTCTTGCTTCTGTGCTTGCTTGATTCTATCTGATAGAGAAGATTTCACTGATACCTGAAACAAAACAGAATAACATCCTACACCAACAACTTCTATTCCAAAGTTCATCAAATCCTTAACCAAAGGATCACGTTCCAAATGCAACATTTCTAATGAAGCATTACTTTTTCGACTCAAAGCATCAGCCACTTTATTTTCTTTTCCCAGATGGTAATGAATTGTATAATCATAATCCTTGATTAATTCCAGCCATCTACACTATATCATGTTTAACTTTTTCTGAGTGAATATATACTTTAAACTTTTGTGATCAGTATATATTTCACACTTTACTCCATACAAATGATGCCTCCAACTTTTTAAAGCAAAAAAAACAGCAGCTAATTCCAAATCATGTGTAGGTTAATTTACCTCATGAGTTTTCAGCTGTCGTGAAGCATAAGAAATTACCAGATCATTCTGCATTAGGGTGCAACCAAGTCCTTTCAATGAAGCATCATTGTATATAACAAACTCACCATTCCTGGAAGGTAGTTCCAAAACTATAGCATTCACCAATCTTCTATTCAATTCCTGAAAAAAATCATCACATTCTGTTGTCCAGATAAACTTAACACCCTTCCGAGTTAGCTTAATCATTGGACTAGATAACCGTGAAAAATTTCTAACAAACCATCGGTAATAGCCTGCCAATCCAAGGAAGCTACGAATCTCAGTTACATTTGTGGGTCTTGGCAAGTCTTCCACAACTTTTGTTTTTGCATGATCAATAGTTCTCCCATCTTTAGAAACAATGTGACCAAGGAAAGAAATTTGTTGCAACCAAAACTCACACTTACTGAATTTTCCATACATTTTCTTTTCTTTTAAGGTTTGAAAAATATCCCTTAAATTTCTTTCATTCTCTTCTTTACTTTTAGAAAACACCAAAATATCATCAATGAAAAACACCACAAACTTATCCACGAACTCATGGAAAATTCTATTCATTAAGTGCATGAATACAGCAGGTGCATTGGTTAGCCCAAAAGGCCTTACTACAAATTCATAATGGCCATATCTTGTACAAAACGCAGTCTTCAGAACATCTGCTTCCTTTACCTTCAGCTGGTGGTACCCCGATCTCAGGTCAATCTTTGAAAAAATCGAGCTCTCTAGAGCTGATAAAACAAATCATCGATATGAGGCAAAGGATATTTGTTCTTAACAGTGATGTTATTCAAGGCTCTATAATCAATGAAAAGTCTCATAGAACCATCTTTCTTTTTAACAAATAAAACAGGAGCACCCCATGGTGATGTGCTAGGTCAAATGAAACCTTTCTCTAATAAATCTTGCAATTGCTCCTTCGACTCTAAAAGTTCAATTTGAGCCATTTGATAAGGAGGTTTTGAAATGGGCTTAGCATCAGGAACTAAGTCAATATTAAACTCAACTTCCCGATCTGGTATTATTCCTGGCAACTCATTAGGAAAAACATCAGGATACTCATTTACCACTGGCACATAATTAATTTGAACAGTTCCTTTATTGTCAACGATGTGTGAAAGGTAACATTCATTTCCATCTTTTACAAGTTTCTTGGCCTCTTGATAAGTTATCAACAGTAAGGGTTCATTCTTGTACACAAACTAAAAGTATTTCTGAAAAGAAACTTCTTTAGTTCTACAGTCAATCTTAGCATGGTAAATAGAGAGCCAATCCATACCCAGGATAACATCAAACTCTACTAGAGGTAGAACAAAAAGGTTTTCAAGTAGGTTCTTTCCATAGATAAGGATAGGAAGATTCTTATAAATCCATTTTTCCTCAACATTTCCCCCAGGTGTTTTTACCAAAATTTCAGGAGTCATTTCTTGAGATGGTATTCCCATTTCACTAGAAAAGGTTTCAGAGATGAAAGAATTTGTAGACCCCGAATCAAACAACACACTGGCATAATCTGAAAAAACAAACAAAGTACCTGATACAACTTCATTTGACGGCCCGACATCCGCTGAAGTAGTTGCAAAGGATTTCACCACCCCTTTCTGCTTGTAGTCTAACTGCTTCCCATCACTCAAGCTCTTTGTCGGTCACTCATTTACATAGTGAACCATCTCATTTCACTTATAACAATCCACTAACTGTAAATCAAATTTGGTCTTACCTTCACCTTGATCCTTTTCAGTGCAATCACGAGCCTTATGTCCCATCTTACCACATTGGTAGCACTTTCCAGAATTCAGAAGACATTCCCCAGCATGGCTTTTTCCACATTTATCACAAACTGGATACGTAGATTTCTTACCATCAGACATTTTTGAAGAATTCTTACCTTTATCCTTCCACCTCTGTCTCTTTTTCTGTTGGCTGTTATAGAACACTTGGACATCGGAAAACTTCATTTCCACATTCTCAAAACATTGAACAAGCTTTTCATAACTTTTAAACTTACGAGAAGCTAATGCCCTTCGATATTTTGGCTTTTATCCTGAGTAAAAACAATTTATTTTACTATTAAGGTATCCGATAAAATTTGGAGCATACCTTGCCAATCGATTGAACCTTTCTTCATAGGAGGCCACTGAGTCTTCCACTTGCCTCAATTCCAAGAATTGTTTTTCCATCCTAAGTCAAACAGCCTTAGGAAAATACCTCTCAAGAAACATACCTTTGAATTCATCCCAGTCAAGACCAACAATCTCATCGGCGTCCCTGATATTTTTAACCATAGACCACCACTGATCTGCCTCACCCTCCAAACGGTAAATAGCAAGACTAACCTTTTGATTGTCTGAACACACCATGACATTGAAAATCTTCTGCAGTGCTTTAATCCACTCTTCAGCTAACACAGGGTAAGATGACCCTCTGAATGATGGGGGATGTTGCCTCATGAAATGTTCCGATACTGACATGTTCCTCTGCGGTTGATCTGGCTGATCTCGTGCATGGATACCACCACTATTTATCGCTTGAGTCAACTGCGCCATTACTGCAAAAAACTGTTCAGTTCCAATTCCGACCATCTCAGGATGCTGATTCGGAAGGTTATTTACTTCTATATGCTTTCCTAGAACTGCTTCCCTGTTTCCTCTACGGAAAACCATTCTGAACAAACATGTCTTAGATGAAGCAACATGGTAATCTTCAAATACTATATCACTTCAATTTGACCAAAAAATATTTTTTTTGGATAATCATTTAATTGAAATCTAACTCTTAAAGTTATCTAAACCGACCTTTGATACCAACTATATGGCCCCAGCCCTAAACCTTAATTAATCTTGAGTTATTACAAGATTACACATTGAGGATCTTTTCGGGTTTAGATTTTTAGAGAATTAGATCATAAAACATGCATTACATTCCACATATAAACAAAGTGGTTACATAAAGATAGTATTCATCATTCCCATCAATGGAAACATATTTAAAATAAAACATGGATTCTTTCTTGACACTTCTCTGACACTATCATTATATCATGTACCTTTCCCTTGACTTGGGAAAAAAATTTCAAAAAAACTTTGGATGTGCATAAAAAGCTCAGTAAGGGATATAAAAATATGGAAGGGAAACATGGGTACATATATACATAAGAATGAGATCATACTTTACCCATAAAACATAATCACTTTAACATACCTCATCAAATCATGAATAAATCATAGAAATCATAAGACATAAAGGTAACTTGAGGCATTCATAACATTCTTATGTAGGGAGTAACCCTCTTGGTTACGTTTGGAATACCCATCAAAATATATTCCCTAAATCTCTTCAGAGAAACTGTAACGTTTCACTCCTTCACGTTACCCAATGCATTGGAGAGCTATATCGGGCTCACCCGCCCTTAGTTTATCACGGAACCACCCATCTTCATAATAATTCCCAAGAACCTCAACATAATCGTATCAGAAAAAACATGCATAAAGGAAACATAACATTTCCCCATTTCAATCACGAGATATCAATATGACACATTGATGTAATAAAAACATTATAAAAACTATTTTCAATTCCAAAATAAAAGTAAAACATGGTATTTATATTTCTTTTAAAAAGAAGGTATGGCTTGTAGAGGAAGCCGAAAACCAAATAATGGTCACGGCGGTGGAGAAGTCGTTGTCGCCGCATACGTAGGACAAAAACATTCCCTGTTGTCATTTTGTAAAACGCTTCGTATAAAAAAGATTCCTTTTGAATAATGTAAAATCAAAGGGGTTTATACACTGTATAAAAGAAAGTTGTGTATAAAATAAAATATGCCTCAATGAAAGGAGATTGAGACGAAGTCCCATACCTTGGGTCTGACTTGACTCGGTCACTTTTTAATCTCCTGAATAATAAACTTGAGTTAATTTCAACTTGTTTAAGAACCTTTTTCAAGTTCATTATTACTTTTATATCACTTATTGCCATGTTATGAACACTATGTAATTATTTAAGTTAATAACTTTCGTTTTAACGATCATTGGTACTTGAGTAAAAAATAATCCCTTTATAATTACAAGTTGTTCATGTACCAATTATATCAAGAATGGTATTCATGATGTAGATATCATATATATCATATATATCCAGTACATGCATGCATTTATAATATTACATAATCATTTAGAGGTAAGAAATGAAATGCATCGTTCATGGAGACGGTAAGCCGTACGTACGCAGGAATGCTACTTTCATTTCTATTTCTTATTTTATAGAATGGAATCATAATGATATAAAGGTATATTATAATTCCGGTATAATATCATATATATTATCATAGTTCTATCCTTTATATGTCCCACATATGGTATTTAACGAATCAAATCACTTTGAGGGGGCGGTAGTCCGCACTTCCTTAAATGAAGATATCGCGTTTACCCATAATGGAAACCATAAAGGTATGCCCAAAATGAAAAATACAGAAGCTTAAGGAAACCATAAACATATTATATATCATATATAAATATAGTGACATCTTAATGGCCACCTTTGAAGGTGTTAATGGAATGTTGAACAATCATCATTTCGGGAGGCATAAATTCACCATCCACGGAAACAGTTTGTTCTTTAACCATTAGATGTTGGTGTGTGTAAGTGTAGCTTGAATCCTTCTTATAACAACATCCTAGTATATTGAAGATACTGTATTTGATACAAAATAAATGAATAAAAAGAGTTTAGGGGGTTGGAGAAGCAAAATAAAACAAAAGTACTCAAGTGAAGACATTTCCTTAAAATCGGGTAACTCTCTCTGGTTTTAGCTCAAAGGCTTCCTTGGTAAAACTTCTACCCAAATAGAGGCTTGAAGGAGCAAGAGAGGGATGTGGAGAGACAAAATTGTCAGGGTTTGGCCGAGACAAATGCTTTGTAAGTGTGGGTAAGATGGTAGAGTTGGGGGCCTTTTATAAGAGGAGAGGAGGGGCACTCTTGGAAAGTAAACAAAAGTCACATTATTTTAAATTGGTATTAGGATTTAAGAGGTCCCACATTTATATGTTTCGAGGATAAGGTGATAAGGGTTCTAAATATACCCAACCAATAAGTTTTGGTCATGTGTAGGTCATAGATTTTACATTATCTTCTCATTTTATTTAAATCCTTTATTAATGAGGTAATCGCTCCATCATCATGATGTCATAAATACTATTATTTATTTAATGTCTAAAAATTATAAAAAAATACTATGATGTAGGAAATCTTTTTAGATTTCCAATTAATATTTATAGTCAAACATATGACCTATATAACCCCATTTAAAAATTGTTTCCGTAAAACATATTATGTTTGTGTCATTTTTACTTTAACATTAAATAAAAAGTTATTTATGTCATTTCCCAACCAAAGTGGCTCCATGGGGTCCCCAAGTTGACCCATGGATTGTCTTGGTCGGCCATGACACATCCAATGAGGGTAGGACATATTTCAGGCTCATATCATACTATTAAAACTCTATTTTTACCTTAAACCACACTAATTACCACTAATCGCAATTAAGAACTTAAAAGTTACTATTCACCAAAAAATTATTTTAATCTAATTGAACCAAATTTTACTTCTTAATGACAACCATGTATGTCTGATTTTTGAAATTCATAACACAGAAGTGGTAACAATTCATTTAAACGAAAAATCAGTTTTTATAAGTACCACTTAGTGGTTTCACTATTAATCAAACATTGATGTTTTTCAGAAAAATACCAAAAATTCACCATAAGCTATATTTGATATTCCGAATTCAAAAATGAAGTCTATTTTATAAAATTCAAAACATATAAGTCACATTAATTAATTTAATAATTAATTCCCGCTGTCATGACACATAGCGTGTTTTTATGAAACAATATGTATCAAAAGATTGACAACAGTTTAAGTCCAATTTCAAAGTGAAATTGATTCCAATGACCACTATTGGATTAAATGGTAAAAATATATTCTAATTTCACTTTAAAACCAATTCAAGAGTTAATATAATCATATAAATAAATTAGATTAAAAATCAGTTTTGATGTAAAATGCAGTATTTTTTACTATTCATTATAAAATGATCATTGTTAGAAAAATACCAAAAATTAACACAAAGTAAATTTTGATGTCCCAATCATAAAGAATAAGTTTTTTTTTGACAAACATAGCTTATAAAATTGTCAAAAAGATGGATTTAAAAATGGTTTTCTATCAAAAGGCAGTAAAACAATCTTTTAAAAATATTAGTGTATTCCATGCTTAAAATTGGATTTATTTTCATTTTAAGCCTCTAAAACACTATCTAATTCATTAATAGACATAGATAAAAATATCTATTATTCATTAATTACATGAGATGTTACATTTACCTTTGGTTGTTTTTGTGTGAAAATTTTAGAAAAATGAAATAAGGAAGGTTGTGCATGGTTGGTGTACGGTTATGGAAAACCATGCGCCCTAGCCTAGTAGACCATGAAAAACTATACAGAGGGGAATTGCATGGTTGGTTCTAGATTTGTCAAACTATGTTCCCTCCTTCAAGTAACCACACACCACTTTAAATGTTGTGCTTGTTTTAGGTGCACGGCTAGGGAAAACCATGAATCCCTTCCAACAATCCATTCCTGATTTTTTAATTGACCAAAAACATAGATTTTAAATCACCTAAACCCCCGAAACTCACCCTATTCGACCCTAGAATTTTCCTCAAAATTTAAGTTCCTCCCATAAAGATTCCTAGCCTTACAAAACTCTGTTCTTCATGATTTAAAATCTAGAACGAAGATCTAATTCCCTCCTAGAAATAGAATTCTATCCCTCTTATTTTTCTATTCTTCATCCTTTATTCTCCCAATATAAAAAGGGTTATTATTCATGCTTTGATTAGATCAAGATTTGGTTTTTTGGATCTATATCTATGATTTTATTTCTTGATCTTTATTTAAAATATAGTTATTTGTTCTATCATGATGTATGGTTTTAGATATGGATCTCGTTTTATGTCGTTCTGCCACTCAAATTTTTGGCATTTCCCTTGGGTGATTGTTGGTCAACAAATTGAGGTAGGTGGTATAATATTAAAACCCCATGGTCATGATTTTGATTACATGTATGAAATTTTTAGAATTTCTAGAGTTATTTAGAAATTAAATTAATTAATTTAGTGAATTAATTAATAAAGTAATTGTGAAATTATGGGATTTGGGGATAATTAATTGTTGAATTAATTATGAGATATTGTGATTGTGAATTAGATAATTAATTATGGAATTAATTAAAGGATAATGAGAATGTTAAATTGAGTAATTTATTTTATAATTAATTATTGGATATTGAAATTTTAATTTGAATAATTAATTGGTGAATTCATTATGGGATCTTTGGGATGGTGAATTTCTATTAATTAATCAGGAAATTAATTACAGGAATTGATGAAATAAACTAATTATTGAATTAATAATCAGATTGAGATGATTATTGAATTATTGTGTTAATTAATGATATTGAGATGATTAATTAATTTTTGAGTTAGTTAATAATATTGATAAGATTAATTAATTTTTGAGTTAATTATTTTGAATTAGAAGATTAATTAATTGTTTAGTTATTTAATTAGATTGATAAGATTAATCAACGGTTGAGTTAATTAATGAGATTGATAAGATTAATTAATTATTTAGTTAATTAACGAGAGTCAAGAAGATTAATTAATTTTTTAGTTAATTAATGAGATTGATATGATTAATTAATAATTGAATTAATTAATGAGATGATGACTGGTAACAATTATAATCCTATCAGAATTAAAATAAATAATCTTTATAATGGAATTTTGAGACATGAAATGATTGATTGAATGGATGAAGTGAAATTATGAGAGATGAGATCCCTTGGTCATTATTTAGACTCCAGTGTGGGCTGAAGCAGGTACTGAGGTTTGGGTGTCGTTGAAAACCCAAGGAGTTTTAGTTGATAAATAAAGAATAATTTGATAATATTATAACAATTTATTTATATAACATCATATACAATTATTTAATGGATTTTTTAGATATCATTACTGGTGGCCTACTGAGTTGTACTCAAAACCTAATCGAGCTACCTCATTGTTACCTGAATATATTTCATTGTTACATGACAAATTAAGGTTAAAGTAAATGTCATAGATGGCTAATTTTGGGATGGATCATGGATAAGGGGACCAGACGTGGTTATGACCCTGTTTGGGAGTTTCCATTGTCATTACTTTTGTGTAACATTTCTAGACATGGAATGCACTTTAACCTAACAGATATACTGCTCTATTTTATATTATATTCCCAGTTTTGGTTATCCAGTTATAATGGTTTTGATCTGGTTATGATATCATTTGTTTATTTAGTTGTTATTGTTTATTTATTTCTACTAGTGTATTACTCTAATAAAAGAGGGTATAGTCTCCCTATGTTTGATATGTTACCCTTGCTTCTAGTCAGAAGTGTTTGGAATATGGGGAGTTGTCCTCGAGGTCACATTTTAGTTCGGCTCAAGGAACCTTCATGTGGCACCCATGTTAAGATGTTATAATAGGTCCATGTTTGCATCTTGGCAGTTACAGTATCGAGTGATCATTGGGATTCTTAATAATCAAAATATGATGGTTCATTTTTCATCAGAGGAGGGCCTGATCCTTGCATATTTCTAAGCTCATCACATTTATAATGAGTACTGATTATATCTATTTTCATTTTTCTTATGATTTACATACTGAATGAGATTTTTTGACTATGTATCTTTGGGTAAGCTTTTCAAAACTCCTTCTCTTCCAACATCCATCAATTATCTGAATGGTTGGAAACATGTTCAGTTGATTTTTGTCCTTATAAAATCAAGTTGATTCATTTTTTCACCCTATATACTTACATCTTTGAATTAAGTTTTATTTTTCTATACCACTTGTTAAATGGGTTTGGATCAATTTTTTTGGTATGAGATTCGGTGTATGGAATCGGTGGTCGTTGAGACATGGTTATATTTATTCTCTTTATTCAACTGTTTGGGACATTTGTAATCTATTTTCCCTAGTGAACATATGCTTCATCATGGGAGGATTATTATATTTCTAGTATAGGGTATATTTATCCTTTAGTTATTGATGTTATTATTTTTAGAGTTAATGAAACTTCCATTGATCATCTTCTTCTGAAATAGATTAGATTAGGTAACACTGATATGAGGGGATATGATATATTTGCTACATTGAAATGTTACTTGATCTCTTTCAAGAAAGTATTATAGGTACTTGGTGAGGATTAATTGATACATAATAAGGATTATCCCTCCTTTTTAGAAACCATGATGTTTATAGAAATTGATGATGTAGAAGATCTTTCCATAGTCTCTGGATCTAGGAATTATAATAATAGGACTTCCATTTCATGTCCATCCTATTGAATTATTGTGTTTTCGATTAAGAAATCCTCACATGATTAGGAATGGGGATCTTCAAGTGATAAGTATTCCCCAAGTATTATCCATATCCAAAACTACTTTACATATTTTCATGATAATGAGGCGGAAGGTTTTGATTCTAAAGGGTGATAGAATTTTATAGCAAGATGGAAAAGGAAACATAACAAGAAACTGCTTACTGGGGACATTGAGCCGAGTGATAAAAGAACTAACTCCCAATCAGTGTTAATGATGATTAGGAACCTATCATGAATATGATAGTTGGATTTGGTTCAAGGTTTGGCGAACAAGGAAGGCTTTTACTTAGGAATTTCCAAGTGCATTGGGGGGGAATCAAGGCCATGTAAAGACTACTTGAAGATACTAAATACTATTGTAACCAGATAATTATGTAAAGAAAGGAAAAGTAGGGATGGAATAGGTCCTAAAGAGTTACAATTTTTGGATGTGTTCAATCATGAACTAGGTGATAAAGCTCCAAGTGGGGTTAACCAGACACCTTAATACATAGTCATTGGGTTAGATTGACTACCAATTTTTGCCGATTACGTTAATGGAATAGCATGAGAATGGGAATATGAAAATGAAGTATGCTTGGAGTTCATTATATAATCCAAGGAATAAATAATTAAATGATTCATCAGGATCAATGCCCCGAATGATGATGTCAAATTTATATGTGACAAAATGATTCTAATTGATACCAATAAGGACCAAAGTGGCCGGATCAATAAAAACGACCACATTTTTTCTGTGGATTTAACAAAATGAAGATCAATGCGGAGGAATACATCCAATCATGGGTCAACCTGACTAATTATTTCAAAAATATTATCAAGGATGATCCAGATATGTAGGTAATGATACTTCAATGGGATTTATATAGGGTGCTTAATTCCAATCATCTTATATCATCATTAATAATATTTTTTTTTATTTTTTTAATGCCTAACACAATATTGTTTTGAATTATGTGGCTTCTCACTTTTTTCACAAATCTGTTTTTGAAAAAACAAATTAAGTTTATGTTCTAGTAAGTATTACTATAAAATAATAGAGCTCTTTAATCATGGGAGGTGAAAAATATAATATCCCAATTAAAAAACTCTTGTTTGAGGATACCATTTTCATGCACATTTATTTTAGGTAAATTTTATTGGACATTTTGTAAAAGATAGACTCTTTACTATAAGATATAATAAATTTTATTCAAATAAATATGTAATCATTATTTAAGAAAATATATTCCCTTTTAAAATGTCTTCAATGTTATCATTATCAGCATATGTAATAATTTTTTCATCGAATATATAAATATGAAGTCATTCAACTGGAGGGAACCTGGAATGTATATCATAACAAAATATTCCCTAAGAATACTCAGATAGTGATATATATTTCTAGTCATAGTAAATATTAATCTCAAAAACATGATTTTCATATTTATTATTATTATATTCCACTTAAATTAGAAAAATCACCTAATCTTGGCCTTTTTATATGTTTAAACAAATACTTGGTTGAATGAGACTGATTTTAAATATCTTTACTAAGAATAATTATAAGGTTTTTTCATATCTATTATTATTTGTAGGTCTTTAAAAAGTTCTGAAATAATTGAGGAGTTAAAACTATTTCAATAAATATTACAAAGCGGAAGCAAGAGCTAAGATCTAAAATTATAAAATTTATTTTATTTTATTAATAATAGAATTTAATTTAAATACCTAAATTCTTGTATTTTGTTCTATAAATCATTCACGATGCCATAATATAAAGCTGTGGGATTTTTTATTTCCCATAAATTGGTATAAAAATACCAATACAATGATATTTTTGACATTTTGGTCTAAAAATATGATGATAACCACTATTTTTGATAGACTTATTAATCCTTTAACCCGTATATTTTTAAGAGAACATTGAATTATAAGTGTTCATGTGTTTGTGGAAATTTTGAGAAACCTCGCATTTGATGTTGAAAACAATATTTAACATGTATTCATGAATTTTATGGATAAACTCTCAATGAATATTACCTAATGAAAATAAAATTGAAAAGTCTATATTTAGTTCACCACCATTTTAACTCTTTTTCTAAAAATAATTCTACACCAAAGTATTTTTTGAAGTGCACATGGTAACCAATGTCTAAATACCATCTCTTAATAAGATTAAAAAATCTATTCATATTATAAAATTAATAATTTTATGAATAGAAAAAAAAAATTGGTCACATATATGTAACACATGAAAACAAAATTAATGCCTATATATTATGCAAATGGAAATACATGATCAATATTAGAGGTGATTTTTTCATCTTGTAAAAACCAATCATATATGAATTTTTTAATTATATTGTAATAATGAAATAAATTTAATCTACAAATAATAAATAATTTGTCAAATATGGACATTATTCTATTGTAATTAAATTAATGATAGTTGGTACCATTATAGTCGTGAAACTCATAGATTTGATCAAATGATACTACATATCTTCCAAATAAAATATGTGTGGATGCTATAAATTCATGTGAAGATGACATAGAAGTTTTAAAATCCATGATATAGGATTAAAATGATACATTATATTTAGTTATAAGTATAATTTTTAAAAATTTAAATTCTATGTAAAACAATATAAGAAAATATCACAAGGGTTAGGGTTGAAAATAAAGATAAGAATATTAATTTAAATTATTATATATTGTCTCAATCAAAATAAATCATTTATCATTAAAATGATATGTTTTTTAACATAATTGATATGTGTTAAAGTATTATTTGTTTCAAAATTAAAAATTAAAAAAAGATATTCATTCAAATATTGTAGAAAGAAGTATTTGGAATTTAATAAATTTCAATATAAATATGAAATGAATGCATACCATGAGAAGATATTGAATTAAACCAGTGAGTAATATTCCTTAAAGGGTAGTTTTTGTTATATTTAAATCATATAATAGTGATTAAACAGTGATATAAAAATATATTTTAATGAATTCAATATACCTAAAAAGATATAAATAATATAATTGGAATGTTATGATAAATCCTTGTCAATGGTATAATATGTTCTTGGTGTTCTTACAATGATGGATGCACTATTAGTGGGATAAGTGGTGTAGTGAAACCAAAAATAAATACAATTTTTAGATGCAATTCATGATGAATATTGTATTTGATTGTAAAATATAAAACCAATTTAAAATATTTGAAATAATGAAATGAATTAATGCGAGATTACCCTGAGAGGGGGGGGGGGTGAATCAATGTGTGCACTGATAGAGCAATTCAAAATAATTCTCCTTTAATTATATCACATGAATTTTGTGGATATTGAATGATCAACCATGTGGGTTACTTTTTTATGACCTTTAACTTGATATCCTTATGATTTCATGAACTTCTTTAGTGTGCGGTTATAAAGTAAATATGAACACACATATTTAATTAGTTCTCCATCACTAGGCTGCATCCATAGGTATGAATCAGCATTGTGTCATGCACCGACATCACTATGATGCTCACTCGTTACTAATGATCATTCTAATTCACCCATAATGATAGAATCACTACCTTACAGGGTGTATAGGCAACTCACTAATTCTGAAGGGTCACTCCATCAAACATACCTTTATTGGATGACTATTAGTGGAAAGAATTACCTTTACACAATTTATGGACATGTATGCCATTTCTCCATAAATTCTATCATGAAATTCATACATTATAATAGATAAATTCTTTGTTGAATTAACATTCTATACTATATCAAAAACTATTAAATACACATTGGTAATACCTTCTTTACCGATGATTCTACGTATCCAAATCCGTAGTGTTGAAATCTATTTACCAAATTGGTTATGTATCCAAATATAAAGTCTGGTCATGTAGCTTATTTGATAACATATCCTAAGCTTCTATGTATCCATTTCACATAGTGGTCTTATCCATGTATCCGATTCACATATCCATTCTAACCACATACCCATTTTTCTCATGTAGTCATTTTGGAAACATATTGGATTTTCTCATGTTGTCATTATAACCACGTAGAAGATTTCCACCAGTATATATAATTCCATAATCTTTCATTTTTACATGTTATTGGCTTCTATTTGGACACATCCACATGTATATTCACATTTCCAATCATATCTATGGTTTTCATTAACTAACTTTATGGAATCAATGAGTTCATACTAATTCTCTAATAATCTGAATCTTCATCCTGAGTTTGGGAACTAACAATCTACAAAGTATAACTTAAACAAATTGGTCATATTCAACATGTGATATAAAAAATTCTAGTGTAAAAAAACTAACTTTATTCATTGAGATTCTAACACACATATTATTCCTCATCCATGACCACCTTGTTATTGGTCACTAATTCCACTATCAACAAATCCAACATCAATCCAATAAGATTTCTAATATCTCCCCCTTTGTATTCTGTTTACAATACAATATACTATTTTCCCCATTATTCATTTCATGCAAGGATGTATCTTCTCCCCCTTAATTATATCTTAATCTCCACCAATAATATATCCTCTCCCCATTATTGTTAGTAAAATATGAAGGTCCTTTTAAATGAAATGTGTCTTTCAAAATATCCATATACAAAATAAATGATACAAATTTATTACTTCTACTTGTAATTTTATATAACATAATCTTGGAGGAATCTAACCTTTCAAGGAGGAAAAAATTACAAGAAATCTCAACTCCCCCATTAGGGGTGTCTTGTCCACCAAGAAAATTTTATCCCCAAGCATCAAAACAGTATTCATTCCTCGACATCAAAAAAATATTGATTAGAAAAAAAAATTTGATTCCACATGTAACGCTCTCCACTCTACTCCCTTGATATATTTTATGAATATATTATTTGTGTGAATTCACCATTTTTTAATTCATATATAAAAAAATACTCAAATCTCGAGATAAGTTTAAGAAATAATTGTATTTACAGAGAACTACAAGGTTCCCAAGTCACTTATGGAAACCAAGAAACACACAAAAAAAAATTATAATTTAAACCTTTAAAATAGGAATTTTTACCTCCATAATTTTAAACTAAACAATTAGTATATAAAATTAATGTACTCATTTTTAAGAATCAAACCACATGATGATGTAATGTATACAACTTGATAAACATTTGACACCCCTTTTTGTAAGAGCGGTTCAAGTTTAACAAATGATGCCACTTGAACTCTATTAGTTCCCAATTTTCATATGTTTTTTAACACTTATGATAATGTATAATAGCCTTTTAAGTTTAGAACAACTCGCATTGAAGCCTTTTTCCTTGACACCATTTTTATCACTTCATTAATTAAAAATTAAGGATAATAGTAATTGAAAAATTATTTCCAATTAAGCATCTTGTGGATATTTTGAAAATAAAATATAGGAATAACAAAAAAATTTAAAAAAATTCTAATATTTTAATATAAAATCATTTTTGTTCCTTCTTATGATTCTCTATCATCATATTCTCTTATAATGATTGATTTAAACATTCAAATTGATACCAATTTTTTTGAATGACAACCACGACCTCTTCAAAATTATTTTAATCATGGAAATTATAAAAAATATTTAATATCAGTGTTAATACCAATTGATGTAAGTAAATATCGTTTATGATTTGGAAGACAACTAAAATCAACATTTCCATGCACATGTATTTTTGAACATATTTTCATTGAGATCTATCATAAATGTGAATTTTAGGAACAATAATTAACATGATTTTCTGGAAAAATCGTCCCCAAGGATCATATCTCCACATTAATTCTACACTAATTCAAAAATAGTTAGAGAAAATGAATCAAATGGGGATAGGGGCACCTACAAGTTCCTCAAATTGAGGAATAGGGCTGGTTAGGATGATCCAAACCATCACCTTCCATATTTCCTTTACCCTTTTTCAAATATCATGAATAAAATGAAATCATCTATTTATTTTCTTCATCATCACTTGTAGAAAAAAATATAAATCTATTACCAAAATATCTCCATTTCATAATAACACTTGTATACTTCTTTTCATGTATGTAAAACCTGCAGTTCTTTCTTGGTCGAGGCATTTCCACAATTTTGGAATTGATCACAAATGAATAAGTTGATAAATGGTTAATATCCTGAGTGAATCTTACGTCCATATTTATTTTCCATTGTATATTCATCTTTTTTAAAGTAGTGGTTTTAGGCCCACATCAGTAAACATATTATTTGTTATCCAAAAGATTCATCTTGTAATATATCTTCCTAGGTGGAGTCAACATAAAATTTTATTCCACAATCTTTATAGTTCGAACACCCTCTAGTTTTTTACTTTAATAAAATTCTTCATTTCTCCAAGGGTGTTTTTTTTATTTCTTATATTTTAGTTCATGATACACCTTTATAGTGGATCATTTTCATTATCCAAAAAATGAAAATATGTTCTATGTTTACAGTGTTTTTTCCTATAGAATAATTCTCTTTGTAGATCCTCAGATCCGAGTGACTTTGTATGGATTCCTTAACCTTCCATTAATTTATAAAATATAAATACCTTTCTCTATGATTTAGGTTATAAAAATGAGACAATTAACATAACTTTCAAACCTCACGTGGTCTCTACTTGATTGAGAAATTGTCACTTCTAGATTTTTTCAAACATATTTGGGATTGTTGGCTCCAAAACAACTACTCATGATGTGCTCAGATTACTCAAAATAAAATAAATTTTGTTATTTCATATTTTTTGTAACCAATTTTATAGATTTTTCATGTAGCAACCCTTTATATCCATATTTTAGATCATTAATCCTTTTCATTACCTCATAGTTTGAGTTATCATTTAGAGGGACATTCATGTTCTTAACATATTTTTCATCTTTTCCTCAAGGTCTCATATTTTCATATACTTATAATTATAAAATGTAAAAATTAGTTTATTATTCTTATTATCATCTATATGTGATTTCAACCTTTCTTCAGGTTGGGTCTTGGGAGTTAGGTCGCAAATCATAAACTCCTTATCCTAGGAAATTTGTTTCTAGATCTCTTGTGAAATATTTTCAATCATGCAACTTTCCTCCTTAATCATTAATCCCACTTTTATTCATTATGAAATTAAATGCCACTTATTCATCCATTAAAATCCTAAATTCACACATAAAATAATCAATCAATAAAAACTACACCACATGAATGAAACTCCATCATTCTTTATTTTCATTTCATGATCATTCCTTATAAAAATAATTTTATTTTGTTTCCATTTAATCTCTATAATCACATATCCTTTTAATCTCTAATTTAAAGAGTAAAATTTATGACCCTTTATACATAATATATTTAGAAAAACGAATTTCATTGGTCTTTGATTTTACCTCTTATTGAGAACAAAACTATTTAAAAGAAATTTTTTTCATTTTTTTATAAGGAACATATCACTTGTCTTTTATTTTTCACCGAAGAACTATTATAATTTCATACATATGAATTTGGTAAATATTACATGATTAAAATATTTGTACATGTTTCATGAGATCATCATTTAATACATCATTAATAAAATCATTAATTTTAAATTTTCTATGATCTATTTTAATGATAACTCTATGTTTACTCAATAGTAAAATTCTATCTTTTACCACTTCTTGAGAAAATATAAGGTAAAATAATATAAACAATATGAAATAATTTTACATGTTTAAAAATTATCTCCATCAAATAAAGGATAATTCACTATGTGTTACATGTTCAATAAAACTTCATATAAATTCAGAAAAAAAATCCAATGAAAAAACTACCTCTAATACCACTTATTTGAAATAATAAAAGGACATAATGTGACATCACCATGGGGGGTGAGTTAGGGTGTATAATGGTATATGAATTAATATTCTTTCTCTGTTAAAAATCTCACATATAATTTAAGGATCTTGTCCACTAAAACATGAAGGTATCATTGTTGTTATCTTGAACCAGATATAATTTATTTTTCTTGATCTATTTTATTGTGAATGAATAAAAAAAATATGAAAAATTGTATTTACCTGGTCACCCTCACTAAGATATATCTATGTAGATTACATCAACATTTTTCAATGGACAGAAATCCCTATGAAGCTCAATACTTAAAATGGTTTGTGATAGGGCAATATTATTCCCATTATAACTAAATTACATGGTTTAGGGACCACTCACTACTTTATAAGGATCTCTCCCTAAAAACATAATTCTTTAGAACACTTCTATTAGAATATATCACCTTCACATAATTTATCAAGATATAGGTACCTTCTCTAGTAAATTTGGGAAGAAATTAATTCATTATTATAGATAGATTCTCTATTGAAGTCCATTTTGATGCTTCTTTACAAATTTAGAAGAGTGCATTTGAAAAATATTATTCATTACATAATATCTAGAAAATATTCACATTTTTATGGCACAATAATCAACTTACTTATTAATCTTCATTATAAAAGTTTTTATAGGATTCCAAATATTATTTATTCCATAATAATTGTATAACTTCTTTCCAGAATAATAATGGAATAGTTATGAATTATTGGATGAAAAAAATACCTTATTTTAATTTGTAATGAACTTAAATGATGTAATTTCATCATGCTTCTAGCCCCTCGTTAGAACAACACCATATTATTATTTTCCTTTTAATATAATATAGATATATCTACCAAATTATCTCTCTATTATTATTATTTTATAGATATTTTTTTTCTGCTTCACAGTCTCTCTTCTATTTATCTTCCTCTATGATACATCTCTTTTCATACAGATCCTCTGATCTTATGCTATCATTATCACAATTGATGTATCTATAATTTTAAATGTCATAAATGACATTTAATTAATCCACTAGTCAAGGGATATTTTCTATAACTATATGGGATATTTCTATATTTTTTAAATATAATTACCTAGAAATATACAAATCCTCTTAGCATGTATTTCCATATATATAAAAATATTGGGAACCAAATGTGCACTACTATAATTTTAAGAGTCATAAATGCCTCTTAAATTATCTATGTTTCTCAGGATACATATTACCATATGATAAGGGTATGAATTCCTATGATAAATACACCTGATAAAAAATGCATCTTCCCACTTTCATTTCTATATTTTATAAAAAACATATCTTTACCCATGAAAATGAGAGTCTTCATCTTGACCCTCCATTTTAGGATGACCACACATTATTATAGAATTTTATAATAGATAAAGATCACTTAATTTCTTTAGGAGAAGTTTAATGTTCTTTACAGTCCATCCATCACCATAAATCCATTTCAACTCTTTATATTTTTTGTGGTCTCATCTTCAAATTACGGTGTAATGAGTTAGAATAAATCTATATACCCATATAGTAAATATCCTTCCAAAATGAAGAGTAAAATTTCTAATGGAGATATAGGTGGCCTATGTTGCTACATAGCCCAATCTATGTATCCAAAATATATTTACACGATTAAATATATATCCAAATGTGAAGGATGGTCATATAAATAACTTTCTCACATATCCTATTTTGCTCTTATCCAATTCACACAATCATTCTGGCATCGCTGTTGGTTCATTTATCCATTCTGGCCACATAACCATTTTTATCACTTAGTAGTTCTGGTCACATATTGTATTTTCTCACATCATCATTCTATTTATGAAATTGATTTCCAAATATATATATAATTCCATAATACATTCTCATAATAAGTTTCTAGAATTTATTTGGGAACCTCCACATAGAAAATTATCCATACAGTTCTCCTTGACAAGCATTTTGGATTTAATGAACCCATAATTATTCTCATAGCTTATACCACTTAGTACTCACTTTGAGAAATAAAAATATTAGATGTAATACTTCAAAACTTTGGTCATATTCAACATTTGATGTTAATATTTATTTTGTTAAAATATCCAACATAATTCATTGAGATGCAAACACACTTCTCGGTAATCATACTTAAACAACCTTGTTTATGGTCACAAAATATATTTTCAACAACTCTAACACAAATACATTTGGATTGCTAACATAATACATACAATTGGTTTGGACATTATATAGAACCCCTTACACAGTGTTCCCTTTAAAGTGATGTATTTAAAAAATATATTCTAATATATAGTTTTTGATATTGTAAAATGTATATAAACCCTTTGAAATTGTCAAATATTATATAGCATAAGTATTCACGTGAATAAATATATATGTAAAAAAATAAAATAAAACATACCATATAATGGAAAAGCTGATAAATAAATTCTTCTTGACTTGTTTAAATTGACTATTTATAGATGATGGTCTATTTTCTATAAAAATGTGTCATGAAGCATTTTAATATTAAGAACTCATTATGTTACATATACCCATCTCTTATTTTTGATGAAATAAATAATTAAATAACAAGACTTATAATTTTGCGGTATAAATTTATATGTTATAATGTTAATCATTATCATTATAATCTTAAACCTCTTAGGTTTTCTTTAAAATTTGGCATCTTTAAAATTAACTCGGTATTTTAAATCTAGTTGTGACATATCAAGTATTATTCTATAATAAATTTTAAAACACAATCCCCAAAAGAAAAATAGGTATATGTATTTTGTTATATAGTTCTTAGGTAGAATGTATTTGAAATGAAAATATACATTGTTCATATAAAAAAAGATAATCATTATATAAATATTCTTGAAAGGGAACATACTTACTTGGAGTAGATCACAATGTTCTTAAATTCTGCTTGGAAGAGATAGAGTATAGGTTATAACATTAATGTAGAAGAAGTTGATAGAAAATTCATGCAACTATTTTGTACATATTGATTTTGGTTTTAATATGGATTTCTACAAAAAAATTATATTATATTGTTAAACATATATGGTATTCTATAAAAGTGTGAAATTAATGTAAATGATGTAGTATATAGTAATATAAAGTACTTAAGAAATTTTAATGTTTTCTCATATTCCTAAAATAAAAAAATAATCGAAATTGATGGTGTAATGAAACAAAATTTTATAAATTAACTATCCTTTTTGAATGAATAAAAGCATTATGTTGTTTTAGAAAAAACATGAACTAATTTGCTTATTTTTTACTATTATAAAATAAAGAAGATTAGATTAAAATTTAAGGTAATAATCTTAATAGTTAAAAATATATCCATTGAAATGAAAATGTTATTATTTGTATAATTGAAGAGAAAT
Organism: Viscum album; assembly: GCA_963277665.1. Classification (NCBI taxonomy): domain Eukaryota; kingdom Viridiplantae; phylum Streptophyta; class Magnoliopsida; order Santalales; family Viscaceae; genus Viscum; species Viscum album. The sequence goes on along the minus strand of OY728153.1, from coordinate 1,510,452,599 downwards.
GATAAAGTCTAATTGACATATATGAAATATGTGATGACCTCAACTGGTAGGATCACACCCCATGAAAACAAATTATCCAAGATTATGAGGTAGATGATGTCACTAGACTTTTTCCTTGATCGAAACCATACTGAAATTCAATAACTAAATCATGGAAAAACCTTTTATGATATAATTTCAATGTTATAGAGATCACATCCTAGTCCATGTTTGTTAAACCTCCCTATGAAAGTGACACCATCAAATTCCTTACCTTTACAGTGTATGCTGGTGTAATAATGGGTTATGTATTTAACTATAGTTGTATGAATTTGTATGTTTTATTGTTAATAAAATAATTATTATGATTATGCCTTTTCATTATTAATTTATATATTCAATTGCATATGAGTTTATGAAAATTAGATTTTGATATGAAGAAATTGAAATATTTTCGGAAAATATAAGGTTTTAACACACTTTTTGACAAATTCAATAATTTTTAAATAAATATCACGTTCATATAATTATATTATTAAATAATATTTATTTATATATTAATGAAAATACAATTCAATGAATCCCAATTTAAACTTTATAAGGATATAGAAATTATTATTATCATAAAAATAAGCATTTTCCAATAAATAATGTTTCTTTTTTAAAAGCATCAATTCATATATTTAGAAAATTATTTTGAATTAATAAATATTATTTTGGAAATAATCATATTGAAATTAGAAAATGGTTATATTTTCCTAATTTTTTGAGATAGTAAAATATTTGGGTAAACATTAATCACGATATAGTTATATGGTATGTATTATGAGATTAAAATGATCCAAAAGTGATGTAATATATTCTATAAAACGAATATATGAGAAAATATATATTTAAACTTATAAATAAAATATTATTTAAAGATATTTGTTTAATTTTATAAACATTTAAGGATACCTCCAAAACCTTTATTATTCTTTAATATTTTAAAATCAATTATTTATGAATATGATTGAATCTCACCTCAAAAATAGAATTATCATAATTTTTTTAGTTATACATGTAGAATAATGAAAACCAATCCTTTTTAGTATAAATATAGGGGAAAACTTGGATAAGGTTTTTGGTTTTTCTTATTTTATCTTATATATTCCAAAACATATGATTCAAAATTAATAAATAATTCCCCTCTCTTTTGTTATAAATACCCACCCAGTCTCCCACTCACTTCACTCAAAACCCATTTATGATGAAGTTGTTAGAGTTGGTGCCCTAGAACCAACTTAAATGTACTTTATAATAAATAGTATTAATGTATTTGTATATTAATAAATTACTTATCACGTCCTGATTGTTCTTCTACATAACATTATTTGTGACAATATCCTAAAAGTAGCTATCACACTTAAATGTCTTAAAAGATCTCTACTCTGATGAGAACCTGAAAGTACTATAAAACTATTCATAAATATATCTTCTAAATCCATATTATATTAATTTAGGGACAGAAATGATACATTCAATCAGTGGTGGAGACTTATATGACTTTGATGCCCCTTCTCATGGTGTACACCTTTGGTCATATCTAGGAGGATATTATGAGAACGAGACCCACCAGTAAGAAATAAAAATTCATATTTTTCAATGGATTTTCATATCTATAGACATGTTTGTTGGTCCTTAAACATTAAGATTATTAATAATTATTTTTATGAGATTCGTACTTTTATGTATTGAAGAAAACCAAGACAATAGATGTTCACGGCGAGGTAAGTTATATTGTGTGCGTCATGATTAATATCATGTTAATGAATAATGTGAAAATGTATTTTTTCTTTATGTTCATTAATGAAATTTGATATCTATGGACCTTTGATGGAGATTATATAACAAAAATAAATCCATGTCCATGGTATTCTATAGGTAAGTTCTATTTTTGGGAAGTAAAAGAAAGTGACAATGAGCACATTGGATGATGACACCAACATGAAAACCTGCTTGATTTGAGACATCATGAAAAAGAGATTTTATTACACATTAAGTGTCTGTATGAGCAAACATATCATTACAACATTAAATTCATTACCTATGGGTGTCTTGGCATGTTTTTATATGGTAACCTTGGAATTTAGTCTAAATCGGATAATGCCACTGAAAAGGTGGCCTAGAGGGTCACACACTATGTGTATCCGTAATCATAGTTAAATAATATATTTTTATTTATTATTTAACAAAATGAATAAATATTATTCATGAACATGGGTTAATAACAATTCATGTATTATTGATTTCATATATTTCATCAATAGTTATTTGAGAGATTATGATGTCAGTAGAATATTTAAAAAGTATATATTTTCAATTTATTGAATATAATATTTATTTATTACTTTGATAATAATGTAGTTATATTTATGTAATAAATAAATCATCATTATTCAAGGTCTGATAATTGTTACAGAGTAATGGTGAACCCTAATTTTTGGGGCGATGAGAAATAATAATATTGAATATTTTTTTGTTAAACAATATTTAATTATAATTCACAAGTTAAGTGTATGTTGAGAAATAATGATATTATTATTATTATTATTTGACATGGGGTTTTTCTATGATTAAATAAATAATTAAGGTCACTTGTGAAATTATTTTATTTTTACCCTAGAAATTTTGAACCCTATTATGTTATTTTCTCAAGGTGTAAATTCATTTGTCTTGGTTGTACACAATAGATTTGGAGAATACTCTCAAGCCTACATAAATCCCTTCTCCAAGAATTATCCCAATAATAAAGAGAAAACCTTATCCATCGGATCAAGGAGAATTCTTTGGGAGCAGTTCTCTAAGTAATCAAAGGTGGATGGAGAAAGCACAAGGATCTACCATGATAGAACATGTATATTTCTTCAGCAACATCTAGTGATTCATAGAACATGTGTAGATCACCGCTAGAAGAAATATAAACTTATTTTTTACAACGCAATGATGGTGGACTGCATATTTTTCAATGAAATAATCAATGGAAAAATAATTAAAACAAAGGAAATTAATTATTTAATTACATTAATTATAAATAATATGTGATGATTCTCTCTCTGGTTCTAGATTGATTACCACTGTCTGATCTAATTGATCCCATTTTATTGATCGCGACGTTTATCGTTGTGTAGATCTTGGATTGGTCATTAATCATGAAAAAAAAATCAATGTTGGGAACTATCCCTCACAAACTTCCACTGTACCCATAACCTACAAGTGGTATAAGAGCTTCAAATAATTATTTACAACTACATAATGATCGTTGGTGATATTTCATTTGTTATTTTGTTTCCCAATTCATGTTTAATCATTATTTTAATCCAAATTATGGGATATTATTATACCTCCTTCTTTTCTAATAGATTTAATCGAAATGATTATTTTTATAAATAAAATAAAATCAAGGATCTCATCCACAGGTTCCAAGGTTTTTGGTTGGACAACACAGGATTACATGTTGTGTAACCAGACTTACATTCCATGTAGTCATGTTCAGTGCACTGGAATTGATAGAAAAATTAATTCATGATTATGAATTTATTACACAATTTAAATGCACCGCATTTTGACAAAAACATAATGGCACATGGTTCACCAATGTACACACCATGTATCCCACCTAAATAATGTGTAGTCTCTTTGAGTCATAGACAGACCATGAGTTACCATACATGGCCTACCTAACCAGTGACTATGTAATTCAAATATCTCATGGAATGTATCCCATTGGACATTCTGTGTACTCCATTTTTGAAGCACGATTTAGATGCCGAGTTCCTAGGCATGTAATTTGGATAAACAGTGAGAGATATAAAAATATTGTAGTTTGAATGCACAAGCCTAACAATTAACAAAATTACATAGATTTAAAATTTCTTTATTTTACTGTGTAAACCTTGATACAAGTACTTTCATGTGATCATAAATATAGGACACGCCATGTGATGGGTTTTAATATGCATAAATATTTAAATGTTTAATTAATATCTACATAATGTTTAGATCTTCATATCATGTATGATATATATTAAAAGTTGTTACTCTATGCCCATTGAAGCATAACATGTGATTGAAAACTCATTTAATTAGTGTAATCATCCATGAAGTACACATTGTGAAAGTGTGTGATAAGTTGTGTATGCCATATGTCACTAGAGTAAAACAATATACGAGTATAATGCATATTGTGTAGAATTACATGAGTATTCACCATGTTTCATCTAAGAAATATTTATGTACATAGTTAATGTTAAATGAATTTATTTATTTTGATTAAAATTATAATGGATTATATTCTCATTGAACTTCATATGAGAATTAAGATAAAATATTTTATTAATAAAAGAAAATAATTAATTGATTTGAGCATGATTTATCTTAAATAAGAAAAATTATGAATTGAATTCTAGTTTTATTAAATGTGTAATTCATTGCATACATATTAATGATCATGAGATAGACCAAAAATTTGTATGTCATTAGTTTCATTTAATTTATTAATAAATTATGTAGTTGGTCTGTGCGCCTTCTCTCCTATTATTATGTAGGGTCTGCGTGCCCATGGTTTATTTTATGTAAACCCCTTTTCCCTTCACCTGTGCATGAGTTAAAAGTAATATTTAAAGCATGGATCTCCTATGCTAGTGGATGTGGTTCATGTTTGGAGTTTAGGATAAACCAATCCAAGGAGATACCATTGTGGATAGGTCGAAGTTGTAACACGAACCTTAATCGATTTGATGAACATCCCCCTAGGTCAACAATTTGTTTATCAACCTCTTGATTAACTAACTGTTGGTGAATCTTATGATCATATCACTTTATTATTTTATTTCTGTCAAGTTTAATGGTTATTTCATTAGGGATGTGTTTTTGCAATCACACAATTTAATGAATTAACGAGTATGAAATATAAAACTAAAATAAATTGTCTTATGTGTAAATATTATCTAATACATGATTAATCACTTAAGAAAACCCACTTAATATTAACAAGAATGTTATAAAGATAATAATTTTAAATTTACACATAAAAGGATAAAATCCGTCAAAAAAATATTAAGTCAGTGTAGCCTTCCACTACTTCAGTTAAAACTGAACCATAGTTCAAAGTTCTTGAACAACCTATGTTGGGGTAATTTAAATTATAGGGGAATTATAAATTAATGTTTTTGGTTAACTTAAAATTATTTACATTATGTGTTGATGACCAAATTTGGTCTTGGGGTAACTAAGGGGAAACGTTTGTGGAATTCCATTTTAAGGATTTCAGGAATGGGGAATCCACTCAGCGATTCAAATAACTTTGAGTCAATGTATTTGGAATTTATAATTCCTACCAAAAACCATTCAATTTTATTGGGTGATCCCATGTTGGGTTAATGAGAAGGGTAATATGGATCCTTTCCTCTATAATTTCCAAGAAACATGATATTTCAAATCCAATGGTGAGGGTTATTGAATTTTGATAAAATATTGGGAGACTAATAAAAATAAAATTTATTTATTTGTATAAATTCTATCAGATAATGTACCAAAATTTTGGAAATATTATTTTAAATAAACATAATAAAAATTAAATCAGACATATTATTTTAATCCATACATGATATGGATAACATTCTCACTGGAAAAAACTTCCAAGAGTGGAAAATGTGCCCACATGTCATCCTTTCCATGAAAGAAAATTATACATGCTAGTAGAACCATTTCTAGCTACGCTTGGTAATGAGGAAAGTGATGAAGAGTTATCAATCTATGAGAAACATCTAAATTATTCTATAGATGTTCATTTCTTCATGATATCATATATATCCAATGATATTTTGAAGAAAAATACATATATGGATACCTATAGCATGATGTCTCACCTTCAGGATCTCTATGAGAGGTAATTTTCCAAACATGGGGGATCCATTTGTTCCAAAAATAATGGTGTCTTTTAACGGTTTTTAAGTTTTAATAAGGTTAGATGATTTTTATTTCCTTCTTAATTCTATTTAGTACTTTTAACTTCTATGAATCAATGGATCTCTCTCAATTTATCTCCAAGCCTCCACTTTTTTCTGTCTACTTATTTTCCCTTGTGTCTATTATTTATTTCTCCTCTACATCATTATATAGATTAATAGAGGGACTATACAACAGCATGGATTGTCATCCATGGTGGTCCATGAGGCTTTTTTTAAGGGAGACCAAGGATGCCCCAGCCCATGAAGATTTTCATTCACAGGGGGAAGTAGTTTGTGGGGGAGAAAATCACCATTCAGCCATGAGAATGACTTGATTTTGACATTAGGATCCAGGGGTACTATATCATCCCACAAATAATTTTTTCACTGGGGAAAGTAATTTGTAGAGGAATAAATGGTCATCCAGCCTCATAAAATGACTTTATTTCATTTGTGGGCATTGGTGGTGCCATATCATCCCATAAAAAATTTCTTTCATGGGGGAGGATCATTAATAGGGGATGAAATCACCATCCAACCCAGTATGGGACTTAGTTCGATTTGTAGGTTTGAGTTGTACTTCCTAATCATAAAAACAATTTTGTTCATGGGGGATGGTAATTCGAAGGGACAAAAATCACCATCGAACCCCACAAATGACTTGTTTTTATTTGCAGGAGTAGGTTGTACTCCCACATCCTTTGAATGATTTCATTCGCATGGTGATTGATGAAGTGGTGAAATTTTATGCAGAGTAGTGGTCTGTTTAGTGATTCTTACTACATGTACATGAACTTTCCATCATGGCTTCGTCCCCTTTGAAACCTTTTATTAAAACATTTCTTTTTATTTGTTTACTGTTTGGGTTTATTTTTACCCTAAAGGATTTCATGAAAGTATGCTTATCATTCAATAAAGATATTTTTCTAGTTTGGATGGTTTTTTGGTGTGAATGTGGACCCAAAATTCTCTAATTTTTTCATAATTCCTAGGACTGAGTGAGTATATCTTTGACTAATTATTGTCTAGCATGGAAAAACTGACCAAATTTATATCTCTTATATTATCAATGTATTTTTTTCCTAAGTCCACTATGGTGAGTGCATAACATGTGTAACATGAATTTTTCTAAGGCCTCCCTTTATGAGTTTTTGAACTAAAAATATTTATTACTTTTAGATTTCATTTGATTTTTCAATTTTTTTCTTAAAACATTTGAAGTGTTTGTTTAGTGAGCTTGGACTCGACATTTTCTTAGGGTTACCTTTGTAGGTTTTCAACTTGGAATGTTTTTTACCTCATTAGTTTTATTTTTATTGTTCAATTGTTTCCTAAACCCTGAGAATAATAGTTCTAGTGATTTTGTACTCAACTTTTAACTAAGGTTACTTTTTTGGTTTTCTACCAGGTGTGTTTTGAATTTATTTCCAGTTTAGTGTCTTGTAAACCAAACTAATGAAACTAGTGTTTTAGGTTTAAAATCATTGACCATGAATTATGGGGAGAGAATCCTAATCGGGATTACTATCTATGATTTTCCTATTATTCTTCAGACATGAATAGGGGATATTTGGACCCTAGATTTGTGATTTGTGAATCCAATAAATGATATGGGGCATGTACACTAGGTGTAACCATAAAATTATTTCCAGAATGATGTTGTTGGGGCGTACATAAATAGGAGAAGTCTATCATTTGGAATGATTTTCATTTGGTATAAATGCATTTTTTGTGGGAAACATATGCAAATTCAACTAGGGAATATTATGCACAGTCAAAAAAAGGTTTCCCCATGACACTAACCCTCCATTTATAATGGCCATGTAATTTGGGAAAATATGGTTTTATCAAGACCATGAAGGGTGGTTTGTTATGTGAAATATGTATGAATATTATGAGGGTGTCTATATCGGCATTGACCATGAACGAGAAACAACTATTACAAAAATCTGGCATGTGTAAAGGTTGGATAGATCATGATGCGGTTTAATGCCGTGAAACTCGGACATGGACCATGAAATTTAATGTCTTATGGAAATAATGTTAGAGGTACAATATTTTAGGTCTCTTAGCTTTTACTGAGGTATAAATGATTACCCTTTTCATGGTAATTTGTCTAAAAATATTCCATCATCCTCAGGCATGAAAGGGAAATGGTCTAAGCTATAATCTGGGGGGGTTTGAATCTGATGGTGATATGGGATTAAAATATCATTAGGGAATATAGAGATAGAAAAATCCTTTCATGTGGATGAATTTTCTATTGGTTGATAATCCCTTTTTGGGTGACATATGGGGATCCTACTATGGCATATTGAATATAGTCAAACAAAGGTGTCCTGGGACACCGAACCACCATTTTCGATGGCTAGAGAGGTTTATATAGATTCATAAATCCTTGGAAATAGATTTTTTTTTTGAATGTAATGGTTCATGAACATGAAAATATAACTTCATTTGGAAATTTCTCAAGAATGGGTAAAACATGTTTCTCTTATATAGCCCTGACTCATAAGTAATAAAGAATGATTTCTTTTTTTCTACTTTATATGATATCTAGTCTATATATATGGTTGATAAATAAATATAAATCTCATCAAAAAAATAATAATTCCATATTTAGTTCTGGGAAGGATCCCCATGCAGGTTTGACCCTTGCATAGGTAGGGGACATTGTTATCATTTTTTACGGCTGGAACCATTATTGGAGATCTGGGCATCATTATGTATCCTGTTATGGAATGAATAAAGTTATACATAGTTCTAGGAAGGTTTCCCCATGCATCGATCGAATTCTTGTGTGGGGTGGGGGGATTATTATTTTAATATGAGCTCACGAATGGGGTGATGAACATATTAGAACCTCCTATGTAGGTGTCACTCATTTATAAGAGAGAACGTGATTTTTGTTGTTGTTATTTTTGAACTAGGATACAAGACATGGGCGTTTTTACATATCCAAAGATGTTAGAATATTTTCATACGTTGTTCTTATATGATTCCCAATGTAGGTATGACCCATTCATAGGAAAAGGAAATTTTTTACTTTTTATATGACTGGACCCTGGATTGGATATTTAGGTGTCACTACGTATATTGTGATGGAATTACTCTTGTCACATATATGACTAGGAACACTTTTCGTATAAACTATGAGTAATAGGAGGTTTACTAGTTTGGGATGTTTCATCATGCCTCGAACATGAGGTGGGGAAAAGTGTAAACCATGATTTTGGGGATTATCAAATTAGGAGAAATGATATACAGAAAAACACCACTAGGGATTTTAGAGATACCAGAGGCCTCTCACAGGGATGAAATTTCCTTTAGTTGAGAGGTCTTTTGTGATGAAAATTTATATAATGTATTTTGGGGAATACTATTCATAGTTAATAAAAGGTGTCCTTAGGACACTGACCCCCCATTTATGATTTCTAGAGGAATTTTGTGGAGGTACAAAATTGACTGGGTCAGAAAATATGATTGATGGAAGGACTATACGAAATAAATATTCATACCTTAATTGACCATGGTGTGTGATGTTCCATACATAGATCTGATTAATATATTCGGGGGGGGCATTTCAGTTACCTTGATAGATCCTTGAAGGAGGGACCCAAACATAATATCTCTTGTATAGATCTTTGTTTGTATATAGGACTTGGGTACATTTTTTTAACCCCATGGATGGGACTAGGACATGAGGTATAGGAATCTCTATATATCTCATCAACAACAAAATAAAGCCTCAAATAGTTCTTAATGTACTATGTATTTCAATTTCATGTGGTAAAGATAGTCACAATGTATTTTAATGTCTTGTGGGAAGGGAATAGGTTCCTTGATGTGAAGAAGAAATATTGAAAATGGAAACAATATTAAAGACCTGGGTGTTACTATTTATCTTGTGATGGAAGGAATCAATCCATACATAGTTCTTAAGGTATCTTTGATCATTTCCTTTAATTTCATCTGGTAAGGACATATGTTGTGCTTTTTTAGGTCTTGTGACGAGGACCAAAGTAACCCTAATGTGAATTGATATGCTTTGGCCAGGTGGGGAATCCCCTACAAATACTCCTAAACAAACATGAGCTATGATCGGTGTGATAATCAAGTGGCGATTATGGTTTAATCCATCACATAATGGAGACAAAATGAAGGATATGGTAACTTTTAATTTATGGTGGACCAACCAAGAAATAAAATCTAGGAGTTGCTACGTATCTTGTCAAAATGATAACCAAGATGTACGTAGTTATAGAAGTGGTTCTTTGTATAGGTTTACATATGAAGGAATCATTTTCATTGGTTTCAGATGGACTAGAGATTGGATATCTGGCCATCACTACGTATCTTATGTGGAAAATAATCAAGCCACGCATAGTTGAGAAAGAGATATCTCTATGTTGGTTTGATCTACACACAAAGGGAGAATTTTTCTCATTGATTTTTTTATTGTTGCGGCTGGACTTGGGGCTTGAATTTCGAGCATCACTACATACCCTATTTGGACATCAATCGATCCATTCATAGATCTTAATGAAATATCCCTACCTTGGTCTGACCTATACATAGTGTGGGGGTATTTTTCTTTTCCTTTGGGGTGGTTGGATTGTGGTGTAAATTCCGGATTTTCTTCAAAAATCATTAGAATGAGAGTCAATACATATATAGTTATAGAATATAGCATGGTAGATGACCAATTCCAGTGGAGATGTCATATCTAGGGAGAAAATTATGGTGTTGTGAAATTTAACATCATACAACGGGGATAATGGTTCCATTTAGATTATTATCTTGTGACATGGATAATGTGTCACTCTTTTTAAGGTCATGTGTCAAAGACTGTCCACGAAATTTATTTTCGTTCATAAGAGATGTTGTACCATGTAGTTTAATTTCATGCTATCAGGATGACCTACCATGTTATTTAACATCAAGTGATCCAGACGATGACCATGTGATTACATGAAATACTTATTCAGAAACCTCACAATGGTATGGGTCATGGAAAGTAGTATGTCCATTGAGATCAATGAATAACCTTCGTTGGAGTAGTCTTTTTGTATAGAATAAGGTCCCTCCCACTTTTCCATCATCATTAGAGCATTCTTTATATGTATAATCGGAGTTTTGTGGACTAATACCATTTCTAAATAAAGGAAATATTAGTGGAAAATTTTTTATTTAAGGTTCATAAAATCTAGTTTAGTGGATTTACAAATAATTAAAGGTATTAAAACTCTTCTCATCTAGTTGTTGCAATTCATCCAATATGTGTCTGGTATTTCCATCCATGGATAATTGATCAATGATGGAAATGAGGAGTGAGGGAAATTGAGCTTTGATGGGGAGGACCACATCTATACCATATACTAATGAGTGTGAGGTCTCCTATGTGGCAGTGAAAGTCATGGTCTAGTAAGCCCAAAAGGCATGTGAGAGCATTTCCTAACAATAATTTTTACCATTATCATAAGTATTCTGATGTATATTCAATAGGGTCTTATTGAATACCTCTCCTTGGCCTATTAACCAGTGGTTGGTAGTGAGATGAATGGTTTGAATTGATTTAATACTTTTGATATAGCTTCTCCAATATAAAAAGACAAATATTTGTTCTGTTATCCATTAGTATTGTATGTGGGACATGGAATTTAGTGATGGTTTCAGTTTTCAAAAAGTTTTCAATGTACCTTTCCTTGACCTATTTTAGCAGTATAGATTCAGACCACTTGGAGAAGAAGTTGCTTACAGCAGGGATATACTTCAACTAGATAGATATACCAGGATGATATATTCCCATTATGTCCATTCCCCATATAGAAAATAGTCAACAGTATTTTTCTATGTGAAACAGCTCTTGGGAATGATGAATGAAATTTTAATGTACCTGGAAGGAATGAAACTTTTTGATGAATTTAGTGTGGTCCTATGATAGAGTGGGCTAGTAATGAATTTAGTGTAGTCTTGTGTTAGGGAGGACTAGTAGAACCCAAGTGTTATGATTTGATTATAAATATTGATCCCATACAATTCGGAAACACGTGATCCAATGTACACTTCCTTTGTGATAGTGGCGGTCTCTTATCCATCAATTCAGTTGAGAAGGACCCCATCAGGGTTCCACTTATAGAAGAACTTTTAGTGATTATTGTTGTCATATAGATCAATGATAATTTCTCATCTTCATATTTTCTCTTTTATGGTTCTATTTTATGGGAGTTCTCCATTTTAAGGTAGTCTACAAATGGTATCATCCAGTTGGTGGAAATACAATATGGTTTTAGGATGGGGATAATCTCATGGACTTCTTCCACATTAGCTTAAACAAAAGGTAACACCATCTAATGGTGTGCAATGATGATGATGGTTTCATCCTACTTTAGATAAGCTGGATCTGTGGAAAAATTTGATAGTACACCATCTTGGGAATTTTTTGACATTGGTGTGTGATTCAATGTAAGTTTCAAAGATAATATTTTCATTAGTCCCCAGACATGGTTTATATGGGGGAATAGATCGTACATTTTTATATTAGGAATGTTGTTAACCTTCTTAATGAAAATTTTAGAATCACCCTTTATCTAAAAATGATTTAATTGTTCTTGAAGTTATGAATATATCCTTGAAATGAGAGAATGATATTATTATTCATTGTTTTTGATCCCCTCTGATAGAAGGAAAAAGTAATGTAGGACTACCTTTGTTGGAGAGATGAGCATGGGTCCCATACCCACATTTTAGTCTTGGGGTCTTCCATCCTCTTCCCTATCGGACTTCTAGATGATACATCAAAATAAATTTCTCGTATATGGGTGATCTCTTGAATAGATAAAACATATTCATCGGGTAGATTAGTATACAATGAAGTCATTTATTTGGAGGGGTGATCTACCAAAAAATCTACTAACGACTGGCCTTTCATTGCTCTTTGGGAAACTGAATTTCAATCTACTAAAGGATAAATTACCACCATGATAGATTTATGTTCAACATCAGATGGTTAATAATGAATTTGATTGGGTTTCTATGAGATACTAGATAAGCCTCGTGTTGATGTAGGCAGAGCCTTAGTTTTAGGACTACAACGATTAGAGCCAGACAATTCTTCTCAATATCTGAATAACTAGTCTTATCATCGATCATGGTTCAATGAGGTAATGGTGGTTTTTTTACTTCCAAAATTATTCTCTTATGTGAGGAATGCACCCATTGATTACTCTATGGCTGTCACATAAAAAATAGGTACCCTTCCTTTGACAGATGACACCTGTAATAGTGGGATAAATAGTTATATCTTAAGAGTATCAAATTACTCATGAAATTCGTCAATCCATTATATGTACCCCCTTCATCATCAACATAATGAAGGGAATACATTTTCACGTAAGGTTAGCTATAAATCATTGAATATAGGCCATGTTTCCCTGGAGTCCTCTCAATTCTCGGAGCTTTTTAAGGTGACGTACTAAGGATGGACTCCGTCTTCTTAGTTTTGAATTTGATTCCATGATTGTGTACAAAAATATGAGGAATTTCCCAGCGATAATGCAGAAATCATATTTCAAGGGTTTCATTTTCAGGCTATCCTGTCATAGTATGTTGAAGAAGATTTCATGACCCTCTAGGTTGTTAGAGTGCTATTGAGATTTAACTATCGATTCATTAATATAACATTCTATGAAAATTATTAGGAAGGTTTTTAAGATGTGATTCATGGAATTTTGTTATATAACACAGAAATTATTCTCACCAATGGTAATAACCTGATAGAAAAATGCTCCCTGGGGGCCCTGAAAGTGGTGTATTCTTCATCTTCCTAGGCCATACAGATTTTATTTTTTCCCAAATATCCATCCATGAAATAGAGTTCCTAATTTATGACTATTAGGTCAATTACCAGTTCTAGGATTGAGAATGGAAAATCATCATTTAGGAAGTTCTAGTTTCAATGTCTGAAATCGATGAAAGCTCAAATTTTCCCATTATTCTTCTTAACAAGGAATATATTGGCCATAAATTTTAGATATTGGATGTTTTGAAAGAAGTTACCTTTAATGATATTGTTAATATCATCCTCAATATTGGAATCATGTGTTGAGTGCATCTTTCAGGATTCTTGTTTATAGCCTTAATGGTCCTCTAGTAAGACCATATGGTGAGTGTCCACCTTAGGATTGAAGACTGAAATTTTTAGGTAGTTACTAGAGAATACAACCTGATACTATTTTAGTAAAGATGTATTTACTTCCCCCTCCTCAAAAGATATTTATGTACTAATTAAGGTGGTTTTTGGGTCTTCTTATATAACCATAGTTTTTTCTATGATCTCATAAATGATGGTAGTGATTCCCTCCTCAAATTTTGGAGGGGTGTCCCTAAGGTCCTCCTCCTTTTCATCCTCCTCCTCTTCAAATTCTTCCTCTTGTTCCATAGAGGGATGAAGTAGTGGGATAAGTTCTCTAAATATTTGGGAGGAGTCAATATCTTAGAATTCTGATGATGAAGTGAATTCCTCTAACTCAGCTGACAATGCAATATTTCATTTAAGCTCTATAGAAGATGGAGTGTGATATGGAGGAGTGCCTTTGTCCTATTTAGATGATGGGACAACATCTTCTATATTAGTTGGTGATGTATGTATTTCATCAAAATTTTGGGATGGAATAATTGAATTTTCATTCAAGCTTTCACCACTATCTGGGAAGTCAAAAAATATTTCAACATTGTTGGACCCATTGGACATAATTCAAATAATGATGATTTTTTAAAATGAATATGAATGTAGACTCATGTACTCTACATGATTGACTGGTAACACATATTTTCCACTGATCTATTTTATGGGGTCAATCGTGATCATTTCCAGATCATTCAGGGTAATAACCCAAACAACACAATTGACCAGGGGTTACTTCACATTCCTCAAATAGAATCCAGTGTCGATATAGTGCACCATGTAGGATGCTAATGGGGCCTTATTAGTGTGGAATATCCTAATTTGTCCATTAATATAATATTTTATGCATTGATGGTACTATGAGGGGATTGATTCATGTTGATGAATCATGGGACCTCCGAGAAATACTTTGAAGTCTATTTTCTACCGAACCACTAGAAATTATGCGTCAGCTATGAGGTCTCCAAGTTGGGATTTATTATTAATTTGGCCCAATGGATTCTGTTCACTTTTTAATAGCATTGTAGTGTTATGGTGGAATGAGGTAGGTTATTCTCATTGTAACCGTATCGGTGAAGTGTCTGTACTACAATGAAATAAGTCCATATCCATATTCAATGAAATTTTTTCAGACCTTGACACCATTTATCCTGCCAAACACAAACAATGTTTTGATGTGTCCATGTATAATGAAATATTCATCTTGATCTATGAAGGAGATAAACATGTGGAATTCCATAAGACCAATATTTGTTTGATATACCCCATCAATGGAAACATCAAATTCAAACTCTATAAGGATTAGAAAAGCCTCTATGAATGCTTCTGTGGGTTCTTTTAACATGATCATGGAATCAATGATTGATAGATTTGATAGTATCAAGGAATACTAATCTAGTATTTCGTACATATTATATAATTTTATACACTTCCTAGTGCAGGGATTATCCTTCCTAAAAAAATTAGGGTTTGGAGTACTTGTTGTATATGGATCGGCCATTGAAACAAGAGTTGAGGTCACTCCTATGATTGATGGGTTTTTTGGGAAATTCTTTCTACACACTAAGGGTGATTGGACACCTATTCCTATTCTGATAAATATTCTAGAGTGATAGGGTCAAGGTGGATTTTGGATGATATAGGAGGATCTTCCTACTCTTAGAGAACTCATTGAAGGGGTATTCTTTGAGTTTCTACAACATTGATAGTCCAAGTAGGGACATGGATAAAATTATGGTTACAACCACGACTGTGGCTTCCCTGGTATCCTCTAATCATACAGACACTTCCTTCGGTTACCCAATTATATATGGGGAACTTAGGTTTATATCCATACTCATCATCAGATAAGGGATCCATTAAGTGAAATAAATTAATGGAACTGAAGAAAAACTCCTCATCCAATGATAATTTGTTTGGGCATACCATTTTTGGTGGTACCATTTGGTGGGATGGTTAGATTTATTTCAAATCTGAGGGATTAATTTTGGCAGTTGAAAATACAATTTTATTTATGATGTAGGTTCATCCCCCTACAATGCCTCCCTACCATTATGGTAATGTCTCTTTTTGGTATTTTGGATTCTAGAGGTTAATGAGGCCGATGATGTTGGTTTTGTTGTTGTATAAGTATATGCTGGAATAGTTGGTATTTACAACTGTGCTAAAAAAATACCATGAGTTTTGTTGATTTTATTTATATACATCCAAAACTTAAACTTTTGTTCCCTTATACTAACAATTTGATTCCATTTATCTCATTCTTTATAGGATTTGGAAAAAACATATGTCACTTGTAACAGTGGCCTTCCCAACTTTACTTTCAAATTATATACAATTTTATACAACATGTATTTCAAAAGGAAGAATTCTTGAATGGTGTATCCTAGTATCTAGTGAAAGGGGAAAAAATCTAGTTTTTCATCGAGACCTACATAGTTAGGCCTCTTGGGTTATGATAGGTGGAGTAAATCATTGTCCACATGGTTATAAAATGGCCACAAATATGATCATCTCAAAATGAATAAACTTTATTCCTTGCCACCTTGAATTGAATTCACATGGGTCCCCTTCACTCATCCTAGCAAGGCGAGGGTTATTATTGATGCCCACGAGGTGCTTCATGTTATGACATAGGTTTTGGAGATGGTTTGAGAATGAAAGATGGAAAAATATTGATGTATTCCACCTCCACCTTTCCTACTCTATTCCTCTAGACTAGTGGAGTTATCCAAGACTTGATCTTAGTCTGTTGAATGGAGCCTTCCATTATTAGGGAAATATCAGGTAAATACCAAAACCCACCTATATATATCCTTGGGATGAGTGGAATTGTATTCTCTTTGTGAAGGTTCTCAATGTAGAGATAGAATGTATTCTTGGAAAATAGGTAGGTTCAAGGAGTTGGTTGGCCCTTCCCATATAGCAATGAAATCCAAGGATCCCATTTCCTCGTTGTTTTCAATTCAAGAGTTAATTTATTGATTTTTAATTCAAAATTGAGCTGAAATGAAACAGGAATTTCAAAAAGAGATCCTCTTATCCCATGTATGATTTTGCTGGAAAACTGGGGTACCATATGAAGGTCGTCACTTGCAGGGTTTATATGAAGCATCTGAGCATCACATATTAATGTTACATAGGAGTTCCCATCATGGGATCACAATGGGACATAAAGTGTGTTAGATGTTTTTCTAGGTCTTCTTATCTATTAAATATCAAAAAATTAGGACCCCCAAAATTTTGTGGTGGAGGGGTGTTGCCCACCCAGTCATGGTACGGTTTTTATTTCAGTTTCACTATTCTAGGCTACTCTTGCAAGGATTATAGTGGAGCTGCAAATGACTTGACGGTGTTGATAGTCTCTTGATGAATGTTTTTTAATTAGTGATTAAACAAGAACAGTAATGGAAATGATATGGTGGTATAGTTCTACCATTATATGAGGATTATATCTACCCGGGGACAACTTTTGAGTGTTCTCCTAAGCCTGTTCAGGTTTTCTTCTTAATCGGAGAAAATCTAGATATCCACCGATAATAGGGTCCAGGTAAACAGATGGTCTAGGTATCGAGTTTGGAGGATTCCATGTCCCTACTTCAGTAACTAGGATAAACCCTTTTTTAATAGGTAAACATAAAGGAAGTGTATGTTAAATCTCTTCTCTTAGATCATATTTAGTATGAATGGTGCATCAGAGAAACTCAACATTGAGTTGACTCAACTCTTTCTTTTCTTCCTCATTCCATGTGAATATTTCTTCCAAAATGAGGATATATTTTTCCTCAAGAGGGGTTATATTTTATGTTTCTTCTCCATTACACTTTTTTGAATCTCTAAGGAGGTAGTAAGGGATTGGTCAAGGGAGCACCCAAATTTCGGGTGAATCTTAAGTTTTGGGTATGCACACCTCCTTCATTTATCTCAGTGTGGACAACATTTTGGATGGTACCATCCTATCCCTTACCCTCTAATTTAGTATCATTATTTATTCCCTCCATAGGATTTAAATCCATGATGTTTACTGATTCATAATGCATTGTAGGTGTTGCACTGGCTGTCAAATTGTTGGAGGGTTATTTGAGTAATTATCTAGACCTCCCCCTTACATTCTGAAGTATTCTGTGAGTTTCTTTACAAATAATGAATCAAATGGAACCTCTATGTATCCTCATCATACCCATACCTTCTCTGGGAAATGGGTCTTGATATGGGATGAACTAGAAGATCACACTACTTGTCATCCCTAAATGGGAAAAGACTGATTATCATTAAGGGGGTAGTTGAGGTATAAATTCTCTCATCCCTATGGGATGGGGTTTCTCCTGTTCTATTGTTATTATGCCTTGGGATTATTTTTTTGTCATTAGGGGTTGTTTTGTGTTAAAAACTCCCCCATTCTTATAGGATGAGGCTGATCCAATACTGCGGAAGTTTCTTTTTCTATTGATTCCATCTTGATCTTCTGCATCATTGTTCAAGCATGATCCAAATACAATGTTGAGTCTCCACACAAACTGATTTCTTCCGAGGACATTAACAATTTCTTATTATTGATTTTTAAGTGAGATTACAACTTAATGTTCACGATTGTATTGTTTAGGAGTATTTTGATGGATTTCTCTTCTTGGGCCTGATGCTTTTGTGACTTATTCAAGGTCAATTCTTATTGAGTGTTTTTTTTCTTGAGTAGGGTCTTTAATTAATATCCACCACAGAGTAATGACATTACAAGATGAAATTTCTAGAAGGTTCTACTGAACAGTGCATGAGGTTATATGAAAAGATCCAAGATCCCCCTATCCGTAGATATGAAAACTAGGTGGGGCGTCGATAATTAGATGACAAAACTCATGTAACATATTGAGGTATGTTAATGTAAGATCTTTTCATCACTTCTCTAATCATATTAACAACAATAATGGATGATATTTCTAGTTGATTTTATGACGAAGCTATCATAATATTTTGGCATGGTATACATACCCACTGTAAGGCAATACATTTTCTTTCAGGTAGTGAATAATTTCCTAGAGATTCAAATGGATGTTTTTTTAATTATTTTGAAAATTCCTATAGACTCTAAAACTGAGAACTGGATGAGGGTAAAACATGATTCGAATGTAATCCCTAGAAAATTTTCTTCTCATGAGAAACAAATCCTTTTATCATTTTGATAGATACTTCTCTACATGATCATCCCAACATGAGCACTTCTTGACTATTTTTTCACAAGCAGTGGGTCTAGTGGGGGTCTTGTTGGCGAGGAGATAGTCTTGATGTGGTTCATAGGATGACTATTTTCCCAGTCAAATTTATTAATGAGAAAGGATGTAACTTGTTATTGATGGGGTATCTATCATTTATTGAACTGTCATTCCAGTTACATAAGAATATGAAGGATTTCTCATATTTGACATGGTAAGGTGAGGACCTTCTTGTCCAAGTGAAACATCACTACAGATATGACCTTTTTAGTGTATTCAATCAAAGAGAGGACTACCATCATAGCTATACGTATGACCATAGTGACAATTTATATGGTGTATACCCCGAGGAGGGACTTTAGGGCAGAAAATAGAAAATGGAGGGCCTTATTTCTTTTTGATCTTCTGGCCACAAGGAGGGATACTATGATTCTCATTAACAAATAATATCTCATGATTGATTGATTTTTCTACAAAAGGAATCCTTTTTGGTATATTATATTGAGAGGAAATCTAGAGTTGTTGTTAAAAATGTTGTGTGGAGGACCATCACAATTGTTACTACCACATCCATAATTTGGTTACATAACAGCAACATCCAAATCCACTGATTATAGAAGTTAGATGACCTCAATATTTATAGCTTCCACCAGATCAATGATATGAGCCATATCTTCATTTTCTAGTATAATTTAGAACAATATCCTTTTAATCACTCTCTTTCAGACGACTGTGGATGCTTTATATGTGTAACAACCTTCACATGCAGGTTCCCCTTCATGTGTCTCCTGTGGTGCTACCAAGATATGATGGAAAGATTCCAAAATTATGACAGGGATATATTCCTTCACTGGAATAGCCACCGAAGTATACCAGTTTCTCACAATTGGAATAGTTATTTGTGCCCCATCCTCTTGTCTATTAATTATAGAATATGATCTAAAACCATATTTGATGGGAGCAGAAATGCATGTCCACTTATGAGTGAACACACTATTGTGTGGATGAGTCACCCCAATTGAGGCGGTTGGGTTGTGGGTATGACTCCAATATTTTTTTGTGAATGTAATTACATATTATAAATTCCATAATATATGGTCTAGGATACATGACTCATCATTCATCATTACAATGATGTGTTGAGATATGTCCTTGGTGGGAACAAGAATATACACCTATTCTGATGTTGGGGTATGAATATGTGTCTACTTTAGCCATCTATTTCCTACTAGTAAGTACTGACAGTAATCATGTGCATGGGAATAGGTACAATTATACCCTTGATTCATAATGTTGACATTACAACTTCCTTCACTAATTGTCACAACATTTTCATGGAGGGATAAATAAGAATAGGAAGGAATTTGTGTTCCTTCATAGTTTTTTTATCATATTTTAATAAAGAGCATAATATGAATCCACAAATATTTTCATATTATTTTAGTTGGTTTTCATTTTATTTGAATGGGTGTCATGATATTCATGTGTAAGGATATGTTTCTTCTCATAGTTTTCCATTGTATTTAACAGGAAGACTTTATAATAATGATAATGAATTTGTGTCGAATCATATTTTTCCATCATATTGTACTGAAGGCCTTAATATAAATCTATAGGAATATGTATTTCCTTATGAGTTGTCTTCATATTGACCTGGGGGATTATTTAATGGGAAGAAGAATTATTACCTCTTCTATATTTTTATATCATCTCCCACTGTGAACCACATTGGGGACCTAGGATCCCATTAATTTGGCTGGGGCTAATGGGGTGGTATCCTCTGCATGATGAGGATACTAAGATATTGTTTGGTCCACTAGGGTAGATACCTAGAGAGGTGGGGTGAATTAGGGTATGACAAATTAAAACAACTTCACCTTTTGATATTGTTTTTCTATTAGACAAAACCCTCTTCTCTCTCCTTCCTGATGCTGAGTATGAAGAAACCTTAAAGCATGCACAAGACACAATGATTTTTACTTGGTTCACCCTCGCTGGGCTACGTCCAAGGAGCATAAAACGAAAGTGTGTTGATGTACCAATTCCACTATAAGAACATCGCTACTTACAATTTCAAAGCAGACTCACTATCCCTCCTAGTTTACAACCACCCACAATTTAAGAACTCA
Organism: Viscum album; assembly: GCA_963277665.1. Classification (NCBI taxonomy): domain Eukaryota; kingdom Viridiplantae; phylum Streptophyta; class Magnoliopsida; order Santalales; family Viscaceae; genus Viscum; species Viscum album. The sequence goes on along the minus strand of OY728153.1, from coordinate 1,510,431,109 downwards.
CTGCTCTCTCAACTGAAGTAAGATCATTGCTTCATCAGAAGATCCACTCAAAATTTATAAACATGTAGGTCTCTCCATTACCACTAATGAATGCATCCACCACTTTGTGTATATTCTCTATTGAAGTCCAAATTTTATCCACTTATCAATACTCCTTTTCCCCTGAACACCGGGCAACTCACATTGGAAACACCTTCGAAAAGCACCCTTCTTCGCAAGGCTCTCGATTTCACGAAGGTCAAACAAGCCTTCATGAAGCTCATGCCATTACATGAATAACTCTCATGAAGTACTCTCATGATGCACAAGTCGTCTCAAATCAACTTCCCTCACAAAGCTCACTGAGCCAATGTGGAACTCAGAACTTTTGTGAAGCAAGATTAGACGATGTGAAGCTCTTCTTTCACAAAACACGCTTCCTTCGCAAACCACCTTCATGAACTGGAAGAAAAATACATTATTTGAACATTATCTCTCTTTTTTCTCAAGGGGGTAAAGGTCTATTTATAGGTGATTCCACTGACCCTCAAACCTTTCGAGTTAATTCAACACCACGTCATCTCAAATCGCGAATCTCCAAAGTTCCTGCTAAAATTATCTCAAAATCACGAAGCACCACGACAATTTTTTTATTGCAGAGTTCATCATAATCATGAATCATCACTATAAATTACTTTGTGCCTTCACCACAAATCTCCACTCGCAATTCCCTTTTCTGCGAAGATCCACTCTCAATTCCCTTTGTCGCTGTAATTCTCTTCAATGCTTCTGTTCACGAAGCTTGACATAATTGTGAAGCATCACCATCATCATTCTTCTAGTATTCAGGAAATCCAAAACATGAAGCCTATATTCGCAAAACTCATTACTTTTCCATATTTTGATGAGATCTTCACGTAAATGCATATTTCACGATGCTCACAAACTCTAAATTGTTGACCATAAAAATTTGGCAAACAATGGAAAATAGCGCCACCTTCTATCTATTATTTTATACCGACTCCAAATAATACATTCCTTTTTTATGGTTCTTTGTCAACATTGATTGTCAACAGCATCTCTGGAACTCCAAAATTCACCATGGAAACATTCTTTGTCAACAAACACAATCAACCCAAAAATGCTGCATTGTTACCTTGAGGGATTTTTGCCCAACAGATGCACATTGTTGATGGTGATGATTACTTGTAGGGGCCCTTGAGAAGGAACCCTGTACTATTGGGTTGAAGTTGTTACCGACCAATTCATCAACCTCCCTAAGGTAAGGGAGGATGACATTATCACATATTGGGGAAATGGTTAAAATAGTTTGAGATGCCTATCAAAGATGTATAGTTCTAGACCACCAACCATCAGTCCGAAGATAGCTGGTGGGGCTTCATGGATTGGAGGGATTCTCAAGCTACCTTCTAGGTTGGGTAGATTACCATTTTGGTGGTATTCTTGGACCAGTGCATTTGAAACCCAAAATTGAAGACACTAGGTGGGATAGGGAATCCTCAATTTGTGTAAGGAACCAGTCCTTACAATGGATTATGTGTGTGTCTGTGAAACCTTATGATACGTCATTGGATTGAAGAGAGTTCTGGTAAAACATTCCTTCCATATACGTCACAAATTCAAAAAAATAAAAACCTCATTTGATGTATGATTTCATGACCACATGAAAAATTGATGGTCTTGGTTGGCTCACTTCCATTTTGGATGTGAAAGGTGCCGAGCGTTGGGTAACACTGCAAGCATGGTTAAGGATTCATGTCAGGTTCACCATTTTGTTTCTTACAAATGATTTATGTGCATGAAAGTTGATTATAAGGGGTTGACATAGGTGAAACCACTCATATTGGGTACATCATTTTTGAACTGTCTCCAATGAGTTTTTTTCATGGATCCAAAAATTACCAATGACTCTAATATTCATGATGACTCATGGACATACATTCTAAAGAAATAGTTTCATTGGGAAACTTGGCCAAAGACACTTACAAACTCATATTGGTCAAGAGGATGGGAACTCAATATCATCACACCCTTTTTGGGGAAACTATTTCCTCTTTCAGAACTCTCTTATAAATCTAAGATTTGTTTGTGAATAATTTTTTCACTACAAAGTATGTATGATGCAGATCACCTTGAATTAATGATCAATTATGGATACACAAGGCTTTGGAATCACTTGTATGTATTTGAGGTGCTACATCAATGGGGGATCTATATGTATATGAGGTTCTCCATTAATGGTACAATTTTACTCTAGGGATTAGAGAATATTTGGTCATTCATTAGGAAAATACTAGTTTTAATCCATATGGTGGGGTTCTTTGGAGTTTATTGTCATCCAAGTAGACATAAGTTGTTTTGATGATGGGAAAGAACCCATAAGATGGGATTCCTACTATCCTCATGAGAGGAATCCGAACCCACATTGTTTAGTGCCACATTGTAGGGCACATCACCATTTATGGTCATGTGGTGAGGAAAAAACTATATAGTTTAACGTCATGCAGAAAGAATGTACAAGTGGAAGGTTCCTAGTCAAAGATTCATGTGGGACTTACACTAAGGTGGCCTGAGGGACCCAGAAGAGATGTGGTCTCCCAGGTGGATATGGCCTTATTTGGAATGTGACCTCGATAACATTAGGGTGAATTAAGGTTTAGAGTTTGGACCATAGAGAGGCTTCCAAATTATCCCAGTTAGTAGGGGAATAGAAGACTAGGTATTTAGGTATGGGTTGGGAATTGCACCATATAAGAGGGCCTTTTTAGTGGATATCGTTGGGTATTACACTCAAGAGGATGCCCATATGGTTTTGGGTTCATGAAGATGTCATGATCACCATTAACCTCTATTCCCACATGAGTCATGATACGTGTGAGAAACCAGAGGAAGCTATGGATTTAAAGATCACAAAATTCACTTCGTCCTCTAGTGGAAAAAATTTGGTCCCAATGTTAGAGAGAAGGAGTATTAGAGTGACCATATCCTCATTTTTTGGTATCCCATGGAGGCGTAGGGGAGAAAGAGTGCCAACTCCAACAAAAAATACAAGGATATTACTCTAGGATGGATTCCCTTCTAGTTTTGAGGAGGAGAAGAGTGAAAAACACAGACTCTCATTGAAGGGAAAGTCCAATGATTTCCCTTAACCCCTAGAACAAGGAGTTTCATGTTATAACCTTTGAGGCCATGGTCACTTCCAAGGTCAGGAAACTCATTAAAATGGGAGTGTAGAATTAAAGGCATTATGAGTGTCCACCTTATCATATAGGCTACGAACATGACTTAAGTTTACACAGGTATATAGACTCAAGAGGATAAACGGATGTGCTCAATTATTTAATCATACAAGTCAGGTGGATTTAGATGTGGAATTTTCCTGATGCTATTAAACTGGTTCATGGTGTGGTAAATGTGGGACCTGATTATAATATTAGAAGGAGTGATATTCGGTGAAGAGTAGAACACCCTAGTATAATCCTTTCATCTTAGCATGTTCTTATACGGCATGGGGTTCCCTTTACAAACCATGTTGTATGGTAGGTGAGGGTACCTTCCATGTAGCATTATGATATGCGAACATAGCTTCTTCTTACATAGCATGTAGATATGTTGGGACATTTTTTTTACAGGATAGTGTTTTCCTACAAGTGCTTAAGTTCATTCTGCATAGCATTTTTCTATGCGGGGTAGGTAATTTCCTACATAGTGTTTTGCTATGTGGGGTATTAGTCCACAAAGGGGGAATCCATTTATGCCTCATAGATTGGATTCCTCTAAGGTATTTAATGTTTTTGGATGACCAAATTATTCTTAATTATTTTTTAATTCTATGTGATGGTTTTACCTTCTAGGAATTGGAGATTCTTTCCCAAATCATCTCCAATTCTCTACTTTATGTGTCTCATTCTTGTTTCTCATCTCACTTTTTTTGTTCCCCTCATAAGTATTTTATATAAGAATGTAAGAAATGGATATCTTCATGGATAGTCATCCATGTTGGGGTGTGGGGATTCATTTTTTAGATCCCTTGAATGCCCCAAATCTCGAATGATTTCATTCCTGAAGCAGAAAATCACCATCCAGGCCCACAAATGACTTGATTTGGTCTACAACCACTAGTGTTAACATATCATCCCAAAAATAATTTTTTCATAGGGGAATGTAATTTATTGGGGGTGTAAATCAATTTGCAACCCCAAGAAAAATTTGATTTCATATACGGGCACTGAAGCTCCCATGTTGTCCAAAAAAAATTATTTTGTCGGGGACGGTCATTCATAGGGGCGAATATAATTGTTCGTCCCTGAAGGACACTTGGTTTCATTTGTGGGTGTTGACGGTACTGACTCATCTTGTGAATGATCTCATTCATTGGGGGCGGTCATTCATAGTGGTGGAGATCACCTTATATCCCTACAAACCCCTCTTTTCTTTTGTAGGATCCAGAAATACAACCTTGTTCCATAAGATATTTTGTTTTGTGGGGATCTTCACAAGTATAAGGAAGAACATGTAGAGCACAGGTCAATGTATCAATTTTTACTACGTAGACCCATTCCCTCCTTAGATGATATATTATATTTGAACACTTTTCTTCAAAATTTCATTGGATTTTTTTTATTCTTAGTGTTTATTTTTACCCTTACTAATGTCATGAAAGTATAATTATATTCCATGTGGAGCTTTCATAACCCAAAAAACATATATACTGTAACAACCTGCCCCTACCTCATTGGATTGAGGAGGCGGTGAGGGCTACTTGGTCTTAAGCGACGTTCCCAATCTGCCAAAGGCTGGAAATAAATGCCGAGGGATTCAAGATCAAGTTGGGGAACGATTTTCCATTAAGAAAAAACCTTCCAAACCATCCATAACTGCCACTATATGATGCATGTCAATTCAATTACCCAACCATGGATTCCCAAAAGACAACCAAGTTGTTCAACAACACAAATCATAACCAATACAATAAGACATGTCCCCACAACATCAATGTACACTACGGAAACTAAACATAGAAACACCACAGGCCATGACACCACCACAGCTCCACGCCAAGCTCCATGATCCAAGCTCCACCAAGGGATCACGATGATCCACTAAAGTAGGGTGATGCCTTACATTTTCCCACGTCACAATACATGACATCTACAAAGATACCAACATGCCAAAGCAGGAGGTGAGTACTAAAACATAGAAGCTTTTACCCAAATGACTTCCCTATACATGCCACTAGGATAAAACCATTAGCACATTTATATAAAATAGTTTATATATATTAAATCACATGTTCAACCATATTCATAAGACAAACATTCCCTTACCAAGCCATCACACCCAAACCATGAAACCAATGGAAAGCCACCCAAACATGCCACAAGCCATCTCATCATTTACACGTTAGCACAACAGCTTCCATCTTGTAGAGCAATGTACAAAAAACAACAAAAACAACCAAAAAAACAAACAACCAAACAGTGGAGCTTCTGTCCAACCCATTCACCCATTCACACTAAGCAGCACTTCCTATCCACTTATCCTTGATGATGTCTCTACCATCCACTATCCATTCCCTTTTTGTATTGGTACTTCTCACCACTTCCAGACACATTCAAAACAAGCCAAAGACAAACATATAACCCACCATGGTCACAACCACAAGCAATCAACCAATTCCAATTCATATCAATCTACTGTAATAAATCACCAATTTATTGAAAACCATTTTCCATACCAAACAACATTTCAATAAAACAACCCTGTTTTTGAAAACCATTTCCATCAATCATGTTCAAAAATAAACCATAGCATCCCATTTTAAAATCTTCATTTTAAAATCCATAAGAATAGCATTTCCCCATAAAACACTTTTTTTCCCAAAAATCCCCAAAACATCACCCAAGGGGATTCCAACCAATTTCGCATAACAATTCATAATTAATTTTCATCACAACAGTTAATTGTAAGAAAGAACCACTAGTTCTAACACTGTGGAGTCGAGAGAGAAGCCACCGACCTTTAGGGTTCCTGAGAAATCGACCCACAAGCCACCATACCTTAAATCCGGTGAACACACCACTGAACCCTCTGTAGATCCCCTTTCCCTAACATCCACAGGAATTAATATTAACATCAAAGAGAACCACAACCCTAGATCGACACAAAAAATGTGTACATCTAGAATCCCACGAAAGAGAGGGTTGTAGATCTTGAAGAAAACACAAGAGAAACAAGAGGAGATACTTACCCAGGATAAACCACCTTTAAACTGCCTTGAAACCCCATTAAAATGCTTCCAAATTATGTGGGAGAGAACCCTTAATCCATGAGAACCAAAAATCCTGATTGAGGCTCGAGTGTGAGGATGATTGGAGTGAAATATGTTAAGATTGATGGTTCCTGGAACTTATAACCTATTTTTTATGTGGCTGCATGGTTAGCCCGCATGGTATGGAAAACTGTGCACTAACCGTGCGCACACTACTGCCTCAGGATCAAGGGTCCACATGGTTACCTTACATGATTTGGAGAACCGTGCGTAGGCTGTGCGAAGCCTACTCTCTCTCCTGCATAGTTTCCTGGAGAAACCGCACGGTTTCCACTAACCGTGCTCAAACCATGCACCCCTTTAAAGACCTCCAAACTCATCCAAAATTATTCCAAACTCTCCCAACCTCTTACCAACTCATCCCATTCATTTAAACACATAAAAATTCATAAAAATAGGCCACATAACTCAAACTGGTGGTACTAAATTATCCCCACTGTTGGACATTCCATCCTCAGAATGTAGTCAACCCGCCCTTTGCCAAAAGAGCTCGGGCCACTGCTCGACCATTTATTGCTCCCGCTCCCAAGTCTCCTCCTGAATCTTACCATGATGCCACAAAACACAAACTGAACTGATTCTTTTACCAGACAATACATTCTATTTTCTATCTACAACTCGTAGTGGCACATGCACCAACGGATCATCCGGTTCTAGCTCAACATGATCCCATCAAATCACATGGTCACGATCCAGCTGATACTTGTTCAACTGCGACACATGAAACACAATGTGCACCGCACTGAACCAAGGTGGCAAATCCAAATGATAAGCCACATAACCAACCTTCTCAAGATTCATAAAAGGTTCAATATACCTCAGAGATAACTTTCCCTGCATCCCAAACCGATGATGTCCCAACCTAGCTAAGATCCTCAAGAACACATGATCACTTACCTCGAACGATAACAGCCATCGAAGATGATCCACCTAAGATTTCTTATGACTATGATCCATCTCCATTATCTTCCTGATCAACTTGATCTTCTCCGAAGTCTCATGGAAAAGGATTGGTACAACCATCGAGGACTCACCCGTTTCCACCCAACATAGTGGAGAACGAGATGGCCTCCCATACACTGCTTCAAACGAAGCCATCTGTATGGAGGCCTGGTAACTATTATTGTACAAAAACTCAACCAAAAACATGTTCTCATCCCATGAGCCACCAAAATCCATGACACTGGACCGCAACATATCCTCTAGAGTTTGTATCATCCTCTCGGATTGACCATCCGTATGAGGGTGATATGCCGTGCTCATAGACAACTGTGTCCCAAGGGCTTACTGCAAGGATTTCCAGAAACAAGACGTAATCCTCGGATCACTATATGATACAATAGAAACTGGAACACCATGCCTCTTTACGGCTTCCTGGATATAGATTTGGGATAGATCCTCCACCATATGAGATTCACGAATCAGGATGAAATGGTCCGACTTTGTTAGCTAGTCCACTATCACACAAATGGCATAATGATTTCTGACTGTTCTTGGGAGACTTGTGAAAAAAATCCATCGTTATCTTCTCCCTCTTCCAAATAGGGATTGATAAAGACTGCAACATTCCTACTGTCCTCTGATGATCTTCCTTGACCTACTGACAAGTCAAGCATCTCGAAACAAACTCATCTACTCTGCATTTCATACAGTCACACCAGAACCGTGGTTTCAATAAATTATACATTTTCTATATTCCAGGATAATCAGCCCACCTAGAATGATGATACACCTTGAGAAGATACTCCTGAAGTAACTGGTACATCCATCTAATTCCGAAAAATACAAAACTGAATCTACATTTAGTTGCCATCCCTCAATAGTCTCCCCACTATTAAGTCTCGACCCCATGGTCACACACTCGGAATTAGATATTTATGCCTCTATATCCAGTCCAACAATGTCAGGAATCAAGAGAAATAGAATGAATACCACTCTATCGTCCTGGTCCTCACATTCCAACCCAATATCAGCTATAACTGACATCAACTACCACTGGTCTGATGCCTATTTTACCACATGAGCATATGATTTTTGATGTAATTCATCTGCCACCAAATTTCCCTTACCCATTGTATACATGAAGTCAAAATAAAACATCTAGAGATATTCCATCCATCTCCTTTGCCTCAAGATCAAATCCATTTTTGAGAAAATATGTTTCATGCTCTTACGATGTGTATATACCATGAATTTCTCACCAATGAAATAATGACGCCACACTTTCAAATCGTGGACCTCTGCTGCCAACTCCAAATCATGAGTTGTGTAGTTTTTCTCATGCCCTCTCAGCTATCGTGAGCCATACGTAACCACAAGATTCCATTGCATGATAATGCACCCCAACCCTGATCCCCATGCATCGCAATACACCACGTACCCTTTTCCTGATTTTGGAAAAAACAAGATTGGTGCTGATGTAAGATGACCCTTTAGGTCTTTGAAACATTGTTGATATTGTTCATTCCATTTGAATGGAACATTATTTATTGTCGAAGTGGTCATCGGCAAAGCCAAACGTGAAAAATCACAAACAAAATGCCTATAATACCCAGCTAGACCAAGAAAACTCCATATCTCAAACACATTCTTTGGCGGTTTCCATGAGATAACATCCTCTATATTTTCCAGATCCACTAAAACACCCCTTTCAGAAATCACATGGCCAAGAAAATGAACTTCCTGTATAAAAAATTCACACTTTGACAATTTTGAATACAACCAACGATCCCTCAAGATCCCCAGCAATGTCTCCAAGTTCTGCTCATGCTCCACCCTGGTCTTTGAATACACCATAATATCATCTACAAACACCACCACAAATGAATCTAGATATCTCTGAAAAATTCGATTCATGAACTCCATTAATATCGCTGGTTCATTCGTTAAACCAACTGGCATAACCACATATTCATATTGTCCATATCTACTTATGAAAGCTATTTTCAGAATATCCTCCTTCCTCACCCACAATTGATGATATCCTAACCTCAGGTCAATCTTGGAGAAATAGTGGTCTCCCCTCAACTGGTCTAAAAAATCATCAATTCATGGAAGTGGATATCTATTCATTATCATAACGTGGTTATGTCTAAGATAATCAACACAGAGCCTAAAAGTTACATCCACCTTTTTCACAAAAAACATCAGCGCTTCCCATGGAGACATGCTGGGCCAGATAAACCCTTTGTTTTCTATCTCTTCCAAATGGAATTTCAATTCCTACAATTTAGCTGGTTCCATCTGGTAAGATGGAAGTGAGATAGTACTGGTCCCCGGAAGGAGATAAATCGTAAACTCCACTTCTCTTATAGGAGGCAACCTAGAGAATTATTTAGGAAAAACATCCTAGAACTGATCCACCGCTGCCGAAGGAACACTCTGCTCAACACCCTCTACTGATTCCAACAACCAAACCACCAACTAATATGATAATGTACCCACTACTGGTTCCAGGAAACCCATTTTACTCTACCTTTCATGCTTCCATCCTCTAAAGAGATGTCTAATGCCATCGTGTGTCGTAAATGCCAAAATTATCACATCACAATCGATGTGGGCCTTAAACGCCACCAGCCAATCCATTCCAAGGTTTACATCATACCCATCCATCTCAAGCATTGAGAAATTCTACACTATGTCAACCTCTCCCACAACAATACAACATTCTCTTCACAAGAAGGATCGACACTCTCTTAGACCCATAGGAGTTTGATGTTTCCAAACCGAGGGCATCATTTCTGAACTTATACCTAGCAAATCAACCACACGTGCAGTAATAAAAGAGTTTGAAGCACCCGTATCAAACAACACTTACATCAAGGTAGAATTTAAAAGAATATTACCTCGCACCGTGGATGGTCCTGACTAATCATCCACCACAACCTGCTCAGCTCCAAACACATGTTTGCTTTCAACACTCTTCTCTTTATTTCTCTGTTGAGGCGTCATGGTATTCCGAGAATTATCGTGACCCACTTCACTATCCTGACGAGGGGTATGCTGCTGTCCCAGTCTCGTCGAGGGATACGACTTCTGTGATCCTTGAAGAGTTTCATTCCCACCTGACCTTGTAGAATACCAATAATAGCACTGTAGATTCCCCATATGCTTTCAATTGTGACATGATCGAGGTTGTGCCATACAATCCCGCTTGATGTGGTTCTTAGAACCACATTGAAAACATCCCATCTTGCTCTGGGACTTCAGGGAAAATTTACTGATCTTGCCATAAGATTATATGCCATATTACCACCCTGGGAATAAGTGTCCCTCCTTCGCATGAACTCGGCATTATTGTTCCCACTATTCCCCATGGGTACCACCATGCATCCCCCGCCCGGAGATCCCAACAGATCTCGCTCAGCCACCGAGGCTTTATTGACCATCTTTGTGAAATCATCTATACACAACACCGCTATCGTTGAACGGATTTCTTGACTTAACCCCGCTTCAATGATCCTTTCCTTCAACGACGTGCTACCCGCCACCTTGGGTTCAAACTGCACTAATTTCATAAACTTAGTTGCATACTCTATCAAAGACATAATCTCTTACTTTAAACTGAAGAAATCAGTCATACACTAAATTATAAATATATGTGGGTAGAATTGTTTGTTAAAAAAATTCTTCAAAGCCTTCCCACATCATACCTTGGTCCGTCCCCACTTGGACTACCAACTCACACCCCTGAATGGAATGATCTTCCAACATATACGTGGAAAACATCACTTTCATCTCTACTGTCATTCTCAAGAACTCAAAGATCTTGTTTATTCTATTCAACCACGCTTCTTCCCTCTCCGGCCTTAAATCACCACTAAAGATGGGTGGATTTTTCTTTTAAAACTGAAATGCATTATCGGCATGCCTTGGTTCATCCACTTTATTTCCACTTTCCACAGCTTGGAACGTTTTCCCTATGTATTATGCTAGCTGCTGGTTCGCCTGAGGCTTAGGTGCTACCACATTCTCAGCAGCCTCCTCCGGTTGGTCTCTATGACGCATACCCAGTTCCATTTCTATAAACATAAAACAAAAAACCATGAGTCTCACTTTTGTAGACATCAGGAGATCCCATTTCAAAACACATTACACAACACTACCACAACAAGGCTTTCCACCAGTTCACATTTTCCATGATTCCCCATTTTGAAAACCAAAACATTTTCAAAATACCAATTTATTCACATTACAATTTCACACATTTTCAATACCATTTCAAAATTCATTCCATAAATCATTATTCCCAATGAAATATGCATCCTAGTGGGAAGTCATTTCTACCATGCATGCCTTGATCATCTCATCGGCTACACCCATGACCATGAGATTTTCAATGCCTATAAGTGTCTCCAAAATAGTTATGTACCCAACTCCCTGGTAACTTGAATTTCATCATAAAAGGGTTAGCTACGTTCTTTTATGCTATACATTCCATGTTCTGACAATCCTACATCTTGCTACCATCCCGACTCAAGGAGTATACCACAACGAATGTCAACATTAAATCCGAGAAACAACTCCAAAGGACTGATCAAACTGATACCAATTGTAACACCATGACCCTACCTCATTGTCTTGAGGAGGCGGTGAGGGATACGTGGCCTTAAGAGATGTTCACAAGACGCCAAAGGCTGGCAATAAATGTTGAGTGCTTCAAGATCAAGTTGGGGAATGATTTCCCATTCATACAAAACCATCCAAACCATCCACAAAAAGCCACTATATGATACATGTCAATTCAATTACCCAACCATGCATTCCCAAAAGACAACTAAGTTGTTCCACGACACAACTCACAACCAATACAACTAGACATGTCCACACAACATCAGAGTACACTGCGTAATCTAAACAACCAAACACCACAAGCCCTGATGCCACCACATCTCCATGCCAAGCTCCAAGCTCCATGCTCCACTAAGGGATCATGATGATCCACTAAATGAGGGTGATGTATTACCTTTGCCCACATCATGATACATGACATCTACAAATACACCAACATGCCAAAGTAGGCGGTGAGTACTAAAACTCAGTAGGTTTTCCACAAATGACTTCCCAACAAATGCCACTAAGATAAAACCCTTAGCCCCATTGTATAAAACAGTTTATACAAATTAAATCACAAGTGCAACCATTTTCATAAGCCAAACATGACATTACAAAGCCATCACACGCAAACCAAGAAACCAAGGGAAAGCCCCTAAACATGCCACATTCCATCTCATAATTTAAACATTATCACAACAACACCCATTTTGCATAGAAATTCACAAAAAACAACCAAACAACCAAACAACCAAACGGTGGAGCTTCCGTCCAACCCGTTCACCCATTCACACTATGTGCCACTTCTCATCCACTTATCCTTGATGGTGGACCTTCCGTCCTCTATCCATCCCCTTTTTATAGTGGAACTTCTCGCCACTTCCAAACACCTTCAAAACAATCCCAATCCATGAATATAAGCCACCAAGGTCACAACCACATGCAATCAACCAATTCCATTGCATATCAATCCACTTCAATAAGTCATCCATTTATTGAAAACTATTTTCCATCCCCAAAAACATTTCAATAAAACAACCGTTTTGTTGGAAACCTTTACCAACAATAATTTTCACAAATAAACCATTGCATCCCATTTTAAAATCGGCATTTTAAAATCCTCAAGAATAGCATTTCACCATAAAACACCCTTTTCCCCAAAAATCCCCAAAACATCACCCAAGGGATTTCCAACCAATTTCTAATCACAATTCACTATTAATTTTCAGCAAAACAAATTTTTTAACTAGAAACCACTAGTTCTAACCAAGTGGAGTTGATAGAGAAGCCACCTACCTTTAGTGTTCCTGAGAAAATGACCCATAATCCACCACACCTCAAATCCGGCAACACACCACTGAAACCTCTCTAGATCCTATATCCCTAACATCCACAAGCCATTATATTAACATGCAAGGCAACCAAAACCCTATATCTACACACAACAAGTGTAGATCTAGAAACCCATGAAAGAGAGGGATGTAGATTTAGAGGAAAACCCAAGAGAAACAAGAGGAGAGGCTTACCCAGGAGAAACAACCTTTAAACTACATTAAAACCCCTTTGAAATGCTTCCAAATTGCATGGGAGAGCACCCTTAACCCCTGGGAACCCAAAATCCTGAGTGAGGCTCAAGTGAGAGGAATATTGGAGTGAAATTGGTTAAGCCCAAGGGTGCCCGAAACTTGTAACCTCTTTTTTAAGTGGCAGCACGATTAGCCCGTACGGTTTGAAAAAGCGTTCGCACGCTATTACCTCGAGAGTGAGGGTCCGCGTAGTTGCCTCACACAGTTTGGAAAACCGTGCATAGGCCTTGCGAAGCCTACTGTCTCCCCTGTACGGTTTTTTGGTGAACCATCATGGTTTACACTAAACGTCCTCAAATCGTGCACCCCTTTAAAGGCTTCCAAACTCATCCAAAACCATTCCAAACTCTCCCATACTCTTCTCAACTCATACCATGCACTTTAAACACATAAAAATGCATAAACGAAGGCCACATACCACAAACTAGGGGTACTACATATACAGATCATAAAATACACAAATATATTTTCATAAAAGGAAGAAAAATATGTCATAATGAAGATAGTTAGAGATGTTAAAATTTTATAATTTCTCAATATATTACATTCCAGAGTAGGTGAACATTGTGGTAGATCGTATGAGTAGAAAGGATCATGCAACACAACACATAATGTGGATTGAAAGGGATAAAATATTCTTGGGCATGTCAAGAATGTACATGGTAATAATAAAAGTATCTTAACCCTAATTTTCCAAAATAACTACTAAACTATTCATTCATGATTGGATCAAGGAGACTTAAAATGATGAAAATGAGCTATAGAGAAAGCTAGCAATTTTATTAGAGATTAACATTTCTGAAGATGTTTTTATAAGGTATAGAACCCATATATGTTTCTTATAAAAACTAGATATGAAGATTGAATTTTAAGATGATGAGTATAGATCATCATTCTCTGTTATTATAAGAAGCACTATGATTTAAAGGGATTTAACGTAAAACATCTAGTGGGATAACCTGAAAAAGAAGATTTCTAAATTTTTAACTCAATGTGTGGTATTCCGAAAATTCAAGTCTGAAAACAATAAATCTAAGGGTTTAATGTAACTATTTATCATACTAATATGATCATAGAAAATCATTTATACAAATTTTATCATTGGACTCCCCATGGAATTTAAAGTCAATAAATGTATCTGAGTTATAGTAAATCACCTTACAAAGGTAGTTTATTTCATTTATATCCAGGAATATTTCTCTCTTAACCAACCCACTATGATATATATAAATGAAGATTTAGTAAAACATATAGTGTCACTCTTCCTTATATCTTATCAAGATATGAAGATTACATTAATGTTCTGGAGAAGCATTTAGTGAGAATTGGATAAAGAGCTATGTTTTAGTATTGATTATTACCCTTAGATGGATAGTCAGTATGAAAGAACTATTCAAACTCTATAGGATGCATAGATATCATGATCAATGTAATTTCAAGGATTTTGAGATCACAACCTTCCACTATTATAGTTCTCATATAAAAAAACTTCCAATCTAGATTTCATATGGAACCTTATGAGGCTCTGTATGGGATGATGAATCGGATTCCGACATATTGGGATAAAGATTGATAGTGAAAGATTATGGGATCCTATATTTTCCATGAGATGACTCAGAAGGTTTAAAACATTCAACATCATAGGGAATATTTACAAATTAAACAAAATAACTATACAAATAATTGTCAATGAGAGATGGAGATTTATTCATGAGATAAATTGTTCCTTAATATATTTCTAAGGATGAAATCCATTTGGTTTGGGAAGATGATAATGATTAAGACAATATAAATTGGCACCATTAAGATACTTGATCACTTTAGAGTTTTGTCCTATCGACAAGAACTCCCAAAAAACCTATCCAAAGTAGATGATTCATTCCATGTATCAATATCAATGATGTACATATCTTACCCTTTAGATATACCAAATACATAGGTGGTAACCTTTGAGAATGGACATTAATATGATGATCATATGTTGAATAACATGGATAATATATAAAATGTTATATGAAATAGGATAACTCACCTAGTTAATGTTTTGTGGTATAACCACATTTTTTTGGGAAAAAAACAATGGAAATAGAAGATGTGATGACACAATAGTACCCCCATATGTTTCCTGTATTAAATAAAATAATGAGGGTGATCTTTCGTAATGGGGAAGAATGTAATGAACAAAAAATTAATTAATGAAATTCCCTTTCTGAGTGAATAAAATCAGAATGTAGTAATAGAAAACACCTACACTACTTTGGTAATTTATTACCATTATAAAATATATCCAGTATGATTTAAAATACTATTAAAAATATTAACCATTGATAATATAGCCATTGAGCAATGACTGTTAGGATTATTATTTATTAATGGATATTATAAAGTCTAACTGATATAGATTGAAGAGGTGATGGCCTTGACTAATAGGATTATACCCTATAAATCTCAAATTTTAGAGCTTTTGAGAGGTACAATGTCACTGGGTTTTCCATTGACCAATTCCAACATGAAAATAAAAAACTAATACATGAATAGAACTATCTACATAATAAGTTCAATATTATCGATATCATGGTGCAAACTATGTTTTCCAAAATTCTCAATGAATATGCCACCATCACACACCTTACCCTTAGGTCGTACGTTGGTGTAGTAAGGGGTAATGTATATAGGCCCTTGTAGTATGATTTTTTTATTTTAATAAAATAATTACAATGTTTATAATTTTTCATTATTACATTATATATACAATGTTAATAGAGTTGATAAAAATAATATTTTGATACGAATAATTTTTTTTGATAATAAATGTTTTTAAAACTATTTTTGATGAATTTATGATTTTTGAAATAAACAATTTTTTTTTTTAATAATATGATTTAATATTATTTATTCATATATAAATTATAATATTATTTAATTAAGTTCAATGAAATAATATTAAGGGCCACACAATAAATATTATCATAAAAATGTATTTTATTGAACATATAGATTTATTAATAGTTAAAAGTAACATATTTTGAGAATTATTATATAAAATAAATATGATTTTTGAAATAATCATGTGAACATTATCCATTGGTAAATTTATCCAAATCTTATAAGATATATTAATTGTTGGGGAAAATTAAATATTGTACAAATGTAAGTTATGTATTGTGATATCATAATGACCTAAAAGTTATGTAATACATTCTATAAAATGCATCCATAACCCCATATAAATTTCCCATTTAATTTAAATTGTTTTTTATTTTATTTTTCTAATTTTATAAACCACTAATAAATGATGAAACTCCTATTTTATATTTTAAAATTTTTTAAAAAATCATTCTGAACATGACTCACTTCCACATAACCAATGGTATTATTTTAATATGTTTGGTTAATGGAAGTATAAAATATTTAAAACCACTCCTATTTGATAGAAACCATTGAAAAAAACCATGGAATGGTTTGTGTTTTAGATTATACTATCATGTAGAGTGCAAAACCTATGTTTAAAAATTAATAAACAATTCACCATGCTTTTTCAATAAATTCCCACCCACACTCCCACACCTCTTCAATGAAAACCCATTGAGAATGAATTAACACTTTTATAACTCTATATATACCTCCAAATGTGTTCCTATGATCTTAATATTCTCCTCCCAATCTTTTTGAATCACCCTCGCAATGTAAGGAATCTTCTCCTTTGCCTCTTTATTCAAAAAGTTTCTTTTTATTATTCCATTTTATATCCATTTTTTCATGTTGGAATGCGTTTTTACACATCCCTTATACACTTTTTATTTTAAAAAAAAAATGAAAGACAACCTAACACTCTCATTAAACACATTCATGACTCATTTTTTTCCACCTGTTATGCTGCTGAAATTATCCTGTGATATTTTGTGCCAAAAATTTATTTACTGAATACCCATCACCATTTCCACTCAATAGTATTCACATACATATACCTATACTTAATTTATTATGGATTTCAATTCATGTGACCAATAGTTCGTTATAGTTGGAGAGGAATTGTTGAAATATTCCCTAATATTGTATGATATATGTGGAAAGCTAACTGTAGGAACCCGAACCTTCTTTTCATGTATGTTTTTCCTATTCTGATCATTTTTTGATAAAAAGATGAAAATATAGAAATTTTCAAAGTACACACCATGCACTTTATAAGTACATACCATGAAATTCGATGCCACGCAAGGTCGTGTGCTAGCTGTGTCTAGGCTACACACATGGTGTGTAAGGGCGATTTGGAGGCCGCTTAAAGCGGAGTACGGAAAAGCCTAGTACATGTCATGTACCCTAGAAGTACACACCGTGTACTTTCTTTTTTCCTATTAAATGGACAAGGGTCACTCCTAATCAATAGAATCGTCTTCGTCTCCAGGTTATTCTACCGAGAGCGCCCCGTACGGCCACGAACATCATCTGAGCCCCCGAGTCTCCATCTGTTTTCCGAATTGACCATCGTCGATTGTGTTGGAACCACAGAGGTGAGCTCCTCCTTCTTCTTGAGTTTTATTCCATGATTTTCCATATTTCTCAAGATATCATGGGTTCAACCTTTTGTACATTTTCAAAGATCTATGAAGTTATAAGGAGAATCATGCCTCGTGGTTCAAGTATATTGATCTACTAGAATCAAGTTAGGTGGTTTGTTCCTTACCTTTCAATATCATTAAGTTTTTGTTTGAAAATTTCCACTAATACCCAGGAACGGGGTACTGCGTGTTTACCATTTTTCCCCTGTTGTTTTCTGGACATTCTTGTATGCTTGGGTAGAGGTTAGTTGATCATGTTTGACGATAATTGTTATGCTTCGATGTTTTTCCCATTACTTGTTCTGTTTATGACCTTTAGGTCTTGATAGCCTTTGGCCCTTATACCTGTTTTCCATGACTTGTGACCGAAGGATGGAATGATATTCATGACATTATTGTTTTTGTAGACGGGTTATCCAAGTAGCTATATAGGTGTACATTGTCTTTATATCATTATTATGAACTTACTGGCATGTGACAGTGAGAACGTAGTGCTATAAACTACAAGGGATAGACCAAGGGAGCTTCCCAGGGAGTCTTGGACATTATAGACTACCGGGGATAGACTGAGTGAGCTTCCCAAAGAGTCTTGTACATTACAGACTATAGGGGATAGACAAAGTGAGCTTCCCAGAGAGTCTTGGATATTATAGACTACAAGAGGGTAGACTGAGTGAGCTTCCTCAGAGAGTCTTTACTTGTTTGAATTTCCTTAAACTATTCCGGGCAAGAGGAGTAATTGGTCGAGCGAGTTTCCTCAGAGATTCTGTGATATACCTGAGACTATAGGTGGATTGACCAAGTCAGCTTCCTCAGAGAGTTTGTAGACCATGGTGCTATAAGTGGGTTAGACCGCGTGATCTTACTCAGAGAGTCCCTGTCTACCCTAGACTATAAGGGGAATTGACCGAGCAAGATTCCGCAGAGAGTCTTATAATTTCATATGACCAAACCAGAGGGGATAGGCTGATTGCACTGCCCAGAGGGTTGTGGGTACTTCTTGGATAGGACAAGAGGGGTTGGCTGCAAGTACATCCCAGAGGGGTTCCTGTTGTGGTTAGCTGTTTGCTTCACTTCTAATTGTTCTTCTGTTGATTGATAACTATTTCCTATCATCCTATTACTGCTTACTGATTACTGCCTACTATTTACTATTACTCTTGAATGCTTACTGTACTATCACTTGCCTTATACTCACTGATTGTCAGGAAAAGATCTTCATGTGATTGTCTACTGGGATTTAGTCTCACACTCAATTTGGGAAATTCATTTGGGCCTAAACAGACCATGTTATTGCACGTATAGACAAGGGCAAGATCCACACGACTTCTGGTACATGATTGTTTTGGAGCAGGAGAGCATGGGACCATGCATGGGCTTGAGATGCGGGGGAGCTCTTTATCATTTCTTTTGTACTTGTTTTGGTACTGTTTTTCTTTCCAGCATTGGGACCTATTTGGATGCTTTCATAGATATGTATCATGCATCATTTCATATATATATATGTGCTCCAGTTGTTTATTTTTATAGTCTTTCTCTGTTTATTTTCATTGTATATCTACTACTTCCACTATTGCATGATTTGTTTAAGTCTGTTTTGTACTCTGCCAATGAGGGAATAGTTTCCCCACTATCACACCCAAGGCCCTCACTACTAGTCGGCAATCTCTGGAGTTTGGGGAAATTCACTTGAGGCCATGTGTTTGTAAGAACTCAGACCTTATTTTTACCTATGTTTTTCATTTTCTGGTCGTTTTTGAGAAAAGGAGAAAAATATGGAAATTTTCAATGTACACGTCGTGTACTTTATAAGTACTCACAATGTACATAGATGTCACGCAAGGTCTTGTGCTGGCTATGTCTGGGCCACACACATAGTGTGTAAGGGTGATGTGGAGGCCACTTAATGCGGAGTACAAAAGATCCTAGTACACATCGTGTACTCCATAAGTACACGCCGTGTACTTTCTTTTTTTTCATTAAATGGACCGGGGTCGCGCCTAATCGACAGAATCATCTTTTGCTCCAGGTTCTTCGAACGAGAGTGTCTTGGACAACCGAGAACATCCTCTGAGCCCCCGAGCCTCTGTCTATTTTCCGAATCGACCACCGTCGATTTCATTGGAACTGCATCGGTGAGATCCTCCTTCTTCTTTAGATTCTTTCCGTGATTTTCTCTTTTTCTCAAGAAATCGTTGGATGAACATTTTGTATGTTTTCATAGATCTATGACATTCTAATGAGAATCAAGCCTCGTGGTTCAAGTATATTTATCTCCTAGCATCACGGTAGGTGGTTTGGGCCTTACCATTCAAGGTATTTGATTTTTTGTGAACATTTCTACCAATAACCATGAACGGGGTATTGCGTGTTTATCATTTTTCCCTTGTTGTTTTCCCGCCTTGCTTGTATTCTTGTGTAGAGGTAAGTTGATCATGTTTGATGATAATTTTTGTTCTTGGATGTTTTTCCCATGCCTTGTTCTGTTTACGACCTTTGGGTCTTGTTATCCTTATGTCGTTATAGATATTTTCCATGCCTTGTGACCATAGGATGGAATGATATTGTTGACATTCTTGTTTCTTTAGACTGGTTATCCAAGTAGCTCTATAGGTGTACATTGGCCTTATAGCATTATTATGCACTGAATGGCACGGGACCATGAGAACCTGGTGCTATTGAATATAAGGGACAGACTGAGTGAGCTTCCTAGAGATTCTTGGACATTATAGACTACCGGGGATAGACTGAGTGAGCTTCCCATAAAGTCTTGAACATTATAGAGTATAGGGGATAGACCGAGTTAGCTTCCTAGAGAGTCTTGGATATTATAGACTATAGGTGGGTAGACCGAGTGAACTTCCTCAGAGAGTCTTTACTTGTTTGAATTTTCATAAACCATTCAAATCTAGAGGAGTAATTGACTGAACAAGCGTCCTCAATGAGTATGTGATAGACCTATGACTATAAGAGGATTGGTTGTTTGAGCTTCCTCAGATAGTTTCTAGACCTTGGGGCTATAACAGGGTTAGATCGCATGATCTTCCTCAGAGAGTCCCTGACTAACCTATACTATAAAGGGAATTGACCAAGAGAGCATCCCCATAGAGTCTTATAATTTTTTATTACCAAACCAGAGGGTTAGGCTGAGTGAACTGCCAAGAAGGATGTGGGTAATTCTTGCATAGGACCAGTGGGGTTGGTTGCGAGTACTTCCCATAGTGGTTCCTGTTGTGGTTAGTTGTTTGGTTCACTGTTTCTTGTTGTTATATGGATTGATCACTGTTGCATATCATCCTGTTACTGCTTACTGATTACTGCCTGTTGTTTTCTGTTACTCTATACTACTCAATTCACTATTACCATCCATATACTCACTGACTATTAGGTATAGGTCTTCGGGTGGTTGCCTACTGGGATTTAGACTCACACCCTATTTGGTCCATGCTTTTGGGCCCAAACAGACTATGTTGTTTCAGGTATAGACAAGGTAAGGTGCCCTTCGACTTATTGTACTTTATTGTTTTTTAGCAGGAGAGCGTGGGACTAAGCCTGGGTGTGCGATTCTGAGGATCTATTTATCTTTTCAATTGTACTTGTTTTGGTACTATTTGTATTTCCAACACTATTACCTATTTGGCTGCTTTCCAAGATATGTATCATGCATCATTTCATATATACATATGTGATACTGTTGTTTATTGTTTTATTCTTCCACTTTATATTGTTTTTGGATATTTACTGCTTCCGCTATTGGATGATTTGGTTACTTCTGTTGTGTACTCTGCCGATGAGGGCATAGTTTCCCAACTGTCACACACAAGACCCTCACTACAAGTCAGTAGCCTCTGTCTTTTGAGGAAATGTGCTTGAGGCCATGTGACTAAATAAGTACGGGGTGCCTCTGTGTGGCATTCAGAACTGGGATGTTACAAAGTGGTATCAGAGGAATTCTTTTCTCTTGATTTAATATTTTGATCATTTATCCAGGGATATGATAGATTCAGTTCTTGGTAATAAACTATGCCAAGGAGTAGCTAACCCGTGTACAGGGAAAATCCAATCTACCCTGTTTAATGGAATTTTCAAGTTATGTGATTTTACGGTTGATATGATTTCACCTAGAGTGATTCACATGCCTTATGCTATTATTTTTGTGCTATTGCAGTTCCATTTCTGTTGAAACCTGATGAGATGAGGGAATGCCATCTCATGCATCATATAATCACTTGTTAGAAATCACATTCCTTACATTCTGGCTGTGCCATCTAGGGTGCATTAGTGATTTCATGTTATTGTGACAGACATTGTGTAGATTATGCATGCTGTTATGATATATGCTTTGATAGAATCCCTGCAGTTGGATAAAGAAATTTTTTGTATTTTACCCGGCTTAAATGAACGCCATATTTTGGTTCTTGAGGTGTTATGGGCCTTCATGAATCGTAACGTGGTGGATTGTTGACTTGTTTCTCATGTATATAACTTGTATAAGATACCAAGATTTGATTGGCAGGGAGTATGGGACCTCAAGGATCAGAATTTGGCACCTCCATGTTTATTTTTCAGTGTTTTCTAGGCTTCGGTGCAGAATCTGAGCTACTACCCAAAAAAACCCAGAATACACAGTGTGTACTTTATGACTACACACCGTGTAGTTTTAAACCGTGTCACTGACTAGGTGAGCAGAAGCACGGGGTTGTGAAAAGTCTTTAGGAACACACCGTGTATGGTAGGTACACACCGTGTAGTAGAGAGTCATATACCTGGATGTGTCACTAACAACACGGGTCGGGGAAGCTCATGCAGTACACGCCGTGTTTGGCACGAACATGTCGTGTAGCCTTGTTCTAGGTACCCGGTCATGTCACGAACAACAAAGGTTGGTGTTATCTTCTCTTATACACGCCATTTTTTTTCGGAACATGTCGTGTAACAGTCAGCCATGTAGTCGGCCGGGTAACTAACAACACTAGTCTCTGAAACCATGTATAGTACAAATCGTGTCCTTAGGGAACATGTTATGTAGTCTAGGGTTATGAGGACAGTGTGAGTTAGCCATGTTAAGACAGTCGGGCAGGGGAATGGAGTTGATGTACACATCGAATGTGGGGACAAAACGCCATGTAGTTTGGCATGTTACACGACCAGTTATGGCAGAAGTACACGCCCATGTGAATGGCCTTAAGGAACACTCCATGTAGTTTTTTACATTCAGTGTAGTTGTTTTTAGTAAAACTTGAGTGTTTATTTCTTCTTTTCCCGTTTTGTACTCGTGTGTTCTCTATATTTGATAATCTTGATCTAAGGTGTGCTTTTGATCTTTTAGAGATATGCCACTGAGACATCCTCTGGTTGTACATCAGCTGCCAGACAGTGATCAGACACCAGATATGACCGATCAGGGACCTCCTGCAGAGCCTCTTACAATGCCATCCACGACACCAGCAGTTATTCTCGTTGCGGGCACCGATGCGCAGTTCAAGAAGGACTTCTAGAGGATGATGCAGACCTTTCAGGGAGGGTCGCATCCTGCCCCGTCGATGGCTGAGTTGATGCAGGTTTTCCAGCAGCATCATCCTCCTACATTCTCAGGGGATAGAGGATCGTAGTCTGCATAGTCATGGTTAGAGGCCACGCTGATGATCATGGAGCATCTTGAGATAAATTCCTAGAAAAAGGTAATCCTTGCTACTTATATGCTCTGAGGCACCACAAAAAGTAGGTGAGAAAGAACTTGAAAATTGGATAGGCACCAAAAAGTAATGACTCTTCCATCAAGGAGGATCTTGTTAATAAGCCTACTTAGGGTATCTTTCAAAAGAATAAAGAGGCTTGGGGTGATCGGATCACCTTGCCTTAAACATCTAACAGATTCGATGAAACCAAAATACTTCCCCATATAAGAGATGGAAATCCACTACACTTAATGCACACCCCTTGGATATTTAGGTATGAGTAATCATAGTTGAATGAATAATAATATCAATGAGGATTGGGTGAATTTTTTAGCGGAGATCAGTGACAAAGGTGATGTCACACATACATTATATTCATGACTATTAGTATATATATATATTACTATAATTATGAATTTATTATAGTTTTATAAGTTGATTATATCCATTGAATTAATAAATTAAAAATATGGTTTAAATCCATACAATGGACCTGTATTAGTATCCCCACAACGATATTTTTCTCTCTAGTTTTTCTAGTTTTCATCCATTCTCTACGGGGAACGCTTTGTGTTAGAAATTATTATCTTTATTAGCAGATTAGTTTAATTTTCTTCAATATCATTGGGATCTGGTATTATTCATCTTCATTGGTATATGGATTCAATGATTGTTTAGAATCTGGATTTTTTGTGTATTAGAATATTATTTCCTTTTACATTTTTTACCATTATCAATGATTTCATTTGATTTTTTTCATAAACATCAATTTTGGTAAATATTTATTCTCATTGGGCTGTGGTAATTTTTATTAGATCCTATAAATGGTGAATTTATTTAGTTTCTTTGGAAGATCATTATACATTTCCCATCACCATATTATGGATCAGGATTCATTGTAAATTTATTTTCTTTATTGGAATAAATGTTCAATTTTCATTCTAATCATTATTTTCTAATTATTGGCACCATTTTTTGAGTTTTGGCCTCATCTATGAGTTATTGGAATCATATTACATGGATTATTATTTTTATATTTATAATATTTGGGAGACTTATCCCTAGGACACCAATCAATCAAACAATTGTTCCATCAAATGAAGGTGTTTAATGACGTTCTTCACAATAAACAAAATGAGAATTGGAAAAATGAAAGATGAATATAAATAAAATAATAACCAAAAATACAAAAAAACAAATAATAAAACTTATATCATGTAAAGTATAAGGGATATTACCATATATTAACAATTTTGGACATACATGAGTGAAAAAAACATGAAATTATAACCCTTTTTAATATACAAAGAAATGAGCAATAGCCTAGAAATGGAAA
Source organism: Viscum album (assembly GCA_963277665.1). Classification (NCBI taxonomy): domain Eukaryota; kingdom Viridiplantae; phylum Streptophyta; class Magnoliopsida; order Santalales; family Viscaceae; genus Viscum; species Viscum album. The sequence goes on along the minus strand of OY728153.1, from coordinate 1,510,406,066 downwards.
AAATAATCAAACAGATTGAATAAGAGAAACCATCTTATGGTAGTGTTCTTATAGCCCTTGAAATTGTGATGAACTAAATACAAGGTTGTGGAATATACTATAAATATATATGGAATCACCCATATATGTAATGAATAAGAAAAAAACATGTATAATAATAAAATAACTGATAATAATTTTAGAAAAAACCAAGACCCACTTACAAGGGATCAATTTCACCTATTGAACCCATATATGTTAAGAAATGAGTGTAGTCATCACCGAGTCATTATATAAGAAAAAAACACATGAACCCTATTACATATAAATCCAAAAATCAAGAATGAGCATCACCATCAATAGAGTTATGAATAAGCTCTCTTATCTCTAGACACCTCTCTTTCCCTTATAGATTCTCTTAGGTTATTTTTTAAACCTCCCTTGGTGATGCAAAAGAGGGGATCCTTGAGAATAGATAAAGGGGATGAAATTATCACCCCTAACTATACTGAGGACACACTATTAGTTGGTAGTACATATAATTATTAGTCATTAGAACCAATTTAAGATAGTTGGTGTGTCATATGAATAATGTTTTCACTACACCAAGAGAGCCCCCATGTGTCTCAACTATGTCAAGTGAGGTTCCCCCATTTTAGAAGAATAAATACTTCCATGATATAGGTCTCATTACCCCAAACCAATTCATGTTATATGAAGTTAACCACTAGTTCAGGTGAGAACACCCACAAATACAAGACATTAAAACATGCATCTCATGTCTGGATAAATAAACTCATATAATATTAAATCAACTTCTATGTATGATTCAATAATATTACTCATATAATAACCCTTATCATGAATCATAGTTGAAAATATATTGATTTACTACCTCATCCACTACTGTCAAATTATAATTCTACTCACAAACATATCTAATAAATGAAAAGATATTTAATAAAACATACTAAAACCATGCACATATCTATATTAATCAATGACATGTATTATTCTCCACCAAATAGTGGTACCATTTCTTCCAAACTCTCCACTATCACCAATAAAATAAACACCACAACAACTATTATATATTTACTTAGTATCTATAAATAATTTAATAAAATAAAAAATATGTAAAATCACAACTTCTGGAAGTATGGTTATAGAAAATCAAAAAATGTTGTAGCATAAAACTTACAGGAGAAAAGTCTCAACTTGGGCCTAAATAGATCCATAAACCAACCTTACATATTCCATTCCTTTAAATTGTGGGACAATACAAATTACCTGAAAATATAGTGCTTTTGTCATAGAACAAAGAAAACATAGACTTAAAAAACTATAATATAATGGTCACTGAAAAAATTAAGAGAACAACAGTACTATTAAAACCTGGGTACACCATATTATTCTAGTACATACTATCCACATAAATATATTTAGGGAAATGCCAATTTATATAGATTATTGTACCCCACTGATATCCTTAAAAATTCTTAATAAATTACTATTATTTTTATTTTGATACAATTCTTTAGTCGACTATTCACACAAAAACATTTAGGCACATACGTCAACCCAATACCCTATATCTATATACCATGTATCTAAATATATCCAGATAAGACCTCATATTTCACATACTATAAGGTAAATGAATCCTTAACATCAGTAATTTAATATTAAACATGATTAAATGAATTATCCAATTAACTAAACAGTAAATACTCCAGATCTGTATTTGATATCTTCATTTTTACATTGGCTTTGTCTAAAGAAATCTTAGTAATGTGTTAAAAATAGGCTCTGATAGGTCTGTAATGGACTATTTTAAAGTTATAAAGATTCAATTTTTTGGAGACATACTATGATTATAATTATTCATGTAAATATTTCCATGATTCAACCATAAATCACTATTATAGGTTTCATACTCCACTCAGCATATAAAATTTTCACCTAGGGTTATCAATAACTATGAATAATATTTCTTCAAAACATTATGATCAATATTTATAAAAGAAGTTAAAGTCAATATAGTGAAGTATATGGTTATGATATTTTTATTTAATAAACTCAATCCATCTTTAAGTCCATTTTACATAAGATAAGTACACACCATAACTCTTAACAAGTTAAATGCATTCTCCCTACCGATCTTCTTAATCCCAAAATCATGAAAATACATTATAAAACTCAATACCAAATATTTGATGCCAATATTTTTAGGGTATAGATCTGTGTAAGTCTAACCAAAAACAAAATAGTGGGACATAAGATCACGTTTAATAAGGATCTTCATGAAAAAATAGAAGTATAATCACAAAAAATAAGTTAATGATGAAAAAAACAAGAAGAAAAAGTCCAGAACCAAGAAATGAAAACTTATAGAGAATAAATAACACTAGAAACAACATGCTTCGGACCATGATAAGAACAAAACATCAAAATCCTTTTATTACATAGGAGAAAAATTAATATTTTACAAATATTGAGACCAATAGGTCTCAATTTGTTTTTTGAATGATGAGAAAATTGGTGAGAAGTAAGTGAAGTTGATTATGGTGTTGTATGTTGGTGTCAAAACATAAATCATGAAGTTAAACAAGATATCATTGAATGTCATGGAGATAATGGGTCAAGAAACCCTATGAAGGGGCCATGTCAATATATGCTAGAATAGTGTGTCCATAAGTTACATGTTTTGACAAAGCATTGTAGTAGTGAGACTGCATGAATGGTTGTGTGACCACATATTGAAATAGTGAAACCGTATAATGTTTTCTATGATCACATTTTGAAATATTGAAACCAACAGATGGTTTTTGTGACTGCACATTAGAAAAGTGTGATCATATAAAGAGATGTGTGATTAAATATTGGAGGCTAAAACCACATGTTTTAATGTACTGTCACATGAAGATATTTAATTGTCCATGAAGCACAATTCATCCATGGGTGATGTAAAAGATACTCTGAGTCTCATGATAGATGGAGATACCATGAAATGATTCCGGTTATGTAAAGTAAGGTGGTTTATAATGATTAAATATCATGATAAATAATATCATGTTACTATAAGGTTGTCTCTTATTTGAATATATATGGCAGAAGAAAAAAAGGGAGATATAGTGAAACTATTCTAGTGTACTAAACAAAAGATAACGGGAAATATGTTCCATGTATATTCATTTTCACATAATAATATTAAGGAATTCATGATATTTCAATGAATCAATCTTTTAAGAATAGTTATTTTCATCAATTTTAATGAAAATGTGAAAAAGGTATCCCAAAAGGACATTTGCTATTTATGAAGGATGACATGTCAGATTGTATGCATGCATCTATAGATTATAATATCATATGGTGGTCTATTAAATTGTCATGTAAAGTAGTAAGTATCGATTAGATGATATTTATGAGGAGGAATTCCAGGATTGAAGTTGGTTTGATCCTATAATTGTATAATTTCTGTATTGATAAAAACACAAGGATTTGATGTTGTAGTAATCCATGTAACACACCATAGATTTACAAATAAATTTAATATGGATTGTAATCCATGAACATGAGTCTCTATAAAAAAAATTATTCATAGGAGATAGCTATAACCTATCCCGTAAACACAATTTTTCTGCTTTTGTGCTTTGAATTTTGAAAAATGGACATTCAAGGATGTGATCAGTAAGATATTTATAGTCTGATAGGATCAACTTACATTTTTGGTGAATATAAAATCAAAATTTGGAATAGTAATTTACCCTTATTAATATAAATATGATCCTTATGAATATTAAATTGGCCAAATGAATAGTATCCTAACTCATGAATGTATAAATAAAAGTTAGGAACATTATAAATGTAATTACAATATAATAGTACAAGTATGTGAATATTTAAAATAATAATAATTAATTGTTGGAATTTTAGTGAGTATTAAATATTTAATAATTAATAAATTAATTTAAAAAATATTAATTTTTATGAAATGTTTTTATAAATCAATATTTGGTTTTCCTATGATTTTAAGATAATTTAACAAAACCCTTGTTAAATTTTCAGGGTGTTATAAAATCAGTTTTAATCATAAAACTATTCTTTCTGAGTAAATGATGCTTTTAATTAAAAATAAAAAAATTATAAAAAGAGTTAATTTTTGAATTTTACACGTCAAGAAATGTTATTGTAAATTTTTAGTAATTTTCTAAAATACTTGAATATTTTATGAATTGTAAAATATGATAAATTATGATAAATAATAAATACATAAACTATAAATTCATGGGTGATGTTTGGATGATGTAAGCACCATTCGTTTGAAATAAAATGCACTCATCATTGTATTTGTTCATAAGAATCAATACTAGTGCTTCTATTGCTAAAAATTATATAATAATGAATAAGATAATGAAAAATTACCCCTTATTGCCACTATAAATACCACACTCCCCCCCAATTCCCCTCAATCATCTAAACCTTGATACTTGTCAAAGATATGCCTAAATCCTATTCACTAGTCTCTCCCCATGTCCATAAGCTCTTTTGATTTTCAAAATACCAAAACCAATCACTATAGAGAGGATCTAAAGGAGGTGTATTCAAGAGGTAAAATCCTTTTCCTCTTCCTTTTTGTTTCTTTTCAAGTTCATTCTTTTATTATACTCTCCTCACCTCCTCTGTCCAAAAGATCATGATAACTCTAGTATCATATATATTCTAGAATTATATCATGTTAATGGAATATCTATTAACAATATTATAACTCTCTCTCTCTATTATTTAAAAAAATGAAATCATCGTCTCGGAGGTGCCTATTTACAACCTCCATGGATGACAAAAAAAATTTCTTCAATTTTTTATTCAAACATGGTCATGAAACCGTTTTTATGTTTAAAAAATACTATAATATATGTATTATAACCCATTTAATGTTATAGAACTAATATATATATATATATATAATACTAATTCATAAGACAAAATTAGTTCACAGGGATTAAAATACCATCATAATAATATAAAATATTATCAGTAAAATTATTATCTAATGATTCATCATAATACCATAAAAAATGATATATATAACCATTTAAAATTATGTTTTCAAATTAATAAAATTTCATTCCAACTTTGGAAAATTATACACATTTTACATGATGTTTATTACTTATAAACTGATGAACTGATCATGAACAAAAAGGAAATGAATACTCTCAAATAATGAAATTAACTTTATAAATCATCAATAAATAAATAGATGAAATTAATAAAATTATACTAAATCAAATAGATATATATAATGTTATTAATTAATTAATTAATATATTTATTTTGATTTTCTAGGACATTAAAGTCAAGTGCAGACTAATTTTAGACATAAGGTAAGAGCTTCTACCCGGTCCTCCATTTTCTTTAGAGTTACTAATTTTCTCCCTTTACTACAATGAAATTCCATATTATTTTTATGTACTCCTAATAAATTAAATTTTAATGTTATATATATGTATATATATATATATACCAATCAAAATCCTCCTTTCTTTTGTAGGGAGTGACATGTTTTAAAAGGATCTTTCTAACATTTTTCCCGATAAATAAACCCAATTCAAGGGAACTTCTCATGTTATTACCTATTTTCAAGTGAATTATAAAATATATTTTAATCCACCATTATTATTATAAAATTATACATTTTATTATGAGGAATAGCATAACTCACTTATAGTTTAATACAATTTTTTTTTCAAAACTACTATTCCTTACCGAGTAAAAGTCTATTTCTCCCAAGAATTTCTCGAAGATTTTAATATGAGTATTTTCATATTTTTAAAAACTATTGTTGGTTATTATGTTTAATTGGGTTTAATATTTTATGATATCATATACCATATTTTATTTAATGGATTATGATTAGATTTACTGTGGGAGTGTTATCTTGATACCATTCATAATATTACTCAGAATGGTTTGTGTTTATGTTTAATTATTGGGGAAAGTTATTTACATTTCATATAATATTTTCAATATAAATTTATATATTGATTATGTTTAACCAATTTTATATGAGGTATTCATTTTAATTAGTAATTATCATATGGGGCCTGTTATATCCCCTTGGTACAGTGGTAGGTCTTATGATACAAACTAGTTTCGTTTTTTTCCAGTTTATGTATTATCTAGGCATGAGGACATAATTGTATGTTTAATAAATATATCATTATGAATTAACTCATTATGAAACTATTAATTTATCGTCCATGTGTTTATTAAACTTGTAGAATCTCCATGTTTATGTTTTATTTTGCAATTACTTATTAATCATCTATTCCTTCCATATTATGATCAAGATTATGTTTTAATAGCATGTGTAATTTTATTCGACCACCATGACTTATTAATTATGCTTCCATGGTATTCTTTACCCTTACTGAGAACTGGATATCTCCCCTTTCTTATGCTTCATTTTTCTCTAGGATGTGAAGATGAATATTATGAATAACCTGTAGGGATAATCTTAGATTTATGGATTTTCAAATAGAATATATATATTTTATTTCATTTAAAGTTGTAATGTTGAACATATGTATGTATCTTGCTTTCCAAATCTGATAAACAATCCAGTCCTCTAGGATGCATATTCATTGATTATATTAAAATGTATCAAAGTTAGGAACTAGATTTGTATTATTGGGGCCAAGTTATAATTGTTAGTATAAAGGATGTTTTGTATAACCGTTGGAATATAGATTTAGAAAATGTAGATTAGGGAACAAAACCCTATGATATAATTTTAGGATAAGCATACAAGAACATCATAAAATTTTGGTAAGGTATATATTATGTGGGTCCTACTAGAAAATAAATACCTATCTAAATACTACAAGTGGAAATGATTCTGGAACAGATGTACCTGGGAAGAACAACTCCAACAAGGTGTTTCAGGCCTAACCCTGGTTACCCTGGTACATGACAACAGGCCTTACTGCGCACCTGGTTTGAAACACCTCGGGGTAATACTTAAGGTAATTCACATTTTCTTTACAAACTATAATTAAGAATTTAAATGTATATATGTCCCCAAAGAAACAATTATTATGATTCTGAGATTATACATGTATAAAAGTTCAATTTATGTTATGTTTTTTTCTAGTACAAAATTATATAGTATGATTTATAACCATGTTTAGTGTATTCCATTATTTAGAAATGTAACCTAGTACAAGGAATGTAAATCACATGAAAGTGCATGTCTCATATAGGGATTACCTCAAATGCAGGACAATGATATTGGTTCTGAAGCTGTGAATGGTGATGAGTAACTTATAACTATACTAGGACCACTGAGTCAGGTTATGAAGAATAACCTTATCTGTATGGAGCATCGTAATCCATAACATAGAGGAGAAATGTTAGACCACTTTATATGAAAAGAAACTCAATAATTTAATGGGTAACCAACCGTTCATAGTAGTGTGGTGGATATGTTCCTTAGAGTATATATTTATTGCGTTGAGAAATAACAAAAGGGATAAGGTTTTCATGTAGTTTATCATCTATTGATAGATGCTGCTCAATGGTGGTTGTTTATTTTAAACACAAAGGAGGAGGAAGAGATTGAAAATATAGAATGAAAGGATTTTAAATGCTTTTTTCATGAAAAATAGTTTCTTCGTGAACAATGAGGAAATATGGAGAGTTAAATCTTGAGTCTAAGATGGAAAAAAGATGAAAATATTGTAATGTATGAAGCCAAATTTATAAGGTTATCAAGTCATGTTTTGGACTACATACATAATCCAAGGAGCAAGATTTATCAATTCTTTGTTGGTTTAAAATCATTCCTCCATAGGGCTCTGGTCTCTCATAATTTCTCATCATATGAAGATATAGTCTCATATGCTATCAAAATATAAAAATAATTCTCTATGTCTTAGGAATTTAAAGGAAAGAAAGGGAATAAGGGGGATGTTGAAAAATATGGAAAAGGAAATAAAGAAATTTGGAGGAAGGGAAGAGTTTAATTTCCACCCTACAGTAATACTGGGAAAATACACCACTACTATAAAACAGGTGTTTAATTGTGCTAGTACTTTTCATTGCTAGAAAAAAGATATGATATATGACTTCTTTATCATCGTTGATTAATTGAAAACCCTATTAGTGCTTTTTAGCACTGATAAAGGGAACATTTATCAGTGGTTTATTTTTTGCACTAAAAAGGCTACCCTTTATCAGAGCATTATTTTTAGCACTAATAAAGGGTACCCTTTATCAGAGCAATATTTTCAGTATTGATAATGTGTATGCTTTATCAGTGCTATATTTTTAACACTCATAAAGGAGTCCTTTGTTAGTGTAGATAAAGGTCCGAATAAATAAAATGAAATAATGAAATAAATAAAAAATAGAAATTGAGTTTATTAAAGAATATTGCAAATCATATTAATTTGATAATTATATATATAAATAAATTAATATATTACACTATATATAAATTATAAATACTAATAAATAGTATTTATTAAATATATAGATATGAAAAATGTAAATTAAAAAATTTAAAATTTAAAATAAGTAAATTGAGAGATATATTAAACATTTAGTTAATTAAATGATTTTTGAAAATGTTAATAATATAGTATTTATTAAATATATAGATAAATATTAATGTATATAAATTTGATTTATATATTAAAAAATATTTATTCTCTCTATTTGGTGAATAATGGTTTATAATTAATAATTAATTTGAATTAGAAATACCAACTAATTGCACAGAGTAATGGACTTATAATTGAATGTTGTTTGATTATTCAATTTCAAATAGATCAAATGTGTGTTATATTGATTTCACATATATGTAATTAATGCATTTTTATGTACAATATACACACAAAAAACTTATCCACTTGTTTAATATTATTGAAGTGTACTTATTTTTAGTTCATTCAATTTCACCCATTTTTAACACACGTGCTCTTAAAATAAGATATTAATAAATAATGTTAAAAAGGCATCTCTTAAAAATATATATATAATTTTTTTATAAAAAATATATTTAAAAATGTATATACTATATTTATATAATTATATCTTTATAATTATAAATAAAAATGATTTTTAAAAGTATTTATATAATTATTAATAAATAACTATATATATTTAAATAAATAAATATAAATAACTTTATATTTTTATATAATTAAGAATAAATAATTATATATATATAAATAATTATGCACTTTATAATAAATTTATTTAAATAATGAATATATTTACAATATTTATTTTTATATATATCAAATATATATATATATACATAATGATAAAAATATTATTTTATAAAATATTTATATAAATATAAATAAATAATTATATATTTAAATAATTATAATATTAAAATAAATATATTTAAATAAGGAATATATTTACTATACTTGTATTTATATATATCGATTATGTATATATATATATATATTTACAAATTTTTTATTTATAATTATAATTATAAATCCATTATCATCGATTAAGTATTATGCGATAAAAAAATCTTTATAAGTGCTTTTTTAGTTCTGATAAAGATGAAAATTTATCAGCCCTAAAAAAAGAACTAACGAAAGTAATATTTTTCATATCTAAAACATAAGCGATTAAAATATGGATTTTATGATCCCTCTTTTAGCAGTGATAATGAACAAAATTTATCAGTTCTAGAAAATCACTTGTAAATATTTGAGTCTTGGGGGTTATAAGATCGAACAACAATAGTTCTACTTGAAAAAAGGAATATCATGATTTAGCTTGCATTAGAGGAAGATCTAGTCAGAGCTTTGTCCAGTGCCCCTCTAAAGATGAAACAACTTCCCATTCTATCTCTTTAGGTGGTCCTATAACTTCTATATGAAGTATGGCATTCCAATAGATTTGGGATAGTTTTCCCATACACACTTTACCTTTTCAAAATCCACTGATTATAAACATGCTAGGAAATCATATTTTTAGATATTTATGTTCTGATAGTAGAACTTGGTCAGTTTATCACCTTGTTTCTCCTCACATTTGCATGGAAGTTGATATCTTGAGAGTGCCTATGGATTATATTTGGATTAATGTGGGGAAAGGATTTTGATGTAAGCATGTTGTGTGGTTTGATCATGGATCGATTTCTTTGGATAAATGAATTAATTTTTTTCGATGTTTTGAAATCTTAGAGAATAACCACTATTCTGTTGATAAACCAATAAAATAAATATTTATGCCTCTATATAAATAATGGAGGTTTTGGATAGCAAAAACCTTAAATGAATGAGAAAATTTATTTAGATGTGTATGTGATAGACATTGTAAGGGTTGGTGTGTTTTTCGCCTTTTTTTGTGATATATCTTGTTGATGTGTATTATTACATTATTCCAACTTCTTTATGGACCTCCCTAGAATTTCAAGGATGGGTCAATGTATATTATATGCCCTTTTTAGAATCCTTAGGTTTCTATATCATTTGTTCCAAAAAATAGAATAGAAGTTATCAAATTTTATATATTAATAATTATTTTTAGGTATTCTTCATTTTCGGTCTATATTTACATTTTATTAAAAGTAATATAATCTATACATAAATAACCAATGAAATATTGTGAACTCTTGTTACTTTCAAAATAAAAAAATTAGGTAACTATATATTAATTCTTTTGAAATAATTAAACTCTCAAAATTTTAAATAATAATATTTAATAAAAAATTACAAATAATATTAATTATTTATAATTAATATTAATAGTATTTTATTGTTGCATTAACAAAAAATAGTATTATATTTTTATATTGAATAATTTATTGTATATTTAAATAAATTTAAATATAAAAAATAATATAAAAAAATATATAATTATAATTAAATAAAGATACTAATATAATACAAATATATCTATATATAACATATATATATAATTTTTAGGTAGATTCACTTTATTTATCTAGGTATCAAATTTGAAGTGACCTCCAGTTTAAAGTTTTTGATGGTGGAAGGCGTGGACCCCATTCAGGTTTATTGCCTATCAAGATAAGTGTGAACAAAGTACACACCTCCCTTGACCTATTTTTCCAATCATATAAAACCCTATCATTTTTTAATAAAATAAAACATGTTAACAAAACCGTGTTTTATCGAAAATTACTTTAGAAAAAACATCAACCAATTATTTTATTATAGTTTTATTTGGTTCCTTATAAATAAATCTAAGGATAAAAATGAAAGTAATTTATCACTAACTATACCTCAACATCAAAATAAATAAATTAATTTTATTAACATACACTCATCATCTGAAATTACACTATAGCAACCCAAGACCCCTGGGATGCACAACATTACAGTTTCATATTCTGATTCTTTAATCTCCACCCTCTCCATTTATTTCTTTCCCTTTACTCTATTATTTCTCTGGTTCTGTGGAGCTTTTCTTTGGAAGGAGTTCGTGGAAATAGAGGAATCAAGTTTATAACTAGTTTTAATGGTGTAATTCTCACAAAAAGGAGTCATTACCCCTTTTAGAGAAAACAATTATGAACACTTGTAATCTTCATCAGTCTCATCTCTGTAATAGTTATTACAACATTTTGTTTCCTTTAAACTCATCGCCCCTTCTATTTTATATTTTTTATACTATTTTGAGAATTATTCATCCCATAGATGACTAATTTTTAGAGTATTTCAAGTAAAATATTTTTATTTCTACAAGCGATGGAGAATGTGTTTCAAACAATAAAATGCAATCATAACTGTAACCCCTCGAGATTTTATGAGAATTATTCCTTTTTAATTTCATTGATGTCTTTTATTTTACGCTACACCAAGATTATATTGAGTGATATGCAACACTTTATTACCTTATAGTATACGCAACACTATTATTGGCTTGCGTTACACACAAGAGCAACCTTCCACGATAGATTGCATTGTACGAAATACCGAGTTTCAATAAACAACGATATGTTATTAAAATATTATATAAACTACATGTTATGAATATTAATACCCTATTTTTAAAATTTTTTAAATTTTATCTTTCAAAATTGACTTCATTTTTGGATTCAGAATATCGAAATTATCCTAGTGTGAATTTTTTTTGTATTTTTCTGAAAACATTCAATTTTTGATAAATGATGAAAACACTGAGTTATTGGTTTAATCCGACTTTTTATTTAAATAATCATTTATTTCAATTAATTTTATTTTATGTAAAAATAGTTACATAATACCTATATAAGTTCAATTTAATTCATTGGAGTCATTTTATAATAATTTTAGTTATATAAAATGTTTACTGAATTTTTTAACCTCTTTTACCCGCCTCCTAGGAGAATTTGAAAATTTACATAAAACTTAATTTTACCGCTTCAGTGGGTTGAATTTAGAAAATCTGAGAGACACGGTTAAAATCAAGTAGTAAAATGTGGTTCTATAAGATAAAAATAGTTTTTGGTGAATATTAACTTTTTAATTTTATTTACCACAGTTAAAAATAAATAGGGTAAATAAGTGTTAAAATGATATTAGTATTACCCTAAATCAAGTCCAAATTCTATTGGCTGAGTGTAATTAGACCAAAAAAACCTTAGGAATAAAATATGACCATTTAGGTCCACTTGGATTAGATTAGTATATTTATTATTATTTAATTCAAAGAAGAGTTAAAGAAATTAAAATAAATGTTTAATAAATAAAACATTTTTAATATGTGGGTTTTCATAAGATAAATTAGACTATAAATATTAATTATAAATATAAAAAAATTTCCTACATAATGGTATTTTATTTATAATTTTTAGACATTAAATAATTTAATTTATTTACGACACAATGATGATTCAATAATTACCTTATTAATGTAATATTAACATAGTTGATATTATAAATACCCAAATAAATGTAATTTGAGGCTTTTTATGAATTAAGATAATTTTCTAGGTTAATATAGCTTATTAGGGTTGGTTTTATGAATTTTCATTTAAGTAATAATGTTGTCATAAATTTTTAAAAAACAAAATACCAAATAGGGTCAAAATTGACATAAAAGATTTTTTTAAAACAAATATTAAGTTATTAATTGATATTCAATACCTAGAAATCTAAGTATTGGAAATAATACTTATATGAAAATATATATGACATTAATTAACCAATTGGGGTTTGATTCATAGTTTATAGCATGTTTATTAACCATATAGTGTAAGAATACAAGAAGACACGGTAAAAGTTAAATTATTTATCTTTGAGTTAAATCTAAATGATACGGTTAAAATGGTAATCTAATCTTTTTTAAAACCTATTTGTTGAGAGTATTTCGACCTATCCTCACCCTATCGAAGAAATAAGTCACTTTAGAGCCATTATAAACTGAATTTGAATTTATTATAAAAAAATATTTTAAGTTTTTCCTGAGGTGCCCCTCACCCATCTTATAAAAGGGCACTGCCTCTTCTCTCTAACTCAAACATAAAAAGTCATTTTTCTCATCCAAAACATACCAAAATACAATCTCAACCGTCCTAAATTCATCCTAGAGGCCTTCCGTTAGTCATAAAGTCAACCTAAGGATCCCTTTTGATCAAATCAATAGGAAGAACCCGAAGAGGAGGTGAATATCTCACCACCTATTTAAAGTTTCTTTCTTCATCCACATTCTCCATATTTGTTGTTTCCATTGTAAAATAATAAATCCATTTTATTATATATAATTTGATGTTATTATAAAAATTTTACAACAATATTTGTTATTTTACCCGTCCTATGAATGATAAAGTCACCATACATGCGTACGTACGACTTACCGTCTCCACGTTGTGGTGTCATTTGTTATTCAAACATTTCATCATTTGGATGGTTATAATAATGAGTATAAATCATATAAATAAAAAATATAACATTATTATGATTTTTTACATATGATATACCATCCAATTATATACGATTTTAATATCAAAATAATGATATCATCGCTCGTGCATATGTACGGACAACCGTCTCCATGAATGCTATGAGATTCATTTTCCATGACTAACCATTCAAGTATGATTATAAATTATATATAATAAATAATCATGAAAGATATTACATAATAATTATACTGTATTTATGTATATATATGTTTCAATTACTTAATTCCATTCAATTTATTAAGCACATGAAAACAGCGTTCATGCGTACATACAGCCTACCGTCTCCATGAACGATGTATTTCATTCCATTTATAGATCTATAATATAAATTTACATTCTGAATATATTTTATATATAAATCATGTTTCAAATTATGGAATTAAGTAAATAAGGATATAAGTAATAATATCAATAACAACAAGTCAAAACACGTAAGATAAATGAAATGATTTTACCCAAAACGCTGCTTTAAAATGAAATTGACAAATGAATGGATAATATAAATTCATAAGTGAATCATATAAGATATAATAAATATTAATATGGTTCTGCTAAAAGTTAATAATATGTTTAAACCCACTATACATGAGTCTCAGACACATACGGATGAAATTGTACATAAGGTAAGGGATAATTTTTCAATCTCATTTTTATCCCAGATTACTTATAGTAAGTATTTACTGGGGTTACATTTTTCATCCATTTCCATAAAAATGTTTTTCATAAAGTGTTTAATTATCTTCAATTTATGTTTAAAGTCATGTTTTCCCATATTTTACTTTTACATTGTGTTATGGAAGGAATTTTTCATTTGTTTACCAAACATGGTACTTTTTGACCTTTTCGTTAAAAGTACGAGGAGATGGTTTTTTTAACTTATACATCATGAATAGAGTTTTATGGTTTCATAACACCATATTTTCATTAAGCTTACTCTACAAGATTTCGTAAATATTTTCAACAAAATCCTTCTCTTTTAATATTGCATGGAATTTTGTGAAAATAAAATGATTTTGAAGAAGAAATGATATTTTCCTCAAGAATTCATTTCAAGTGTTTTATCAAGCCCATTTTCAATCTAAGATGAAATTATTTCATATGAGTATGTTTCAAGTATAATATCTCTATTATTTTCATGGTTTCACTTTTCTTATCATGAAATGATATCCATTTGTTTTATATGGATTATGTTTTGATGGGATGATATTTATGAAACCCATTTTATTCTTTGGGTTATGATGAATGGTTTATGTTTATGTTGTTGCACACATTAGAAATATTTCATTATGAGATGGGTGGGACCTATATCTCCCCACTATTCAATGGGTAAAGATTTATATCTCATGATATAGACATGGCTATAACAGCATGTAAATCCGATACAGTAATACAGGGCTGGAATGACAGGTAAACCCGATTCAGTAATGGGCCTTGTCCACTATGATGGTCTTGGAAGAAATGCCTTGGCTACTATGGAAATCATATCATGTTATTAATGGTTATACAAAATTATATTTTTTATTCCCATGCTATTTTATCATGATTAATATTCCTTTATGATCTATGCCTTATGTATTTCCATGATTTATGTAATTGATCAAGATTTTGTTGTTTTATGATCATGTTTTTATGTTCAAATGTTTCTGGATTGTATTTATGTTCTCCATGATTACCCGTAATAAGAATTTGAGCATACCCTATTTATTTTTTATTTTCCCAAGGATATAAATAATGGTTTTCGGTACGAAAACAAAAGGGGAATAAATTTATGGGAGATGTTGATGATCTTCCACCCCGATTAGAAGATTAAGCTCCGAGTTTCCAAAGACACTAAACTAATACGCTATTCAGTCGACTGTTTTTGTTATGTATTAAGTATTATGTAAATTTAATTTAATTTCCATGTATGTTAGGCTTGGGTATCTACAGTTGGAATTATAGAAAATGAGGTAGGAATGAATCTGATCCTTTTAAACTCTCATGTTTGAGTGTTGGATGAAGCATGGCTCTCCGCCCAAGGGCTTCATGATGAAATGGATGCCAATGGGGATGGTGGTGTGTCCTACCTAGGGAGAGTATCTGTTCATGGAGTGTTTTGATAGGTATCAATTCTATTCCACTTGAATGAAATTCAAACCTCTACAGTTTGTATCAGAGGGAAGGTTTTGTCAAACATTTGAAACGTGGATGCAGAAACATTAGTGAGATCCCTAGAGATATTTCTAATGTATATCAAAGCATGTCCCCAAAGTTATGTATAATTATAGGTTATAGACATAAAATTGTGGTAACGATCATAGAATTAAACCTAAGATATTATATATTGAAGGTACTCCCCCTTTATTATGTTGTTTTCCTAGAATGATTTTTGCCTCTTACAATATTCTTTTTGGGTTTAGATGATGACTGGAACCTGAAGGAACCGTGTTGATCAATGTAATGTGAAATTCAATGAATGTCCTCCTGAAAAAACCAATTTTATGGGATATGGAGTGAAAAAATCATATTGCTATACTTACACATGCTATGAATCATTCTGTACTTTCGAATGAGAATAGAATGGAACAATATTATATTGAGTCATTCATGGGTTAAGGTCCACCTTCATTCAGTGGGTCTTTTGATCCACTTGTTGCTGAACAATGGTTCAGTTCTATTGAAAAGATATTTTCCAAACGTCGATGTTTGGAACATTAAAAAGTCATTCTGGCTGTTTACAGTTTAGAAGGTGAAGCAGACCAGTGGTGGACTCTAATTAAGAATACGAGGCCCCATGGTGAAATTGAATCCATGGAATGGGACAAGTTCAAGAACATATTTTTCAATAACATCTCCCCTTTTATTCTTCGAACAAAGATTGAAAAGGAGTTCATTGATCTTAAGCAAAAGGATGATGAATTTTTTGGTATATACGAGGTGAATTTTACAAGATTGCAAGGTATGCTTCTGGCTTTATCATCCAACCTGATTGTAATGTTGATCGATTCTTCAGTGGCTTAAAACAAAGACTTCGATGGGAATTATTTATAAGATACTTTAGTATATATGAAGAAATTTTGCACTGTTCTATCAAGGTAGAACTGGATGATGGTGTTACATATCCATATTATGGTTTTGACAAGAAACGAAAGATGGAGTTCAAGTAAAAATCTCAAAACAATGGAGAAAATAAGACGAATGTTTATTTATGCTCAATGTGTGGAAAGAATCATGGTGGATATTGTCTTAAAGGGACTAGAAAATGTTTTATGTGTAGAAAATAAGGTCATCAAGTAGCTGAGTATCAATGTAATGGAAAAAGGGTAGCTAATGATGTGAATAGAGAAAATACTACAGAGAACGCACCACTAACTCTTCAATGATAAAAGTGCAAGGAAATGGGGAATTATACAAATCAATGCCCTAATACAAGGGTTAATGATGATCAACATCAACAACCACTTATGGAAAAGGACAAAGGAATGTCACATGCGATCACTATTGGCGATGTTGAATATGACAACGAAGTGGTGGAATGATTATGTTTTTATGTAATGGGATTCCAAAATAATGTTGTATATAGTATTCGTGTCGGAAAAGGTTGTGGGAATCGAACCCACAACTGAAGTGTGACATGCCTTTATCACCTACCTCAAGCCTACAGGATGTCCTTGGT
Source organism: Viscum album (assembly GCA_963277665.1). Classification (NCBI taxonomy): domain Eukaryota; kingdom Viridiplantae; phylum Streptophyta; class Magnoliopsida; order Santalales; family Viscaceae; genus Viscum; species Viscum album. The sequence continues at coordinate 1,510,388,487 of OY728153.1, read as the reverse complement.
TAGTAAAAAATAGTTTTATTTTATTAAAAAGTATGATAGTTGAAGTATAAGTCCATTTTTGGAAACATATACTATTAACCATACCATAGATGGACTTATGTATATTTGATAACTCTTGTTAGCCTTTTGTTTGTGATAGATGGAATGATCCATCATTCGATCACATGATCTCTTAACACTTCACGAATGAAAAATTCAACTTCATTTCTATAAGATATGAAGTGGAAATTGTTCATGGAATGACCAACGGCGATATCATTCCAAAATAAAGTATTTCTTTTAATTCAAAATTTTTAACTTTAGGGAAAAGATATTGAAAACCAAAAACATTGTACTAGTACCCTCATATCTGATGAATCAGATGGTACCTTAGATCATCACAGATATGTGGCTTTGTGATTGTTGTATTTTTCATAGTCGTGTTCTCTACCACTCTCTATCAAAACATTATGGATATATTTCTCTTCCATATCCATATTTTCACCAATATTCTCCTATGTTGAAACCCTGTGATGTGTTACATTGGGTATCCATTATGTTTCTAATGTTCCTTTTTAAAATGATGTTTTTGTACTCATTTTTACAATGTGGTTTTCTATGAATGAAACTTTCAAGTAGAAAACCATTTATAACACCGACAAATTTCAAGGGAGAAATTCATTTTAAGGGGTGTAGAATGAAACACCTTGAGATTTTATATGAATTATTCTTTTTTAATTTCATTTATGTATTTTTATGTAAGCTACACCAAGATTATATTTCACTATACAGAACACCGTATTAGCTTTTAGTATACACAACAATATTTTTTGCTTGCATTACACATAGGTGAAACCTTCCACGATAGCTTGTGTTGTACGCAATACTGAGTTTCACTAAACAGTGATATGTTATTAAAATATTATATAAACTAATCATTATGAATATAAATACCCATTTTTATAAATTTTTTAAATTTTATCTTTCAAAATGGACTTCATTTTTCGATTCGGAATTTCGAAATTAGCCTCGGGTGAATTTTTGGTATTTTTATGAAAGCATTCAATTTTTGATTAATAATGAAGACATTGAGTTATTAGTTAAAACTGAATTTTTATTTAAATAATCATTTATTTCATTTAAATTTATTTTTGGTAAAAATAGGTACATAATTACTATATATGTTCAAGGTAATTCATTGGAGTCATTTTATAATAATTTTAAATATATAAAAAAAATTTGAACTTTTTACAGTCTTTTACCCACCAACTAGGAGAATTTGAAACATTACATAAAACATAATTTTACCGCTTCTGTGAGTTGAATTTCTAAAATCTAAGAGACACAATTAATATCAAGGAGTAAAATGTGGATCAATAAAATAAAAATAATTTTTTGTGAATAATAATTTTTTACTTTTATTTACCACAGTTAAAAGTAAATAGTGTTATTAAGGGTAAATATGCTATTATTATTACCCTAATGCATGTAGTAATTCTATTGGATAAGTTTTATTCGACAAAAAAAACCTCAGGAACAAAATATTACCATTTCGGTCCACATGGATTTGATTAGGACATTTATTATTATTTAATTCAAAGAAGAGTTAAAAAAATTAAAATCAAAGTTTAATAAGTAATTTTTTTTAATATAGTGTTATACATAAGATAAATTATACTCTAAATACTAATTAAAAATATTAAAATATTTCCTACACAATGTTATTTTATTTATAATTTTTAGACATTAAATAATTTAATTTATTTATGACACAATGATGATGAAATAATTACCTTATTAATGAAATATTAACGTAATTGATATTATAAAAACCCAAAAAAATGTAATTGGATACTTTTTATGAATTACACTAATTTTATATGTTAATATAACATATTACGGTTGGTTAGATTACATTTTTTGAAGTAATAATGCTGTTATGAATTTAGAAAAAACAAAATACCAAATAGTGTCAAAATTGACAGAAAAGAGTTTTTAAAAATAATATTAAATAATCAATTAATATTCTATTCATAAAATTCTATTGTTTGGGAAAAATACTTATATAATAATATATATGACATTAATGAACCAATTGGGGTTCTAGTGGCAGTTTATAGTATGTTTATTAAGCATATAGTGTAAGAATTCTAGAAGACACTGTAAAAGTTAAATTATTTAACTTAGAGTTAAATCTAAATGATAAGGTTAAAATGGAAATCTAAAATAGTATAAAACCTATTTTTTGAGAGGATTTCGACCCATACCCACCATATCCTCAACATAAGTCACTTTGGAACCATTATAAACCGAATATGAATTTATTATAAAATAATATTTGAATTTTTTCCCAAGGTGCACCCCACCCATCTTATAAAAGGGAACTCCCCCTTCTCTCTAATTCACACTTCCAAATCCATTTGTCTCAGCCAAACCCTACCCAAATACCCTATAAACTATCCTCCCTTCATACTAGATGCCTTACATTAGTCATAAATCCATCCTAAGGATCCATTTTGATCAAATCAAAACAAAGAACCCGAAGAAGAGGTAAATATCTTACCACATATTTCAAGTTCCTTTCTTCTTCCACATCCTCATTCTTGGTTGTTTCCATTCTAAAATAATAACTCTAGTATATTCTATATAATGTGATGTTATTATAAAAATTTCACAACCATATTAGTTATTTTATCAATCCTATGAATGAAAAAGTCACCACACATGCGTACGTACGGCTTATCATCTCCACGTCGTGGTGTAGTTTGTTATTCAAACATTTCATCATTTGGATGGGTATAATAATGAGTATAAATGATATAAATAATAAAAATAACATTTTTTTGATTATTTATATATGATATACCATCCAATTATATACGATTTTAATATCAAAAGAATGATATAATCACTCGTGCGTACGTACGGACTACCGTCACCACGAACGTGATGAGATTCATTTTCCATGACTAGCCATTCAAGTATGATTATAAAGTATATATAATGAATAATAATGAAATATATTACATAATAATGATACTATATTTATGTACATATATGTTTCACTTACTTAATTCCATTCAATTCGATAAGGAAATGAAAACTGCATTCATGCGTACGTACGGTCTACTGTCTCCATGAACAGTGTATTTCATTCCATTTATCGATATATAATATATATTTATATACTGAATATATATTATATATAAATCATGTTCTATATTATGGAATTAAGTAAATCAGAATATAAGTAATAATAAAACGAACAACACATTGAAACACGTATGATAAATGAAACGATTTTACCCAAAACGCTTGTTCAACATGAAATTGACAAATGAACGGGTAATATAAACTCAAAAGTGAATAATATATGATATCGTAAATATTATTATGGTTCTGTTACAAGTTAATCAAATGTTTAAACCCACTATAATGGAGTCTCGGACACATACAGATGAAACTAGACAAAAGTTAAGGGTTAATTTTTCAATCTCATTTTTATCTAAGATTGCTTATACGTATGTATTTACTGGGTTTATATTTTTCATCCATGTCCATAAAAATGTTTTTCATAAAGTGTTTTATATAATTCCATGTATTGTTAAAGTCATGTTTACCCATATTTGACTTTCACTTTGTGTTAGGGAAGGAATATTTCTTTTTTTACCATACATGGTACTTTTTGTCTTTTCCTTTAAAAGTACGAGGAGATGGCTTTTTTTACTTATACCGCATGAATGGATTTTTACGGTTTCATAACGACTTATTTTCATGAAGTTTACTCTAAAATATTTCATGTCTATTTTCGATAAAATCCTTTTCTTTTAAAATTTCATTTCATTTTGCAAAAGAATAGGATTTTTAAGAAGATAGTATATTTTCCTCAAGAATTCATTTCAAGTGTTTTATCAAAACCTTTTTCCATATCAGATAATGTTATTTCATATGTGAATGTTTCAAGTATAATGTCTCTATGATTTACAAGGTTTCAGTTTTCTTATGACGAATGATATCTATTTGTTTTATATGGATTATGTTATGATGAGATGAGGTTTATGAAACCCATTTTATTCTTTGGCTTATGATGAATGATTTATGATTATGTTGGGGCACATGTAAGAATGATTTAATTACGAGATGGGTGGGACATATATCTCCCTCCAATGCGTTGGGTAAGATTTATATCTCATGAGATAGTCATGGTTGTAACATCAAGTAAATTCGGTACAGTAAAACAGGACAGGAATGGCAGGTAAACCTGATTCAGTAATGGACATTGTCCACTATGATGGTCTTGCCAGCAATGCCTTGGATTCTTTGGAAATAATATCATGTGATTAATGGTTTTCCACAATTATATATTTTATTCCCATTCTATTTTGTCATGATTATTGTTTCTTTATGATCTATGGCATATTTACTGCCAAGATTTAGCTCATTGCTCAAGATTTTGATGTTTTATGTTCATGTTTTTACATTACAATGTTTATGGATTGTTTTTATTATCTCCATTCTTACCCTTACGGTGAATTTGAGATCACACTTGTTATTTTTTCTATTCCACAAGATAAAAATAATGGTTTAGGTAATAAAACAAAAGGGGAAGATATTTGAGGGAGATTTTGAAGATCTTTCACTACGATTAGAATGTTATGTTCCATGTTTCCAAAGACACTAAACTAATATGGTCATTGGGCATCTGTTTTTTTCATGTATTAAGTATTATATAAAAGTAATGTAATTTCCATGTACGTCAATCTTGGGTCTTACAATAACTATTCGGGAGATGAGATGATGATGATGAAAATTGTAATTAATTATGTTCTCTAAAAGGGGATATATCTCCCATTTGTGAGAAATACAACATTGAAACTAGTTCTTAACATTACACCTCTATTGACACCAACAAATTCTATAGAAAATATCCACAAAACTAGAGAAATGATAGAGTGAAGGGTGGGAAATAAATGGATATGGTGGAGATAGAAGAATCAGAATACGCAACTGAAGTGTTGCGTAGCCCGGGGTTCTTGGTTGTCTATAGTGTAATTTCAGCTGAAAAGTGTATGTTACTAAAAAATAATTATTTTATTTAATGTGGAGGTAATGTTAATGATGAATTAATTTCAAATAATTACATTAAATTCTCCACAATGATCTGAATAAATCTTTAATAAAATAATTTGATGAGGATTTTTTTAATTTATTTTTATAATGTATGGGTTTTTAATAGATTTTATTTTATTAAAAAATTATAGGGTTTTATATGATTTGAAAAAGAGGTCGATAGAGGTGTGTACTTCTTTCACAATTAGTGATATGATCCATAAGTCATTTGAGATGTGTAGGAATCAACCGAACCTCATAAAATTTCACCCACTGAAAAAATGAAAATGTGCTCAGATTATATTGATAACTTAGAAATCTAATTCATAAGTCCTTTGTGACGTGTAGAAATTAGTATCACCTAAAACTAATACATGATGTGATCATTATAAGTCTAAGTTCATGTTTCCAGTTTAAAATGACATTTTATTAAGAAAACAAGAGACATAATCAAAACTAAAAAAATAATTCATATCATTTTTATTGTTTATTAAAATTTTCATTTCATAATTTGAGACAATTAAAAATCAATCGTAACTCTATTTAAAACATGGTGTGACGGGAATGACTCCAATTGTATCTTTTTATTTAAAACTGATATCGATTTTAATAAAAAGGACAACTAAACTACATAAAACTGAAAAATCACAATCATATTGTATTTATAAATTAAATAAATGATACATAAGTAATTCCTGACATGTTAGAATCATCAAAACCTCAATCCGATGAACGGTGTTCCTGATATGACTCAATGTGTTCGTTATCTATTTAAAATCAATAGTTTAGTTAAAAAATGTAACTGACTAAAATTCAAGAAAATATGCTCATATTTTCTTAATAATTGAGGATATTGATTCATAATTCATTTGTGAAATGTAAGAATAGTCTCACATAAAACTGATACATGATGTGATTGGTTTGATTCAAAGTGTATGTTTCTAGTTTAAAATCACATTTTAGTAAGAAAGACATGTGACATACTCAAAAATGAGTAAAAACATTCATATTGTTTTTATAATTTTTGACAACAATACCTAATCCATTAGAGGCCTATAATAATCATCCTTACCACAATCTGATGCACGATGTGACTGATTTGACTCAAAGTGATTCTTTTTATTTAAAATTGACATCAATTTAAGTAAAAAGTATATAACACCTACACAAAACCAATAAAAAATTCATATTATATTGATACATTTGGAAAACGATCTATAATTCATTTGTGAAATGTAGGAATCAGATTCACCACAATTCGATGCACGGTGTGACTGTTATGACTCAATGTCTCTGTTATTAGTTTAAAATTTACAATTTAGATCAAAAAATGTCACTCATTGTAAACAAATAAAACATGATCATATTGTCTTGAAATTTAATTACATCCATTTATAATTTATTTTTTATGTGAAGGAATTTGTCTCACGTCAAACTTATACACAATGTGATCAATATAGGTCAAAGTGCATGTTTTGAGTTTAAAATGACATTTTAGTAGAAAAAAGTGACATACTTAAAACCCAAAAAATTCATTTGGATTGTTTTTATATAGTAGTAAAATGATTCATAATTCATTTGAGATGTATAGGAATCAACCATACCTCAATTTGATGGACAGTGTGACCTGTATGATTCCAAGGGTGTCTTTTTATTTTAAAATGGAATAAATTTAAATAAAAAGGACAATTGGACTACTCAAAACCGAGAAAAAAAATTCATATTATTTTGATACATTTGGTAAATGATCCGTAAGTCATTTTTGACTTGTAGGAATCATCCACAACTCAATCTAATGCATAGCGTTCCCGGTATGACTCAATGTGTATGTTATGAGTTTAAAATCCACTATTTAGTTAAAAATATAATACTCACTAAAAGTCAAGAAAACATGGTGATATTTTATTTATAATTTAGGAAATTTATTTATAATTCATTTGTGACTTGTAGGAATCAGACTCACATCAAACTAACTCACGATGTGATCGATATGACTCAAAGTGTGTGTTTTGAGTTTAAAATTAAATTTTAGTAAAAAAATACATGTGACATGATTAAAACCAATTAAATTCATTCATATTGTTTTGATACATCCTGAAATTATCTATATGACATTTGAGACGTATATGAATTGTGTTCACCTCAATATAACACATGGTGTGAATGATATGACTCAAAGTGCATATTTTTATATACGATGGGCATTAATTTTAGTAAAAAAGATAACTCCCTAACTCAAAATTTAGAATACATGTTAATATTATTTTTATACTTTAGAGAAACAATCCATTCATCATTTTTGACATATATGAATCAACCTCTCTTCAATCTGATACATGATGTGTCCAGACTGACTCAACGTGTTAGTTATCAGTTTAAAATCAACATTTAGTTCAAAAAGTTTTACTCAATCAAAAATAATAAAATGAATTCCAATTGTCGTTATAATTTAGGAAAATGATTAATAAGTAATTTTAGACCTGTAGGAATGAATATCACATCAAAATGATACATGATGTCACTGTTATGAGTCAAAGTTTGTGTTTCTAGTTTAAAATGACATTTAAGTAAAAAGATAAGCGTCATACTAAAATCCATGAAAACACATATAATTGTTTTTATACTTTAAAAAAATGGTTCATATCTCCTTTTTGATGTGTATGAATCCTGTTTACCTCAATCTGATGCACGATGTAACCCATATGTTTCAAAGTGCGTCTTTTTATTTAAAAATTCAATCAATTTTAATAAAAAAGGACAATTGACCTACTCAAAACTGATCAAACACATTCATATTATTTTTATACTTTAGGTAAGTGATCCATAGTTCATTTTTGATTTTTAGGAATCAGTCACACATCAATTCGATGGATGATGTGCCCAATATGACTCAATGAGTCTGTTATGTGTTTAAAATCGATAGTTTAGTTCAAAAAATGTCACTAACTGAAAACCAAGAAAACACGCATTAATTTTCATGATAATTTTGGACATTGATTCCTATGTAACGTGTTATATGTAAGAGTTTGTCTATTTTAAAACCGAAAACTTATATGATTGGTATGAGTCAATGTGCGTGTTTCTTGTTTAAAATGAAATTTTAGTGAAAAAGTCATCTGATATAGTCAAAACTGAGTAAACATATTCAGATTGTCTTGATACATTATATAAATGATCCATAATTCATTTGGGACATTTAAGAATTAGTATCAACTCATTCTGACATACGGTATGACTGATATGACTCAAAGTGTGTATTTTTATTTAAAATTGGCATAAATTATTGTAAAAAGGACAACTCACCTACTGAAAACTAAAAAAACAGATTCTAATTGTTTTTTTACTTTAGTAAAACTATCAATAAGTCATTTTTGACATTTAGGAATCAGTCACACATCATTCCGAAACACGATGTGTCGAATATGACTCAATCTATATGTTATCGGTTTAAAATCAACATTTTAGTACAAAAAGTGTCACTCACCCAAAACATAGAAAACAGACATGGATTATATTTATAATTAAGGAAAAAAATTTGTAAGTAATTTGTGACGTGTATGAATCAGCTTCATGTCAAACTGATATATGATGTGACTAGTATGATTTAAGGTGTGTGTTTCTATTTTAAAATTCTATTTTTGTAAAAAAGAAAAGTGACATAATCAAAACTGGGAAAAACATTCAAATTATTTTGATACAATAAATAAATGATCCATAAGTCATTTTAGATGTGTAGGAATCATTCGTACATCAATTTGATGCATGGTGTGACCAGTATGCCTCAAAGTTCATTTCTTCAATATATACGTATCATTATAGTTTAAAACTTACATCATATCGAGAAATTCAAGAAAAAAATCTTAGATTTTTTTCTCTTCATTTATATTATGTATTCATAATTTTTTGTGGTGTTTTTTGTGTTGTGGTGTTCTGTAACATCACACTACAGTATGCTCCTTTATTAGTTCTTTTTTATCACTGATATAAGGAAAGGGATTTTCACCTTTCTCCAGTATTCAACACTTCTGAAGCACTGATAATGGTCATTTTAGCCCTGTTAATATCCTATTATGTAGTAGTGTACCTTAATAGATTCCAGAAGGAATGAGAGTCTATTATATGTGTGGATAAAAAGGCCAAAAATTACATTATTTCAAGGGAAAGAAAGAGTCGTCCAATGATAAATTCTATAATTTTAATGATATGGGACATTACTCCCATTAATTTTCTATGTGTAATGGAAACATTCCTCATAAAAGGTCAAGGGAGAAAGGACAAGATTATGCGGTCAAAAGTACTGAATTTTAGGTTCTTAATGATGTGCTGGAATGTACTTTAATCATTCCCACAAACATATCAAACGATTTATTTTATTTTGGATCATCCCATTCTTTTATATCATCCCAGTTTTCAAATAAATTTAGACATTTATGATTTAATTTAATAAAGAAGTTGTCAGTGAAAACTTTTTAAGGAAGTATCATTACAACAAATTAGTTTCAATCAGTCCCCTTATGACACATAAATGTTCTTTAGTTTCTGACCTTATTATCATACCCATGATTTAATTTGATATCATTATTAGTATGGATTGACTTTCAAATTATGATGCGAAAATATACTGTAAGAAGAAGGAAGTTGGAATTTTTGAGAATGATGTGGAATTCCTTATCTTTTGAGAAGAAACTACTTCATTTCATTCTTATCAAGACACACCCCCAGTAGATCTTTAAAAATAGATTCCTGAGGAGGAAGATAACATAACATCAATGGGAGAGGAACGAAATCACCAAATAGAGGATGTACCGGTTGTGTAAGAATACCTTGTTGTATTTCCATATGTTTTTCCTCGATATCCTCAGGAGATGGATGTTGAGTTTTCTATTGATTTAATTCCATGTGTAAGGCATATATCAATTACTCCTTATATAATGTCCATATTTCAATTAGTGTAGTTGAAGAAATAACTATAATAGTTCAGTATTTAGTGTCTTCATCATCCTAGTATTTATCCATGGGGAGCACATGTTCTTTTTGTCAAGACGAAAGAGGGGTCTATGAGGTTGTGCATCGACTATAGAAAAATCAATGTTATTACAATAAAGAACAAGTATCATCTTCCACACATTGATGATTTATTTGATAAACTTCATGAAGACAAATATTTTTCAAACATTGACCTTAAATCTGGATATCATTAGTTACGGGTGAGGATGGAAGATATTCCCATGACATTTTTCGAACTTGGTTTAGGCATTACGAGTCCACAATGATGCATTTTGGACTGATTGATGCACCCTCTATTTTCATCGATATAATGAATAGAGTTTTCAAGGAATATCATAATTACATTTTTGTTGTATTTATTGATGATTTCTTGGTATAAATAAAAATATATAAAGATCATGAGAATCACTTGTGCATGGTTCTGAATAATTTTAGAAGAAATGAGTTATATGGGAAGTTTAGAAAGTGTGAATTATGGAATCAAAAAGTTTTTTTCGTGGACATATTTTCACTAAATATGTAATCTTAGTTGATCCTGTAAAGAGAATGGCAGTTCAGAAATAGCCTACTCCAATGAACATAAAAATGGTATATAGTTTTATTGGTTTATCTGGTTATTATTGGCATTTCATTCAGAACCTTACCAAATTAGCTAACCAGTTAACCGAAATTACCCATAAATGGGTTAAGATCATATGGAAAAAACCATGTAAAAAATGTTATGAAGAATTGAATAAGAGGTATGAATTTGAAAAATGTTTTGAATAATTGAATAAGAGGTTAGTGAATGCACCAATATTGACTATACCAGTGGGAAGTGGTTGATTTGTGATTTATACTGATGCCTCATAGAAAGGACATGGTTGTGTGATTTTGCAAAATGGTAGAGTTATTGCCTATGAATTAAGGTAGTTAAAAAATAATGAACAAAAATATCCAACTCATGATCTTGAGTTAGTATCTGTAATATTTTATTTAAAGATATGGATAGATTATCTCTAAAGAGAAATATGTGAGATATAGAAATATCACAAGACATTGAAATATATCTTGTCACATAAATAAATCAACCTGAGGGAAAGGTGATGAATATAACTACTCATGAATTATAATTTTACAATACAATACCACCCAAGGATGGTAAATAAAGTTGTAGATACATTGACAAAGAAGGATCATGGAGTTCTAAAAAAATGAGGACTGACAAGGATCATATGTACATGGATCTAGCGAGGATGTATATTGGAATTATCAAAGAAGGTGAAACATCATTACATTTTCAATTGGTTTCCCAACCATATATATTATAAAGAATTAAACGTAATCAACCTAATGATCAGATTCTTCAAAGGAAAATTAAATCTGTGAATGATGGGAAGTTGGTGGACTTCATGTATGAAGATGAAATTATGAAATTTGGGAGGAGTCTATGTGTTCCCTCTATAAACGAGCTAAAATGGGAGTTATTATATTATTTCCATAGTTTTAATTACTCAATACACCATGGTAGTACTAATATGTATCGATATTTTAAGTAATATTTCTGAAGGGATAATATGAAGCTTGAAATTTCTAATTAAGTATCAAGATGTTTAGTCTGTTAATAGGTGAATGCTAAAGGAAAACGTCCTACATTAATCATGCAACCTCTTCATATTCATACAAAAAATGGGATGACATCACTATGGATTTTGTCACCAGATTACCCAAAACACCATGATAGAATGATTCATTATGAGTAATTATTGATCTACTTACTGAATTTGAAAATTTCCTTACTGTAAGGGAGATTTTTACACTAGAACACATTGAATGTATAATGACCCATACTTTACATACATTGTTATTACTTCAGAATTGAAGCACACTTATTACAACATATAACAAAACCAAGAAAGGACCGTATAAGCGTGAGAGCGTCTCTCTCCTAGGAATTCCTAGGTTTTCAGTCACCTTTGTCCGGCTGGTTTCCGGCGGCACCGTCTCCCTCCGCGCACCCCGTTCCAGGTCTGCGTAGCTTTGTCTTTCCTCAGATCCGAAGCCTCTGGATCTTTTCTTCCTTCCTGTGTCGCCCCCCGACTCTCCGCGGTGAGAATCCGTGTTCTCTGCCTCCTCTCTCCTCCGCCTGATCTCGGATCCCGCTGCCTGGGATCTGGAAGGAGTCGGGTTTCTTCTTCTGCATCTGCTCGACTTCGACCTCAAGCATTGTACCATGCCTCCCCCAGGAGCCTGAAGGTCCTTCCATCGCCGTCACCCCTTGCCGGAGTCAGATCTGTTAGAGGGAACGCGACGCCAGATCCATCTTCGGCGTTGTCACGATCTTCTTCAACAGCGCATCTGATTTGGTCTCCGATCTTCGTCTGGCGTTTTCCGATCAACGGTTGTGGTTCCAGTTGCCTCCCGACCGACGTTTGGCGTCCGACCCTCATTTGGGACCAGTTCGGTTCTGCTCGCGAAGGTCCCTGATTGTGGAGATTTTGGATTGGATCACGAAGTGTCCACTCGCGAAGGTCTTGGCCGCGAAGGACTCATTCGCGGAGAGGTGTTTTTCGCGCAGCGTCTGCCGCGAAGATTTGCGGCTTTGTGTGTTTACACTGGATTTGATTCGCGAAGAACCTAGCGCTAAGGCCTGAGGCACTGAGTGTGTGCGAAATTGCTGGTTCGCGTTTGTTTTCGAAGGTGCGGTGGCTCCCCAGGGCGCGGAGGGCGTGGACGGGAAGAAGAGTCCCTCGGCGCGCAAGTTGGAGCGTCGCGCAGCCGGTCCGTTCTTCGAAGTGCGAGGGGACTTGCGCGAGACCAGATAGCTCTTCCAGCGCGAAGGAAACTACCGCGTAGGGCTGGAGGTGGAGCGAGATTGTCCCCTGCGCGTTGATTTGGGCCGCGCAGGTCTTGGCGCGGCTTGCGGTCCTCCCCAACGCTTTGTTTTTGGCCGCGCAGGTCTTGGCGCGGCTTGTGGTCTTCCCCAGCTTGGAGGATCGGGGCGTATAGGGCTGGCACGGAACGAATAAGTGGCTCGGAGCTTTCGGGCCGCACCTGACTGGAGGACTTATATCGGGCTGTGCCTGAACAGAGAAATCGTTGGGTTGGGCCGGACCTGTGTGAATTACCGCTTAAAGCCGGTCTGTGATTCTTTTTGTTGCTTCCTTCCTAGAGGTTTGGATTGGGCCGGAGTCCCTGGGTCGGGGACCCCTTTGGGCTTGATACCCCTTGGATAGGGGACCTCTGTTGGGCCAATCCCCCCCTAGGAGTCTTCGTGGCTCTCCACATGGAGACGGATCTGCTGAATCAATGGAAGAACCTCACATTGACAGACAAAGAAAAAGAGCCACTTGCAACCCGTAGAAATGAAGACAACACTTTGTCAAAACGTATGGCTTTATTGGTGGTCGGAAGATTGGCGACCGAGGCACCATTTAATCTAAAGGCCCTCAGGACCACCCTTCAAAATATCTGGAAATTGGAAGCTGGAGTAGCCATTCGGGAAATTGAGAACAAACTCCTTGTTTTTGAGTTCTTCAGTGACAAAGACAAAGATAAAGTCCTCAGAGGACGACCTTGGTCCTTTGACAATCATCTCATTCTGATGGAGGAATTTAAAGGGGGAGACGAGATTCAGAACTGCACACTTACCCGATCCCCGTTCTGGGTAAGAATTAAAGGAATACCGTTCCATGGGATATCAACACATGTGATGAAAGAAATTGGAGACCGGATCGGTCACTTCCTAGAGTGGGATTGCTCGGACCCCATACAATGGGGACCCTGGGTTCGAATAAAGGCTGAGATCGATGTGTCTGAACCCTTAATGCGAGGTATGTTCCTGAAAATTGATGATTCCAACACCTGGATCTCGTTCGAATTCGAAAAACTACCAATCTTTTGCTTCCTTTGCGGACGTATCGGCCACATTGAGAAAGTGTGCGGGGCAAAGCCAGAGAATTCCGCCGAAAATATTACCCTACAATATGGTTCGTGGCTCCGGGCCAAAGCACACAGAGAGGCATATATTCCTGAGGCGGAAAGACAAATTGATCGGGACCGTCTCATTGCAGCCCATCTAAGGCGACCGGAATCTGGACAACCTTCTATTATAAGGATGGGACCCCCTGTCTTCCCTAAGGATTCCCCAGCTGAGCTTAGGGGAAATGGAAACGCCTCCCAAGAGATTATCGGCAGAGGCAATGATGGGGCCCGGCAAGACAGTCACCTGATTCAGGGAATCACAAATTCCGACTTCGCTTTATCTGCACCGAACTTAACGTTCCTTACTTCAAATGAGCCGCTACCTAAACCAAAAGAAGCTCCAGAGAAACTCCCGAGACAGAAACATGTTTCCTTGGATCTGCCTGAGGCTGAGCAGAGTCCAAATCGGATCCCAGCTGATGCCCTTCTGCAAGCTGATTCTGGGATGACTGAAGCCTCACCTTCGGGACATGTTATTCGTAGAACCTGGAGAAGGGCACGCGGCGGTGGTAAAAGCGATTGCCCAGGGAATCCCAATCCAGGAGATCTGAAACGGAAAATCGAGTCCAGTGGTATGCACACCAGTCCTCCCAAAAGGAGGAAAGCATCAGGTACGTCATCAACCCCACAAGAGACAAAGGCGGAGGCGGGTCAGGCCCGGCCCCGCCTAGAGCAATGATTGTTTTATGCTGGAACTGTCGTGGGCTTGGCAACCCACGAACGGTTCGTATGTTCCAGCGCCATTGCGCTCAAAGTCGCCCTGATATGGTTTTCCTGTCCGAAACCATATTGGAAAACAAGGACATCACAAATCTTGCTCTAAAATGCGGTTTCCAGGGTTGTTTCCCGGTTCCCCGACAGGGTCATTCAGGGGGATTATGTCTTCTCTGGAAGGATAACGTCGATGTTAGGCTCCTATCTTTTTCCCAGCGCCATGTGGCTGCATCCATTTGTGTTCCCCACAACCCCCCCTGGACGTTTGTGGGCTTCTATGGCTGGCCCTCCCAGTCTGAAAAGTGGAAATCTTGGGATCTTCTTGGAAAACTCCGTCGTGATCTGCCAAGCCCCATTCTGTTTGGAGGGGACTTTAACGAGATCCTTTTCCAGAAGGAGAAAAAAGGTGGAGCTGTGCGCTCCTCCACGTCTATGTCTGATTTTAATGATGCTATCCTTAAGGCAGAGCTGATGGACCTGGGTTACACGGGTAATCCTTTCACTTGGTACCGAGGAAGTTCAGACGGAAATCGAATCGCTGAACGTCTGGATAGATTCTTTGGCTCAATGGATTGGATGAACCTCTTCAAAATGTACCATATCAGACACCTCACGTTCAACTGTTCGGATCACTGCCCAATTGTCATTAACTGCACCCATAATGAGCACGTTACTAGTCCCAGGAAACCATTCAGATTCGAAAGCTTCTGGTCAAATTATCCCGAGTGCGAGGCGGTAATCCGTTCAGGCTGGAAGAATGGGCAAGCTGATCTGAGAACCAACCTTCTACGAGTGGCGTCTGATCTGAAGACATGGAGCTACTCTAAATTCCGTCACCCGGACCGGCAATGCAATTTGCTTTAAAGGAAGATTGGCTATCTTCTCAGCAAACCCCCGTCTAGTAGCATTCTCTCCAAAATTAGTGAAACCCAACGAGAGCTGGATGTTGCCCTGCGCAATAAGGAAGGTTTTTGGGCTATGCGAGCGCGTGATATTCATATAACAGAAGGGGATGCTAATACCCGTTATTTCCACCAGAAGGCTTCAGCAAGACGCCGAAAAAACTTTATTTCTGGCATCCTAAAACCAGATGGTAGTAAAGTGTCTGACACAGGGGGAATCCAAGATGCATTCCTGAGCTATTTTCAGACGCTCTTCTCTGCAGGCCATTCTAACATTTCTCCTGAGATTGAGGACTGCATCAAACCCGTGATTTCTGATGATATGAATAGACAGCTTTCTAAAGATGTGACGAATGACGAGACTCTTAAGGCTTTAAAGCAAATCCACTCTACGAAGGCCCCGGGACCAGACGGATTCCACGCCCTCTTTTTCAAGAATTACTGGCATATCATTGGTCCAGACATATGCAATCTGATGCGGGACATTTGGGCGGGGAAAAGGGACTTGTCTTCTCTTAATGAAACTATTATTACCCTCATTCCCAAGATGAAAAATCCGCAAGGGGTTTCGGATTATCGACCTATCAGTCTGTGCAATGTATCGTATAAGATCTTTTCGAAGATCCTGGCGAATCGGTTGCGTCCTTGGCTACCCGACGTCATTTCAGAGAACCAAAGTGCTTTTGTGGCAAAGAGGTTAATCACTGATAATGCCATTATTGCTCATGAAATTTTCCATTCCATGAAAACTCGAACACGAGCAAAGAGAGGGATCATGGCTTGGAAATTGGATATGGCTAAGGCTTATGATAGAGTGGAATGGAACTTCCTCGAATTGGTGATGCTCAAGATGGGTTTCTGCTCGAAATGGATAGACATGATCATGCAATGCGTCTCATCAGTTTCCTTCTGTATTAATGTCAACGGGGTGCTCACCCGAGGCTTTTCCCCATCCCGTGGGCTTTGCCAGGGAGACCCTCTTTCACCCTTCCTCTTTATTTTGGTGGCTGATGTGTTTTCTAGCCTCCTTTCCAGGGTAGCTTCGCTCTCCATAATTCATGGGGCGAAAGCATGCCGCAAGGGCCCTCCGATATCCCACCTCTTCTTCGCCGATGATTGCCTTCTATTTTCTCGAGCTACCCCTAATGAATGTACTGCAATTTTCCAGGCGATACAACAGTATGAACGGGCTTCAGGACAAATGATCAACCAGAGTAAATCAGAAATTTCTTTCAGCTCTAGAGTCCCTCAGCCGAAAAGAGAAGATCTCTGCTCTATTGCACGCATTCCTGGGGTCGATAAGCACCAGAAGTATCTTGGGCTCCCGACGGTGGTTGGACGGTCAAAGAAAGAAATCTGTTCAGCTATTGTGGATCGAATTGAAAGAAAAATACAAGGTTGGACCCCTAAAAAAATCTCCAAGGCCGGGAAGGAAATCCTCATCAAGGCGGCACTTCAATCTATCCCCAGCTATTTGATGTCTATTTTTAAACTCCCTGATGTGGTGCTCTCAAAGATTCAATCCAGCACATCTAACTTCTGGTGGGGACCAAAGGACGGAAAAAATAAAGTCCATTGGATCGCATGGAATGCTCTCTGTCAACCAAAATCTGAAGGCGGAATGGGCTTCCGGGACCTTTCTCTGTTTAATGATGCTTTGCTGGCTAAACAAGGGTGGCGTATTATTAATAACCCTTCATCCCTATGCACGCGAGTTCTCCGGGCTAAATATTTCCCACATAAGGATTTCTTGGATTCCCATCTTGGCTATCGACCCAGTTTTCTCTGGAGAAGCATTTGGGGTGGTCGTAATCTGCTGAGGCAAGGAATAGGCTGGAGAATTGGGAATGGTAGTACGGTCAATATTTGGACTGATCCCTGGCTTATTGATCAGACAGGCACGAAGGCGTCATCCCCTATTTTTCCAGGATCCGAACATGCCACAGTCTGTTGTCTTTTTGATGATCAAGGGGCGGGATGGTGTCTGGAAAAACTCTTCTCCTGGTTTAATGAGAGGGATAGGAGAATCATTCTGAGTATTCCCTGTGTGTCTGACGCAGGGCCAGATCATCTCTTCTGGACAAATGACAGCTCAGGAGAGTATACAGTGAAAGCTGGCTACCGGCGAGCTCTTTCTTCTCAAATTACAGAAGGAGATGCGAGGCCCTGGACATCAATTTGGAAGCTTTATGTTCCCCCTAAAGTTCGCTTTTTCTGGTGGCAGGTGTGTATTGGTATCCTCCCAACTAAGAGCCTCCTTGTCTACAGACACTTTTCAAACGACAACTCATGCCCTTTCTGCCCCTCTATGATTGAATCCCCTCTCCATGCCCTTTTTCAATGTCCCGGGGCTCAGGAGGTTTGGAATGGCTGGGGATCAACTTTAGAGCTGAGACTGGACGCCGCCTCAGATCCTTCATCTCTTCTGATGCGATGGTGTTCCTCCTTTTCGCCGGCTAAAGCAGGCGCCCTGTGCATTTTGACTTGGATTATCTGGAATAGGCGGAATGAGGCCATTTTCAATCATTTCCGGAGGCCCCCCAGATTTTGGATTGACCGGGCTTTGTCTTGGATTGCTGTCTGGCATAACCACCTTGAACAACAAAGACTTTTAACCCCCCCTCCTCTTCCCCAACATTGGTGCCCCCCACCAGAAGGGACGGTTAAAATCAATGTGGATGCCTCTCTCCCAAGGGATGGCCCAGTTGGACTTGGTTTACTGGCCCGAGACAACCTGGGAAATCTCATCGCCGCCAAATACGAAGCACGTTATGCACTTTGGGAGCCCTCAGTCACGGAGGCCGCCGCCATCCTTGCTGGGCTAGACTTTGCAAAAGATCGCGGTTGGGATTCCATTCATATCGAATCCGACTGTCTCACTGTTATCAATGCCATCAATCTCACTGACGGCGGGCTTCGACTTTTCAGCCCCATTATCCGGTGTATTCACTCGCGGAGACAAGGCTTCAATTACTGCAATTTCTCATTTATTAGAAGGGAAGCGAACGAAGCCGCTCACAAGATGGCAGGAATTGGCCCTCCTTACGAGGATTTGCTGTGGTTCAATCATTTTCCCTCGTGGTTATGCTCCTGTATTTCTGCTGATCTCCATCATTAATGGATCCGTCTTCTTTTGTCAAAAAAAAAAAAAAAAGAAAGGACCGTATAGGTATAGTGTCTTTAGAAACTGGGAAACATAAACAACTGGTTCATAAAGAATCTACTTTGCCTCCCATTTATTTCATTATATATAGAGTCCCTTTTTGGCATATTCTACTTAATAACCTTCTTCCTGACCTTGGGAAATAAAACATACAAAAGGGTGAGCTCAAATGCTCAGTAAGGGTAAACAAAAGAAATATCAATCAAATCATATACATAAGAACATAAATTTTGGAAATCTTATCCTGCAAAAGAGATCATAATATCATAACATGGGATAAATCATAGAAGTGAAATGTAATCCCAGTAATCATAACATAAAACCTGAAACTTTTTGTCAAACGCACATAATCATAGAGATGTTGAGTCAATAAGGTTTTCCTTATGACTTTTCCATTCCTTCTTGTTTTGAAAATCACAAACACCTTATCTTTATGAAAATTTCTTTTATAAGAAAAATTGATTTCTTAAGAAAAATTGCTTTTATAAGGAAATTCGCTTTCATAAGAAAAATTATCCTTATCTTATTTTCATCCATATTTTTCTTAAGTATGAAATTCGGATTCATTTCTATTTTCTCAGAATCATTGAAACTTTGATATAAAGCATTCCATTTTAGGATTCGGATTCTGGATAAGATCTATAAGGAAGTTTCATTCCGAATTCCAGATATGAACTTTGACTAAGTTCTATTCCAGATTCAGAATATGAATTCTGAAGAAGAATTCTCATTACGAATTCTAATGAAGAAATCCCATTCCGAATTCTCATTACGAATTCTGATGAAGAATTCTCATTACGAATTCAGTTGATGAATTCTCATTAAGAATTCTGATGAAGAATTCACATTACGAATTCTGATGAAGAATTCTCATTACGAATTTTGTTGACGAATTCTCATTATGAATTCTGATGACGAATTCTCATTACGAATCTTGATGATGAATTCTCATTACAATTTCTGATGACGAATTCCTATTTCGAATTCTCATTCTAAATTCACCTATTAAACAGAATTTGAGTTTCTTTGTTTTATACACTCTGAATTAATTCCGACTCCGAAAAATATCTTTGTTAGACTCCGAACTTTTATATTGCTTACACTTCTAAATTTTGTCTACTCTTATTATTTTCCTTACACTCCGAACCTTTACTCCGAAATGTTCATTCCGAACCTTTGAGTCAGAATTAAAACAATGTCCTACATTCTGTTACACTTGTTTTATTATAAAACGATGTCGTCTATTTTGTAATAAACTAACCGTTGTCTAAGTGACACGTGTACAGGTCCCTCCGATCTTTAAGGAAAATATGACCATTGGAGAAGGAGCCGACCTTACCTATAAATAGGAGCTCATTTGAAAGAGCTTGAAACTGATGACAGATGAACAACTTGGTTTTGTGCATACATGCTGTTGAAGTGAATTCTAGAGAGAGAGGCCCTTATTAACTCTCAAAGCTTCGTGTGACTCCGAATGTTGGTGATTACATTCGAGGGCTTCCGGGGATAGGAAGACAGAGGTGCCAACTACCTTGAAGTTCGAGGGCTTCCTTGCTGAGGAAGACAGAGGTTGCCAACTACGTTTAAGTTGAGGGCTTGCGGGGATAGGAAGATAGAGGTGCCGACTACCTTGAAGTTCGAGGGCTTCCTTGCTGAGGAAGACAGAGGTTGCCAACTATCTTGAAGTTGAGGGCTTGCGGGGATAGCAAGACAGAGACTCTGATCTTCGTATCGAGGGCTTACCCTGGTGTGGGTAAGATAGACTTGCTTGTAAGTATAAATCAAAGGACCTTTATCCAAAGTTGTTGGATACCTTTCTCTTTGGTTTAAAAGACTTATATCTTGTTACTAGTAGTTTTACTACTTGTTTATATTCCACTGCATTTTATAATATAAGGAATGTATAACTTTGTTATACTTCCTTACTTGTACTCTGTTTCATTTAGATTCTATATGCTTTAAGGTAGAATCTCATATTGTAATCTTTTGTTAAGATTCAATTTCCGGAACCATATTTCCGGAACCCTCATTCGGAATCTCTTTCCTAGTTTGCATTCGGTGTGAAGAGGTGTTGTGAATTTTCTTAGTTTAACTTTGTTAAACTTAGCCTTTTCCTTTGCTTAAGGAAAACATAGTTATTCTTAACTAACTTTAAAGGTTCCAAAGAAATTTTTAAAGTATAAAATTCACCCCCCCCCCTCTTGTATATTGAGCATCTACATCATTATTTCGATCCTACAATTGGTATCAGAGGTTGGAAACCTCTTACTCTATACCAATATTAGATTTGGTATCAGAGGAGGTCTCTAAAATACTTGTACCCACATACAAGTTTTTCTTGCTCATTTTATTATTCCGAACTATCTTATTATGAATTTTTCCATTCCGAACTTTTTCCATTCCGAACTTTGTTATTACGATTATTTGCTACTAACAAGTTTGTGTGCAAAGTTATTTTAAGTATGGCAGGAGTCAATGTTGGATCAATTGATAATCTGATTCCTACAAGACCACCTATATTTGATGGTAATTACTATGAATACTGGAGATCGTATGAAGACTTTTGTTATCAATACTGGAGTAGACAACTTTTTCATGCTTACTGGTGATTATAAAATTCCTGACAAGGAAGTCAGATCTTTTACTAATCAAGAAAAGCAAGAATATCAACTCAACTATAAGGTATGCAATACTTTACTTTGTTCAATGACCGGAAATATATATAGCCAAATTTTTCTTGTGAAGTAGATAATTGTATATGGAATAAGTTATAGGTTACACACTTTGGGACTTCCAAAGTGATTGAGACTAGAAGAGCTATGGTTAGAGATGAATATCATGGCTTCAATTTTCCTTATGGAGAACCTATCTGTAAAGTTCAACAAATATTTATGACCATTGTCAACAGTCTACAATCTATGGGAGAGAAATGTTTAGATGATGAAGCTCTTGTGGACAAGATAATTGATATCATGCCTAATGAGTGGGAATCCAAGAGAACAGCTATAGATGAGAACAAGAAGGTCACTCAAACTACTCTTGATGAATTATTTGGAACTCTTCTACAAAATTAAACCAGAATGAAGAGAGATGCAGACAACATCAAGAAGAAGAATGGAAATGGTACTGTTGCTTTTACTACAACTTCAAATCTGATGAAAGCTAAGACTCCTGAGAGAGTAACCAGATCCAAGTCTAAGAAAGTTATTTTCCAATCCGAATCAAGTGAGAGTGAAGTTTTAGAAAATGAATTAGTAAATCTTGCTCGAAGGATGAACAAGATAGCTGGACAGAGAAATTTTCAATCTAAGTATAAGAAAAAGGAAAGGAAAGATAAGAATGATGGAGAAGTTACTTGTTATGAATGTAAAAGAGCTGGACATATTAGACCAGATTTCCCTATGCTCAAAAAGAAAGAAAGTAAGGAAAGACATTCAGACAGGAAAAGAAAGAAGTATTATAAAGCTAAAGCTAAGAATGTTTTGAAAGCTAATGACACCTGGAGTGCCAGTAGTGGTGACTCTTTAGATGAATCTCTTGATTATGAATCTTCAGGACAAAAGAATCTTGGTCTTATAGCCAGATAACCTATTGATAATCATTGTTTTATGGCTAAGGT
Organism: Viscum album; assembly: GCA_963277665.1. NCBI lineage: Eukaryota > Viridiplantae > Streptophyta > Magnoliopsida > Santalales > Viscaceae > Viscum > Viscum album. Next base: position 1,510,366,031 of record OY728153.1, on the reverse strand, counting down.
ACGTAATGCTGAATCTTTGACCAATGTTTCTTTAAATTCTAATGATAGTAAGTATTATAACTCTTCTGATGGAGAATCATCTTCTGATGAAGAAAATACTTCACCCACTTATGAAGAAGTCTCTAGGTTTGCTGAACTTCTTGAGATTGAGAATTCCAAACTCAATAAGAATCATGATAAGGAAAACTCTAGGAATTCTATTCTTACAAAAGAGATATCAGATCTTTCTAAAGATCTTGATAAGAAAAATGCTGATTTTGAAAATATTTCAAAAAATCATGAGGAAGTAAGTTCTGAGAAGAAAAAACTTTCTAAAGAATTAGAAAAAGTAATTTCTAAGAAAAATGTTTTTGAGCCAAACTCTAGTTCTAAAACTAATGATTTTGAGGATAAAAACTTGGTTGTAAAACTCAAGTCTGAAATTTTTTCCTTAAAAAAGTGTTTATTAAACTTTACCCATGGTAAAGAAAATTTTGATAAGATGTATTCCCAAATACGACCTTTAAGAAATAAATCCGGATTTGGTTATACCCATGCAAAACCTATTTTCAGTAACAATATTTTGTTCCTCAAAGTGCCCCATTTTGTACCAAGTGTCAATGTGGTGGTCACTGGGCAAAGAATTGTTTCTTAAACAAAACCCAATCTCTAGGATTTCACAAAGCTTACTTTTCTAAGAAAATGTGGGTTCCTAAGATTTTATTGTCTGGGAATCTCGGATCCAAACAAGTTTGGATTTTGAAAATCTAATTTTCTTATTAATTTCAGGAAAACAAAGAGAGTACCAGCAACAATACATGGTACATGGATAGTGGATGTTCCCGGCACATGACTGGTAACAAAAGTTTTTTTGAAAATATTATCAAAACGAAAGGCGGAAAGGTAACTTTCGGAGATAATGCTAAGGGAGAGATTGTTGGTATTGGTAATATTGTTTTTCTTGGTAAAACCTTGATTTCAAATGTTCTTTTTGTTAAGGGTCTTAAACACAACCTCATTAGCATAAGTCAGTTATGTGATGAAGGTTACCTTGTGAATTTTAGGAATAATAAGTGTTTAGTTCAAAATTCCAAGGAAGAATTTATTCTCTCAGCTAATAGGCAAGATAATGTCTACACTTTGAACCTAGAAGACCTTAGGAGTCAAGATTTACCTTGCTTAAGTGCAATGGAAGATCATTCCTGGTTATGGCATAGAAGATTAGGACACTGTAATATTAGAAACCTATATAAACTCTCTAAGAAGAAACTAGTTAAGGATCTACCAGAGCTTAGATTTGATTCTTATAAAGTTTGTGATCCTTGTCAATATGGAAAGCAACATAAATCTTGTTTTAAGTCAATCGGTGAAGTCTCAACAACCGATGCATTACAGTTAGTGCACATGGATCTTTTTGGTCTAACACAAACTTCAAGTATTGGAGGCAAATACTATGTGTTTGTTCTAGTTGATGATTACACTAGATTTACTTGGGTCTATTTTCTAGCAAAGAAATCTGAAGCTTTTTCCTATTTCAAAAGTTTTAGTTCTCAAGTTAAAAATGAGAAAAACCTTCCATTGAAAACTATTCATAGTGATAATGGAGGAGAATTTCAAAATTCAGATTTTGAAACTTTTTGTAGTAAGAAAGGTATTACTCACAATTTTTCAGCACCTAGAACTCCTCAACAGAATGGTGTTGTTGAATGAAGAAATATAATTCTTCAAGAAATAACTAGAACCATGTTGGGTGAATATTCTATTGCTAGAGATTTCTGGGCTGAAGCTGTAAGTACTGCTTGCTAAACTATAAATCGAGTTTTGATTAGACCTTTTCTTAATAAAACTACTTATGAGTTATGGAATGGTAGAAAACCAAGACTTTCCTACTTCAAGGTTTTTGGTTGCAAAGTATTCATTTTGAATACTAAAGATAATTTACATAAATTCACACCAAAATCAGATGAAAGAATTTTCTTAGGATATTCCACAACCTCTAAGGCTTATAGAGTTTTTAATAAAAATACTTGTACTGTTAAAACAACAGTACATGTTAAATTTGATGAATCAGATCCTTTTGTTTTTAAACCATCTCAACTTACATCTTCGGATGTGTTTTCAAAAACCAATTGTCAACCTTTTATAGAAGAACCTTCTGATAAGGAAATTGTTCTAGAAGATACTTCTAAAACATTTACCCCAGAAGACTTTCTACCCTATGTTGATGAACAGGTTTTACACAACCCAAATCAGGCGTTTCTTAAGAATCATCCCAGTGATAGTATCATTGGTGATGTCAACCAACCTGTAAGGACTAGAAGTTCCTTATGAAATGAAGTAGAACATCTAGTTCTTTCCCAATTAGAACCTAAAAGTACTGATGAAGCTTTAGGTGATGATGATTGGATTAAAGCCATGCAAGATGAAATAAATGAATTCGAAAGGAATAAAGTCTGGACCTTGGTTGAAAGACCTAAGGAAACTTCTGTTATTGGAGTAAAATGGGTTTTCAGAAATAAATGTGATGAAAATGGAGTCATTGTTAGAAATAAAGCTAGACTTGTTGCTAAAGGATATAATCAGCAAGAAGGAATAGACTATGAAGAAACCTATGCTCCAGTAGCCAGACTTGAATCTATCCATATTCTACTTTCCTTTGCAGCATTCTTTAATTTCAAACTTTTCCAAATGGATGTGAAAGGTGATTTTCTTAACGGTTATGTTAAAGAGGAAGTTTTTGTTGAACAACCTCCTGGCTTTGAAGATTCAAAACATCCTGATCATGTTTTTAGACTTACCAAAGCTTTGTATGGTCTTAAACAAGCCCCACGAGCATGGTATGATAGACTCACTGGATTTTTGCATCAAAATAACTATGTTAAGGGAAATGTAGATCCAACCCTTTTTATAAAGAAAGAAAAGAAAAATGTTTTGATTGTTCAATTTTATGTTGATGACATTATATTTGGTTCAACTCAGCAATCTTTGACTGACTCTTTTGCTAGTCTAATGAAATCTGAGTTTGAAATGAGTATGATGGGTGAGTTAACATTTTTCCATGGTTTTCAAATTTCTCAAAAACCAGAAGGAACCTACATATCTCAACATAAGTATATTAAAGATCTTCTTAAAAAGTATGGTTATGACAACACTAAGAGTATAAGTACTCCCACTGGTACCTCAAACTCTTTAGATCTTGATGAAGCTGGGAAACCAGTAGATCAAACATCTTTTAGAGGTATGATAGGAAGTCTACTATACTTAACATCTAGTCGACTAGACATAATGTTTTCAGTATGCTTATGTGCAAGATATCAATCCAATCCTAAGGAATCTCACTTAAAGGCAGTAAAAATAATTTTTCGCTACCTTAAGGGAACCATGGATCTAGGATTATTTTATACTTCTGGAAATGATTTTGTTCTAAAAAGCTTTTCTGATGCTGACTTTGGTGGATGTAGAATGGATAGAAAAAGTACATCCGGAACTTTTCATTTCTTAGGAGATTCTTTAGTTTCTTGGTCCTGCAAGAATAAACTTTCTGTAGCACTCTCCACTGCTGAAGCTGAATATGTAGCAGCTGGAAGTTGTTGTGCACAAGTGTTGTGGATGCAACACACACTCACAGACTATGGCTTGAGTTTTTCTAAAACTCAAATTTTGTGTGATAACACAAGTTCCATTGCCCTAAGTAAAAACCCTTCACATCACTCTTGTGCAAAACACATAGATATTAGGCATCACTTTCTTAGGGATCACACACTTAAAGGAGATATTATTCATCAGTTTATCAGAACGCAAGATCAACTTGCTGATATTTTCACAAAATCATTGCCTTCTGATAGATTTGAATATATTAAACAGAAGTTAGGAATGATAACCGTAAGGTAATCGTTCTTAATTAAATTTCTGTTGAAAAAGTCTCCTTACAGTAATAAACTCCTTTTCATAGGAGGAGTACATTTGACTGTTTGTTTAACAAAGTTTTTCAAAATTTGTTTTCAAAATTTTCCAAACGAAAATTTCCGGAATGGAAAATTACGTACTGGCAGTTTCATAAGCAGATTTTTGTACCGATTTTTTTTCCGTAATGTCTTTTTCGTATTAAATTTTTAATACTGAGTTTTTTTTCGTAGTGTGATTGTTTTCCGAAATAAATTTTTGAGAACTTTGTCTTTTCATAATAATGTTTTTTTTTCGTAATCATCTTTTTATATTATCCATTACGAATAATCCTCCTCAGCCAATCCGAAAGGTATGATTTCCCTACTCAAGTTTTCGTAGTCATATTTTACTTGCTGGAATTTTCTTGTACTATGTTTTCGGATTATAGTTTTCTTAATTCTTTGTCTTAATAAAAACCTCAAAAAGATCGGATTCAAGTTTTCAACCGTCAGATCTGATCTCAGCTCATTCTAACCGTTAGATCAACTATGGAAGGTGAACCTTCATCTCGTTCCCTATATAAAGGGGACCCAAATACTCGTCCCACATCGATCTCAAGCTCTCGCGTCCCGAATCTCTGCCTCTCTGATTTAAGGCCGTTCCGAACTTCAGTTTTCTCCATTCCGAACTTCCCAGAGGACTTCAGATCTGAATGTCTGCGGAGTTATCATCTCAAGAAATGTCATCCACTAAGCCTATTTCACAATGGTTAGTTTACAGAGAAAGGTTAGTCCATCCGGATTTCTTCAACAACTATGATTGACTTTATTTCAAAGAACATTAAGTTGAATGGCTGGGAAGATGTTGTGGTGTCAAAAATCGGGAACCAAGATGAAGTGTATTCAGACTTACTTGTTGAGTTCTGTGAATCAGTTTCCTTCTTTAAGGATGATAATAGGGAGAAATTCTCTTTTAAGTCTTATGGAAAGACTTACAAGCTTTCTCACACCAAGGCAGCAAGCTTGGTAGGACTGAGTTATGAAGGAGAAGACGAATTTATTTCGCATGTATTGCCAGACTCTAAGGGTAGCTTCGACAAGAAAAAAGCCTTAGAAACTCTCGGACTGGCTGATGACAAGGCTCCGAAGATTTCCAGTTTATCAACAAATTTCCGGATTCTGGAGTTATGGGTTCAAGGGCTTATTGTACCGAGGAAAGGTGATAAAGATAGCTTGAAGAAAAATGAGATCTATATCTTAGATTTCCAGATAAATCTAAGGAAGTTTAACTTGATGAAGCGTATTCTTATAACTATTGAGAATCTTAAGAAAGGAAATCTCAGAGCACAGATCGTAATGTATCCAACAATATTATCAAAGTTGATAGTTCGGTGCCTTGAATCTTTCAAGGAAGCCTGTAGATCTAAGCCAAGGATATACAAAATTTTGTTGGTCAATGATGATACACTTAAGAGGGTGGATGTGGTATTCAATAAGGAGATTGGTGAGTTCGTCGATTTGCCTAATCAAGAAGAAGCGGCTTCGAAGGCTGCTGAACCGGAATCATCTAAGCCAGTAATGAAATGAAAGTTGAATGAAGTTGTAGCTGAAGTTGAGGATCCTAAATCAAAGGAAGTTCAAACCGCAGCTCCCAAACCAAAGAAGAAGAAAGCCTATCCTGATGAGGTTGTTACAAAGTGGAGAGCAGATAAAGATAAAAGGAAAGAAGGGGATCCGCAGTTCGGATTGGACCCTGCGGAAGCTAAGGCCCTGAAGGAGAAAACTGCTGATGAGCATGAAAAACAAGTGAAGGAAAAGAAGCTCAAGAAGAAGATGTCAGAAGCCGAGTTTGTCCAAACATTATTGAAATTCAATGAGATGGTATCCGGAAGCATTCCAGTTCCAAGATCATTCTCCTTGGAATCTCTACCTGAGACTCTAGGAAGAAACCTTGACTTTCCAGAAGGGACTACAGCTGAGCATGTTGAGCAACTCGAGCAGTTTCAGCAAGTGGGAGAGGAAGAAGTAGTTGCTGAAGGAAGTGGTGAAACAAGAGATCTTTTGAAACAGGTAGATGATTATGAAGGATCACCTTCAGAAAACTTATCACTCCGAACATCAGAAGCTGAATCTTCGAATCTAGTTACTCCAGCAATGGAAGAAGAGAAAGGAGAAGAAGAAGTTTCTTATCATGGAGAAGAAGAATATCTTTTACTTGATGTTGCTCAGAAAGAAATCGTAGGGGTTCGTGTTCAGGAAGTTGCTGTTGAAGATGATAATGTTGTTCAAGTTTGTGATAGTGAGAAGAGAACTCCGGAACAGGATTCAATTCCGGAAAAAGACAAGGGAAAGCAAATTCTTGCTGATACTCTGAGCTCGGAAGTGAGGAAGAGGAAGGAAGTTGGTAGCTCTTCAAAGAGAAAGCTTGAACTTGTTGAAGAATAAATTTCTCCAAGCAAAGTATCAGATTCGGAGTCATATTCGGTGGGGCATGACTTTGTTGTTCAGTCTTTGAAGAAGTTGGTGGGAACCATTCCGACCGTCTCAAGTATTGATTCAAGATTCCAGATGCTCCAACATGCTTTAAATCAGAAAACTGACTCCGTATCTATGGTTATGGACAAGTGTGTTGAAATAGAGGCTCAGTTCAAAACGTTTTTCATTGGCTACAAGGCTCATAGAAAATCTTGCAAGAAGATGACAAACTGGTCGAAAAATACTGTTGAAGAGATGAGGTTACTCGATGATTTTTAAGACAATGTTAAAGATGCTTTTGAGACCGAGGACAAGGAGATAAATGAGTTAACTTCATCCTTTGAAGGGAAGCTGACAGAAGAAATGAACTTCCGGATTCAAGAAGTGAGAGATATGAATGGGAAGATGAATTCCGTTTCTCAAAATTGGAAGTTTGAAAGGGATCATCGAATTGATTATGAAGAAAGGATGAAGGCTCAGGAAGAAAAGATCAAATCTCAGGAAGAAAAGCTGAAAGCCCAGGAAGAAAAAATTGAAGCTCAATCTACAAGAATAGTTGTCTTAGGGAAGCAAGCTGAAGAATATCATAAAGACCTGAAGAAGATCAAGACTATTCTAAAGGGGCTCATTTCGAAGGAAAAAGATCCAAAATAACCAAATCCGATCTTTTTGTTGTATTTTTGTTGTTGCTGAGATTTCAAACTTAATGAAATTTGTACTTGTCGTTTCTATTGTTGTCATTACTAATTTTTCAGGTACTTTGTCATTTTTTTCCATTCCCTCCAATTCTTTTTGAAAATCACAAAGGGGGAGAAGGAAAAGATCCTTAAGAAAAAGAAGAACTCTAATAAGAGTTTATCAAAGGGGGAGAAGGAAAAGTTCCTTAAGAAAAAAACTCTAATAAGAGTTTGTTTAAGGGGGAGTTTTTTTCATTAATGAAGACCTTCTTATTTGTAATGAAATATCACTCCAAAAATCTGAATATGATCCTTAGAGTTTCAAATCCTAATGGTGAGTTAGTCGTATTCATCAATATCCTTAAAGCAATGGGAGATAAGCCTTAATGTTTTTCTTTCTTCCTAGAATATCTTTTTTCATAAGGATGTTTGTGCTTTCCAAAAAGGGGGAGATTGTTGAGTCAATAAGGTTTTCCTTATGACTTTTCCATTCCTTCTTGTTTTGAAAATCACAAACACCTTATCTTTAAGAAAATTGCTTTTATATGAAAAATTGCTTTCTTAAGAAAAATTGCTTTTATAAGGAAATTCGCTTTCATAAGAAAAATTATCCTTATCTTATTTTCATCCATATTTTTCTTAAGTATGAAATTCGGATCCATTTCTATTTTCTCGGAATCATTGAAACTTTAATATAAAGCATTCTGTTTTAGGATTCGGATTCTGGATAAGATCTATAAGGAAGCTTCATTACGAATTCCGGATATGAACTCTGACTAAGTTCTATTCCAGATTCAGAATACGAATTCTGAAGAAGAATTCTCATTACAAATTCTAATGAAGAAATCCCATTCCGAATTCTCATTATGAATTCTGATGAAGAATTCTCATTATGAATTCTGTTGAAGAATTCTCATTACGAATTCTGATGAAAAATTCTCATTACGAATTCTGATGAAGAATTCTCATTACGAATTCTATTGACGAATTCTCATTACGAATTCTGATGACGAATTCTCATTATGAATCCTGATGATGAATTCTCATTACGATTTCTGATGACGAAATCCTATTCCGAATTCTCATTCCGAATTCACCTATTAAACAGAATTTGAGTATCTTTGTTTTATACACTCTGAATTAATTCAGACTCCGAAAAATATCTTTGTTAGACTCTGAACTTTTATATTTCTTACACTTCTAAAATTTGTCTACTCTTATTATTTTCTTTACACTCTGAACCTTTACTCCGAAACGTTTATTCCGAACCTTTGAGTCACAATTAAAACGATGTCATACATTCTGTTACACTTGTTTTGTTATAAAATGATGTCATCTGTTTTGTTATAAACTAACCGTTGTCTAAGTGACACATGTACAGGTCCCTCCGATCTTTAAGGAAAATATGACCGTTGGAGAAGGAGCCGACCTTACCTATAAATAGGAGCTCATTTGAAAGAGCTTGAAACTAATGAGAGATGAACCACTTGGTTTTGTGCATACATGCTGTTGAAGTGAATTCTAGAGAGAGAGGATCTTATTAACTCTCAAAGCTTCGTGCGACTCCGAATGTTGGTGATTACATTCGAGGGCTTCCAGGGATAGGAAGATAGAGGTTCCGAATACCTTGAAGTTCGAGGGCTTCCTTGCTGAGGAAGACAGAGGTTGTGAACTACCTTGAAGTTGAGGGCTTGCGGGGATAGGAAGACAGAGGTGCCGACTACCTTGAAGTTCGAGGGTTTTCTTGCTGAGGAAGACAGAGGTTTCCAACTATCTTGAAGTTGAGGGCTTGCGGGGATAGCAAGACAGAGACTCTGATCTTCGTATTGAGGGCTTACCCTGGTGTGGGTAAGACAGACTTGCTTGAAAGTATAAATCGAGGGACCTTTATCCAAGGTTGTTGGATACCCTTCTCTTTGGGTTAAAAGACTTATATCTTGTTACTAGTAGTTTTACTACTTGTTTATATTCCACTTCATTTTGTAATATAAGGAAAGTATAACATTCTTATACTTCCTTACTTGTACTCTGTTTCATTTAGATTCTATACGCTTTAAGGTAGAATCTAATATTGTAATGTTTTGTTAAGATTCAATTTCTGGAACCATATTTCCGGAAACCTCATTCAGAATCTCTTTCCTAGTTTGCATTCAGTGTGAAGAGGTGTTGTGAATTTTCTTAGTTTAACTTTGTTAAACATAGCCTTTTCCTTTGCTTAAGGAAAACATAGTTATTCTTAACTAACTTTAAAGGTTGTAAAGGAATTTTTAAAGTATACAATTCACCCCCCTCTTGTATATTGAGAATCTACATCATTATTTCGATCCTACAAGAGAATCATTTCTTATTAGTCAAGACTCATTGCCAATACTATCTTAGTGGACAAAGTCCATTTCTGAACCGAGTCACCCTCGTTTCAGTCCTGTTTCACTGAACCGGTATAACCTACCGTTCCAGCCATGTCTATCTCATGAGATATAAAATCTTTACCCAATTCATTAGAGGGAGATATAGGTCCCACACATCTCATAATGATACCATTCTTATGTGTGCCACAAAATATTAAATCATACATCATTGCATAACCCATGTAATAAAAATGGGAATCTTAAACATCGTGACATCATAAAACAATTCATATAAGATAAAGGAATTCATAAAAATAATTCCATCACAACATAATCAAATCAATGTAACAATAGTGATAGAAACATAACCCTTTATTATCTTAGATGGAAAATAATTTTGATAAAACACATGAACTCCATTTTTGAAGAAAATATCCTTTGTGCTTCAAAAACACTTTTCCTTTCTTAAAATGTTGTAAAATTATAAAATAGAAGATTTTGATTAAAAATAAACTTGAAAACTTGTAAAGTATGCTTCTTGGAAATAATTTTTTAAAAATCCATTCATGCCGTATAAGTTAAAAAAACATTCTATGTACTTTTGTCAGAAAAGTCAAAAAGTACCTCGTAAGAAAAATGACAAAAGATTCCATTCATATCTTTTACTAAAAACTCACCGAAGGGTAAAATTGGATTTATAAAAATTGTAGGTGGATGTAAATAATATTACATATTGAGAGAACATGGATGTGGATGATAAAATACACCCTAGTAAATACCAAAGTATAAGCAATCTCGGATAAAAATGAGATTGTGATATTTCTCTTAACTTAGGTCCGACTTGGTTTGTAAGTGTCTAAACCTCCTGTATAATTATTTAAATAAAATTATTGACTTATTCCATAATCATACTTAATTTTATGATATCATATATGGTCATATTCTTAGCTTCTTAGTAGTAATATTTCATTGCTACTTGTTATTCGGGTGTTTATAACTTTTTGTTCTTATGCATGTTTTGCCGAATAAATTCTTATTCTTCTATTTAGGTTATAGATAAATCATTTCCAGAATGGTATTAGTGTAATATATATCATATTAATTCATTCAATTCATTTATATAATCATTATGAAATGAAGATCATGTAGAACGAGTCGCATCACATCGTGGAGACGGTATTCCGTACGTACGCACGAGTGATGATATCGTTTCTAGGATTTTGGAATTGTATTGGAGTGTATTTATACTATTTAAGAATCAATATAACTTTATAATAGTCATATATAGTCATTATTTACACCATTATACCCATCCAAGTAAGGTGGTGGTGGAAAATAGATTACACCACGGCGTTGAGACGGTATTCCGTACGTACGCACGCGCGGTGATTTCATTTTCTGTAGGATGGATAAGTGGTTAAGTAGGTTTGTTTCATACTTATAATAATATATAAGTATATGAGTGATACTGATGTTATTACTTCATAATGAAAGAACTAAAGAAGAAGAAGTTGAAGAAGAAATAAATTGGAATGGATCAGTAATGGATATTACCTCTTCTTTGAAGTGCTTCTTTGAGACCTCATTTTAGGGCACTAAAATTGGTCTTTGAAGAAGACCAGGGCCTATATAATGTCTCTAGGGAAGTGGAGAGGAGAAAATTTCAGGGGTTGGCAGAGCTTGAAGGATCAATGTGGTGTGAGGAAGAGAGGGAGGAGGTGCCCTTTTATAAGGGAGGAGAGGGGCACCTTTGGAATAACTAAAAATATTATTTTATTATAAAGTAAAGTTCGGTTTTAAATAGCTCCAAATTGTTTTATTTCTAGGATAAGGTGGGGATGGGTCGAAATCCTCTCATCCAATAGAATTTAGACAAGTTTAGGTTCCTATTTTAACCTTATCATCTAGATTTAACATTAAGTTAAATAATTTTACTTTTACCGTGTCTTCTTCTGTTCTTATACTATAAGGTTAATAAACTCACTATATCAAGCCAAAAGAACCCCAATCTGTTTATTATTAAAATATATAACCTTATCTATGTCATCTGGCTGAACCTTAGATTTTTAGGAATACAATAACAATTAATAATATAATATTTGTTATAAAAACTATTTTATGTCAATTTTGACATTATTTAGTAATTGATTTTTGTGAAAATCATAACCGAATGATTAGTTCAAAACAAGATACTTAAATCAATACTAACATGTCATATTAACCTATAAAATTAGTTTAATTCCTAAAAAGTCTCAAATTACATTTATCTCGGTATTTATAACATCAATTATGTCAATATTTCATTAATAAGATAATTACTGCATCAACATGGTGTCATAAATAAATTAAATTATTTATTGTCTAAAAATTACAAATAAAATACCATTATGTAGGAAATATTTTTAGCTTTCTAATGAATATTTATAGTCGAATTGATCTTATGTATAACCCTATATTAAAATTGATTTAGTTATTAAACTTTGATTTTAACTATTTTAACCCTTCTTAAAAAAATTAATAATAAATGTCCTAATCTAATCCAAGTGGGCCTAAATGGTCATATTTTATTCCTAAGTTTTATTTTGGTCGAATTACACTTTTCTAATAGAATTAGGACATGTTTGAGGGTAATAATAATATCTTTTTTACCCTTAATTACCCTATATACTTTTAACAGTGGAAAAAAAAGTAAAATGTTACTATTCACCAAAAATTATTTTTATCTCATTGACCCACATTTTACTTACTGACATCAACCGCGTCTCTCGGATTTTTTGAAATTACACTCACAGAAGCGGTAAATTTAAGTTTTAAGAAAAATTCAGTTTTTTTAACAGCCATTTAGTAGTTTCACTATTCATCAAAAATAGAAAGTTTTCAGAAAAATACCAAAATTTCACCCTAGGCTAATTTCGATATTCCGAGTCCAAAAAAGAAGTCCGTTTTGAAAAATAAAATTTATAAAATTTCAAAAAGTTGTTATTACTATTCATAACGGCTAGTTTTAATAATATTTTAATAGCATATCATTGTTTAGTGTAACTCGGTATTGTGTACGACGCAAGCTATCGAAGAAGGTCGCGATTTCGTATAAAACAAGCCAAGCTAGTGTTGTGTGTAGAAAAAGATTCCTTCGATGATTTATATAACATAAAAGTCTCGGGTGTTACATTCTACCCCCTTAAAATGAATTTCACCCTCGAAATTCGTCACTTTGTAACAAACAGATGAGGATACCTCTCCCTCATCATATCCTCAAGATCCCATGTAGCTTCTTCTAATTGTTGGTTCCTCCATAAAACTTTCACCAATCGAGTGGTCTTGTTTTGTAGGACTTTTTTGCTACGATCCAGAATCTCTATCGGTTGTTCTTCATAAAAAAGATCATTCTCCAGTGGTACAACATCTAAGCTAAGTACATGTGAAGGATTAGGTATGTACTTTCTCAGGAGAGATACATGGAACACATTGTGAACTTGAGAGAGATTCGGTGGTAGCGCCAATCGGTAAGCTACCTTCCCAACATGATCCAGTATTTCGAAAGGACCTATATATCTAGGGCTCAACTTCCCCTTCTTTCCAAATCTCATAACCCTCTTCCAGGGAGATATTCGTAAGAACACTTTATCACCCACTTCAAACTCTAGGTCTTTTCTTCGGTTGTCGGCATAACTCTTCTGTCGACTCTGAGCTGCTCTTATGTGTTGTTGAATAGATCTGACCTTTTCTGCCATTTCATCAACGAGATCAGGTCCTAATAGCTTTCTTTCCCCAACTTTATCCCAGCAAGTTGGAGTCCTTCATTTCTTTCCATAGAGAGCTTCATAAGGAGCCATCCGAATACTGGAGTGAAAGATATTATTATATGATAATTCTACCAAAGTTAGGTGTTGATCCGAACCACCTTTGAAATCCATAGAGCAAGCTCTCAACATATCTTCTAGAGTTTGAATTGTTCTCTCAGACTGACTGTCTGTCTGAGGATGATAAGTAGTGCTGAAACTCAACTCTGTATCCAGAGTTTGATGAAGACATCACCAGAACTTCGAGGTAAACCTCAGATCTCGATTAGATATAATAGAAAGTGGTACTCCATGCAATCTTACCACTTCCTTTACATATATCCTGGCAAGCTGATCCCAAGAGAAATCCTCTCTAATAGCAATGAAATGTGCAGACTTTGTAAGACGATCAACTATGACCCAGATAGCATTATTTCCATTGGATGTTTTAGGAAGTCCTGTGACAAAGTCCATAGTGATGTTTTCCCATTTCCATTCGGGTATGGGCAATGGTTGTAACATCCCCTTAGACTTCAATCTCTCAGCATTAACTTTCTGACAAACCAAGCATCGAGAGACATATTCAGCAACATCTCTTTTCATGTCATCCCACCAGAAGTACTCTTTCAGGTCCCTATACATCTTCGTGCTTCCAGGATGAATAGAGAATGCAGAACTATGAGCCTCATCCAGCAGCTCCTTCTTTAATTCGGGGATGGAAGGAACACAAAACCGATTCCTGAACTTTATTATCCCCTCACAATCAAGGTTGAATTCAGGAACATTTCTCCCCTTCTTTTGTAAGTTGTCATCTTCTTTTTGTGCCTCTTTAATCTTCACATGTATAGATGGTTGAACATATATTTGAGAAAGATAAGATTTTTCCCCTTCCATTATAATTCCAAGATCCATCCTTTGTAAATCCATAAATATTGGATCTTTTGTGATCCTCATCATGGATAAACTAGCATGGTCTTGTCGACTTAATGCATATTCCACCTTGTTTTCTTTCCCAGGGTGGTAATGGATTGAGCAGTCATAATCCTTAATCATCTCCAACCATCTTCTTTGGTGCACATTCAGCTCCTTTTGTGTGAAAATATACTTTAAACTTTTATGATCAGTATAAATGTCACACCTTTCACCATAAGGGTAATGCCTCCAAATCTTTAATGCAAATATTACCGCAGCTAACTCCAAATCATGAGGTGGGTAATATTTCTCATGTATTTTCAACTGTCGTGAGGCATAAGCTATCACCATATCATTTTTCATAATAACACACCCCCATCCCTTCTTGGATGCATCACTGTAGATCAAAAACTTTTCTCCACTACAAGGAAGTGTGAGCACAGGTGCACTGGATAACCTTCTATTCCACTCCTTGAAATTCTCTTCACATTCCTCCATCCATATAAACTTAACTCCTTTCCGAGTCAACTTGGTGAGTGGATTAGATAATCATGAAAAATATTTCACAAAACATCGATAATATCCAGCCAAACCAAGAAAACTTCGGATCTTAGTTACTTTTTTTGGTCTTGACCATATTTCGATAACCTCTGTTCTTGCTGGATCCACAGATATACCCTCTTTTGAGATTATGTAACCCAAATATGCATCTTTCTGAAGCCAAATTCACACTTGGTAAATTTGGCATAAAGCTTATCCTTTCTCAGGGTCTTTAATATAATTCTCACGTAATCTTCATGTTCTTCCTTGATCTTTGAATAGACAAGAATATCATCTATAAAGACTACCACAAACTGATCAAGATAGTCTCTAAAGACTCTATTCATTAGATCCATGAAGATAGCAGGGGCATTAGTAAGACCAAAGGGCATCACTATAAATTCATAGTGTCCATACCTTGTACGGAAAGCCGTATTTGGTATATACTCCCTTTTGACCCTTAATTGATGATACCCTGAACAAAGATCAATCTTGGAAAAGTATTGAGCTCTGCGTAGTTGGTCAAATAGATCATCAATGCATGGGAGAGATATTTGTTCTTGATAGTGATCTTGTTATGTTCTCGATAATCAATGAAGAGTCTCATTGATCCATGTTTCTTATTAAAAAACAGAACAGGTGCTCCCCAAGGTGACGCACTAGGGAGTATGAACCCCTTATCAAGATTCTCTTGGAGTTGCTTCTTCAATTCCTGCAACTCAATTGGGGCCATTCTATAAGGTGTCTTTGAAATAGTCAAAGCACCCGGAATGAGTTCTATTGAAAACTCAACTTCATGATTCGGTGGAAGACCCGGTAATTCCTCTGGAAAGACATCATCAAACTCCCGTACAATGGGTATATTCTTAATCATGAGTTTCTCACCAACCATTTGAGATAAATAGCCTTCATTTAGTGGAATCAATACCCATAAAATGGAAGAAATTTCCACTGGAAGGTTATGTTCATCCTTGCATCGATAGATGATCATAAATTGATCTGGAATATGAAACTTGACTTCCCTTCTTTGGAAATTGATATGAGCTCCATGTAGAGAAAGCCAATCCATGCCATGAATCACATCAAATTCCACTATTGGAAGGATCAAAATATTTTCAGGAATCACTTTCCAACAAACTTCAATCGGAGAAGAATTATAAACTTTTGATGCGACTGTTATGCCATTAGGTGTTGTCACAGCTAACTCAACATCTAATAGTTGAGGTAATACGGTGATACCCTTAGAGAATTCTTCAGAAATAAAGCAGTGGGTGGATCTAGAATCAAATAAAACATTTTCTACTTTAGAGTGGATGGTAAGTGTACCTTTCACCACATCATTGTCGTACTCCAAATTGCTGATAGAAATTTCATGTTACAATCCTTTGTCTTTAGCCTTAAGAGTTTGTTGACGTCGACCATCATCATCAACCCTTGGATTAGGGCATTTATTGGCATAATGTCCCATCTCTTTGAACATGAAACATTGAAGTGTAGTAGGTTCATTCTGTGTATCCATTCCTTTGTTTGCATCATTAGATATCTTCTTCCCATCATCACGGCATTAAAATGCCCGATGGCCTTCCTTTCCACATTTGAAACATTTACTTGTCCCTTTAAGACAACTCCCTCCATGTTTCTTTCCACACTTTGAGCATAAGGGAAAGCCCATCTTCTTTTTAGTGTGCTCTCTTTAGATTTTCCTTTGAATTCCATTTTCCTCTTCTTATCAAACCCATATGACTGATGGGTTACTCCAATCTCCATCTCAACTTTGAGAGCACATCGAACAATTTCCTCTTAGCTATTGAAGTCCCTTATGGCTAAGGCCCTTCGAAGACTTGGTTTTAAGCCACTAAAGAATCGATCGATCTTACTCTCAGGTTGGATAATAATACCAGAAGCGTACCTTGCAAGTCTTGTAAAATTTGCTTCATAGGTACCAATAGGTTCATCATCCTTTTGCTTCAGTTCAAGAAACTCATTCTCCATCTTTGTTCGGAGAATACGAGGGATGTACTTATTGAAAAATATGTTCTTGAACTCGTCCCATTCCATGGACTCAATTTCATCCCTTTGCCTCGTATTCTTAATAAGATTCTACCATTGATCAGCATCACCTTCCAAAAGATACACAGCTAAGATGACTTTATCATGCTCAAAACATTGAAGAACTGAAAATATCTTTCCAATAGTACTAATCCATTGTTCAGTAACTAATGGATTAGTAGACCCGCTGAATGAAGGTGGAAGCAGTCTCATGAAGGATTCAACAGAATGTTACTCTTTCCTTTGCTCGTTTGGAAGTCCTGCATGATTCATAGCTTGAGAAAGTTGTTTGAGCATGGCTACAAGATTTTGCATTCCAGCTCCCATAACGTTTGGTTGCTCAGGGGGACAATCATTGCATTGCCCGTCGCATTCCACGTTAACACGGTTCCTTCAGGTTCCAACCATTGACTAAAACCAAGAAGAATAGTGTGAGCAACACTAATAGGAAAATCACATAATCAAGAATAAAATTTCACACTTAAGGTCTTATCCTAGGTTATTCATGGCCATTTATAAAACACTAAGATTGTGTTCTATGCTTAGACTTATCCTTAGGGTTCTTACTAAGGCTTTCACATCATAGTTTCCAAATGTTGACTATACCTTTCCTCTGATACCAGCTATAACGACCCATACTTTACATACATTATTATTACTGCAGAATTGAAGCACACTTATTACAACATATAACAAAACCATGAAAGGACCGTATAGGTATATGTCTTTAGAAACTGGGAAGCATAAACAACTGGTTCATAAAGCATCTACTTTGCCTCCCATTTATTTCATCATATCTAGAGTCACTTTTTGGCATATTCTAGTTAATAACCTTCTTCCTGACCTAGGGAAATAAAACATACAAAAGGGTGAGCTCAAATGCTCAGTAAGGGTAAACAAAAGAAATATCAATCACATCATATACATAAGAACATAACTTTTGGAAATCTTATCCTACAAAAGAGATCATAATATCATAACATGGGATAAATCATAGAAGCGAAATGTAATCCCAATAATCATAACATAAAACCTGATACATTGTGGCACACACACATAATCATATAGAATAATTTCTTATTAGTCAAGACACATTGCCAAGACTATCATAGTTGACAAAGTCCATTTCTGAACCGAGTCACCCTTTTTTCAGTCCTGTTTCACTGAACCGGTATAACCTACCATTCTAGCCATGTATATCTCATGAGATATAAAATCTTTACCCAATGCATTGGAGGGAGATATAGGTCCCACCCATCTAATAATGATACCATTCTTATGTGTGCCACAAAATATTAAATCATGCATCATTGCATAACCCATGTAATAAAAATCGGAATCTTAAACATCATGACATCCTAAAACAATTAATAAATGATAAAGGAATTCATAAAAATAATTCCATCACAACATAATCAAATCAATGTAATAATAGGGATAGAAACAGAACCCATTATTACCTTTTATGGAAAATAATTTTGATAAAACACTTGAACTCCATTCTTGAGGAAAATATCCTTTCTACATCAAAAACACTTTTCCATTCTTAAAATGTCGTAAAATTACAAAATAAAAGATTTTGATTAAAAATAAACTTGAAAACATGTAAAGGAAGCTTCTTGGAAATAATGTTTTAATAAAACATTCATGTCGTATAAGTTTAAAAAACATTCTTCATACTTTTGTTGGAAAAGTAAAACAGTACCTCGTACGAAAAATGACAAAAGATTCCTTTCATATCATTTACTAAAAACTCACCGAAGGGTAAAATTGGATTTAAATACTTGTAGGTGGATGGAAATAATATTACATATTGAGGGAACATGGATGTGGATGATAAAATACACCCCATTAAATACCAAAGTATAAGAAATCTCGGATAAAAATGAGATTGTGATATTTCCCTTACCTTTGGTCCGACTTGCATTATAAGTGTCCGAACCTCCTGTATAATGATTTAAATAATGTGATTGACTTATTACAGAATCATACTTATTTTTATGATATCATATATGGTCATATTCTTATCTTCTTAGTAGTAATATTTCATTGCTACTTGTTATTCGGGTGTTTATAACTTTTTGTTCTTATGCGTGTTTTGTCGAATACATTCTTATTCTTCTCTTTAGGGTATAGATACCTCATTTCCATAATTTTATTAGTGTAATATATATCATATTAATTATTTAAATTCATTTATATAATCATTATTAAATTAAGATCAAGTAGAATGAGTCGCATCACATCGTGGAGACGATATTCCGTACGTACACACGAGTGATGATATCGTTCCTATGATCGTGGAATTGTATTGGAGTGTATGTATACTATTTCAGAATCGATATCACTATATAATAGTCATATATAGTCATTATTTACACCATTATACCCATCCAAGTAAGGTGGTGGTGGAAAATAGATTACACCACGGCGTGGAGATGGTATTCCGTACGTACGCACGCGCGGTGATTTCATTTTCCGTAGGATGGATAGATGGTTAAATAGGGTTGTTTCATACTTATAATAAAATATCAGTATATTAGTGATACTGATGTTATTACTTCATAATGAAACAACTAAATAAGAAGAAGTTGAAGAAGAAAGAAATTGGAAAGGATCGGTAATGGATATTACCTCTTCTTTGAAGTGCTTCTTTGAGACCTCCTTTTAGGGCCCTAAAATTGGTCTTTTAGGAATACCAGGGACTATAGGATGTCTCTAGGGAAGTGGAGAGGAGCAAATTACAGGGTTTTGGCGAGCTTGAAGGCTCAATGTGGTGTGAGGAAGAGAGGGAGGAGGTGCCCTTTTATAAGGGAGGAGAGGGGCACCTTTGGAATAACTAAAAATATTATTTTATTATAAAGTAAATTTCGGTTTTAAATAGCTCCAAAATTGATTTATTTCGATGCTAAGGTGGGGATGGGTCGAAATCCTCTCATCCAATAGAATTTATACAAGTTTAGGTTCCAATTTTAACCTTATCATTTAGATTTAACATTAAGTTAAATAATTTTACTTTTACCGTGTCTTCTTGTGTTCTTATACTATAAGGCTAATAAACTTACTATATCAAGCCAAAAGAACCCCAAGTTGTTTATTATTAAAATATATAACCTTATCTAAGTCATTTGGCCGAACCCTAGATTTTTAGGAATACAATAACAATTAATAATATAATATTTGTTTTAAAAACTATTTTATGTCAATTTTGACACTATTTAGTAATTGATATTTTTGAAAATCATAACAGAATGATTAGTTCGAAACAAGTTACTTAAATCGATACTAACATGTCATATTAACCTAGAAAATTAGTTTAATTCATAAAAAGTCTCAACTGACATTTATCTGGGTATTTATAACATCAATTATGTCAATATTTCATTAATAAGATAATGACTGAATCATCATTGTGTCATAAACAAATTAAATTATTTAATGTCTAAAAATTAAAAATAAAATACCATTATGTTGGAAATATTTTTAGATTTCTAATTATTATTTATAGTCTAATTTATCTTATGTATAACCCTATATTAAAAATGATTTAGTTATTAAACATAGATTTTAACTATTTTAACCCTTCTTAAAAACAATTAATAATAAATGTCTTAATCTAATCCAAGTGGGCCTAAGTGGTCATATTTTATTCCTAAGTTTGTTTTTGGTCGAATTATACTTGTCCTATAGAATTAGGACATTTTTTAGGGTAATAATAATATCGTTTGTTCCCTTTAATTACCCTATTTACTTTTAACCGTGGTAAAAAAAAGTAAAAAGTTACTATTCACCAAAAATTATTTTTATCTCATTGACCCACATTTTACATACTAACATAAACCGTGTCTCTCGATTTTTTTGAAATTCCACTCACATAAGCAGTAAATTTAAGTTTTATGAAAAATTCAGTTTTTTTAACAGCCACTTAGTAGTTTCACTATTCATAAAAAATTGAATGATTTCAGAAAAATACCAAAATTTCACCCTAGGCTAATTTCGATATTCCGAGTCCAAAAATGAAGTCCGTTTTGAAAAATAAAATTTATAAAATTTCAAAAAGTGGTTATTAGTATTCATAACGGCTAGTTTTAATAATATTTTAATAGCATATCATTGTTTAGTGAAACTCGGTATTGCGTACGATGCAAGCTATCGAGGAAGGTCGTGATTTCGTGTAAAGCAAGCCAAGCAAGTGTTGTGTGTAGAAAAATATTCCTTCGATGATTTATATAACATAAAAGTCTCAGGTGTTACAGCATGACTCTATATTAATGAATTTTTAAAACACTATTGAGCACCTCTATCAATTGCGTCAAATAATGATCCATGATTTACACAAAATTTCAAGAAAATTATTAATAACATATTTGGATGCTGAGCTTCATTTGAGAACTTCTTATCATACTCAAATTGAAATTTAGTTAAAAAGGATAGTCCAAACTTTAGAGGACATGTTGAGATCGAGCTAACTTAATCTTAAAGGTATACTGGATCAATAATTAACTTTGGTAGAGTTTCCTTACAATAATAGCATCCATTCAAGTATTCAAATGGCACCATATAAAGCATTGTCTTGAAAGAGATGTTATACACCAACATCATGGGATGAAGATGATAAAAGGAATCTTGTGGACCCATAACATGCAGAGGAGAAACTAATGATGGTAAAGACTATTCAACCCCATATCAAATCAGATCAATGTAGGAAAATTTTCCATGCTTATAATTGAAGGATGGATTTGGAATTACCAATGGGAATTCATGTTTTCTTGGAAGTATCACCATGGAATGGTGTTATAATATTTGGGAAAAAGGGAAATTGATCCCTAAGTATATTGGTCCTTTTGAAATTATAGAGAGAGTTGGAGCTATGGATTATCATTTGGCAATGCCACCTGTCCTTTATAAATTACACATTGTGTTCCACTTCTCATTGTTAAAAAAGTACATGATAAACCCAATGTATGTCATCACTTTTGAATGAATAGATCAGGAATAAGAATTATCTTACTATGAAGAGCCTATCTGAATTTTGGATGCTAAAGAATTGTTTTTGAGGAATCAGATGACTCATCTATAAAAGGTACATTGAAAAAATAAAACACCGAAGAGGCAACATTGGAGTTTGGGGAACATATGATAAATAAGTAACAAAATATTTTTATGAGGTAACAATCTGGTAATTTTGAGGATGAAATTTTTATAGGGGGAATAATATAACTCCCCAAGGATTTAAAAATAATTTTAATATATAATGTAATGCCTGAAACAATAAGTGTATGAAAAATACAACTTTTTTGTTTATAGGGGATAATTATAACCAATCCATAAATATTTTTTTATGATTCTGTGTTTTGAATTTCTAAAATCAAACATACACAGTTTTGATCATTATGATATTTAGATTCTAATAGGTTAAAAATAAATTTTTTGGTGAATTGTAATATACCATTTTGAATAGTAATATGAACCATATGAATCTTAAATCATCGAAATGAATAGTAACCTCACTCATGAATGTATAAATAAAATTTAGGAACTTTACAAATGAAAATATGATAAAATCATACAAGAGAACATTTTTAAAATTTATAATTAAGTGTTGGTATTTTGTTTAGTAGTAAATGTTTAATAATTAATAAATTTAATTAAATAATAATAATTTTCATAAAATTTATTAAAAAATCAATTTTTTGTCCTATGATTTAATGAAAATTTAATAAAACCAAACTTAAATTTTTAGTGTGTTATAAAATAAGTTTTAATCTTAAAAATAAATATTTCAAGTAAATGACACTTTTAATTAAAAATTAAAATATTGTTTCCATAAACTGGAGTTCATTTTTGAATTCTACACATAAAATAATGGTTTGGGAGAATTTTTGGGATTTTTCTAAAATACACAAATTTTTTCAATAGTAAAATGTGATAATTTATGATAAATGCTTGGTACATTAATTATAGAGCCATGGATGATGTTTGAAAGATTTAAGCACCATTGGTTCGAACGCACATGAACCCATTACTAAATTTAGTCAGATTAATCAATATTGTTTCTTATCTTGATAAAAATAATAAAATAATGAATAAGATAATGAAATATTACCCCTCTCCTCCACTATAAAAACCACCCTCACCACCTCTTCTCTACACTCATCTAAGACTTTAATATTATCAATGTTCAACCCAAATCCTCATCCACAGTGATTCCCCATGTCCAAGAGATATTGGTATTTCAAAAAGACCAATACCAATCCCCTTAAGGAGGTTCTCAAGGGGAGTATTCAAGAGGTAAAATCCACTTCCTTTTCTTTTTAATTTTTTTTTTCAAGTTCATTCATTTATTATACTCTCATCATCTCCTCTGTCCAAATGTTCATGATAAATTTAATATCATCTATATACTAGAATGATATCATGTTAATGAAATATCCATTATCAACATTCTTACTCTCTCTCTCTCTCTTTTATTTTATAAATGTAATCATTGTTCATGAGGTGTTGATTTACAACCGTCAATGACGATGAACATTCATTATTCAATTTATTCATCAAGGATGGTTAGGATACAGTTTTTATGGTGAAATATGACTATAATATATGTATTACAACCCATTTAATGTTTTTTAACTAGTATATATACATAATACTAATTCATATGATAAAACTAGTCCATTGTGATCGAAATACTGCAGTAATAATCTAAACAATTGTCACCAAATGACTTGTCTAATGATTCATCCTCATACAATATAATCAAATGATATGTATAACCAATTAAAATATTTTATTCTCATTAATAACATTTATTTCCTATTCTAGATAATTATACCCATTTTACATGAACCCCATTACTATAAACAAGTGAACAGATTATGAGAACCAAGAAATCTAATGCCCCTGAATGATGAAATAAAATCTATAACTATTTAATAAGTCCATTAATGAACATAATAAAATAATAATAAATAAAATAAATATATAAAATATTCAGAATTAATTATTTAAAGGATTTAATTTTATTATCCATTACATTAATATTATGTGCAGAATACATTCGGACAAAAGGTAAGGGAACCTACCCCAACCTCCATTATCATTTTGGTTACACTGTTTCACTATTTTACATAATACAATTATTAAAAATTCATATTTAATCCTAATGAATTATATTGTATTGTTCTATATATATTTACAAATCAAAATCCTTCTTTATTTTTTTAGGGATTCACATGTTTTAAAAGGATCTTTCTCAATTTCTTCTCGATAATGAACCCTGATTCAAGGGGACATCTCGAATTTTTGCCCATTTTCTAGTGAACAATAAAATATGTTTTAGACACCATTATTTTTATCAAATCAATAATTTTATTATGAAAAAATATATTATATAACGTTTTTTATACTATTATTTTTTCCCTAAAGAAACCTTCTTTACAATGTAAAAAATTATTTATCTCAATAATTACTTGATGATTTTAAAAAGACTATTTTTGTCTATTTTGACACTCATTTTGATTTCAATGATTAATTGGGAGTAATCCTTTATGATACCATATACAATATTTTATTTGATGTTTTATGATTTGATTCACTATGGATGTTCTATCTTGATACCATTAACCATTTGACTCTGAGTGGTTAGTGTTTATGTTTAATGATTGGATAAAGTTATTTACATTTCATATATTAGTTTTAATATGAATGTATATATTGGTCCTATTTCAACCCATTCATATGAATAATGAATTGGACTTTTTAAGTGTCATGTGGGACCCACTATATCCCCTTGGTGCATTCGTTGGTCTCATGAGATAAACTAGTTTGTGTTTTTACCCATTTGTGTATGTTCATGACATGAGGCCTTCATAATGTAGTTATGACATCTTGAATTATGAATTCCCTCATTATAAAACTAGTTATTTATAGTCCTTGTGATTACTCGATTATTATAATGTCTATGGTTATGTTTTAATATGGAATTACTTATTCAAATTTTATTCCTTCCATATTATGATCAGGATTATGTTTTAATGGCATGTATACTTTTATTTATTCACCATGCCTTATTACATATGTTTATTTTGTATTATTTACCATTACTAAGGAACTAAGCTCACATATTTCTTATGTTTTTTCCCAAGAATTTGAGGATGGATATTATGATTGAATTGAAGGGATAATATTGGAGTTATGGATGTTTCCACTAGAATCTATATATTCTATTTTATTTCAAGCTGTAATTCCAAACAAAGTTATGTATCTTGTTTACCAATGTTACCAAACTATTCAGTCCTTTGGGATGTGTCTTCTTTATTTATATGCCAATTTAATAATGTTATTCAACGAATACGAGTTTCAGGGGTTGGGTTCTTACAATCCAAGTCGAAATGATAATGAAGAACTCATGATATTTACTAATGTTTTAATCCAGTTACAATATGTTATGATAGTGCATTTTTATTACTATTATATTGATGGCCAAATATCATAATTTTGGTAAATTGAATTCAAAAGTATATATGTGGTGCTGTAAATTTTTGAATTTAGAAGAAAGAGAAAGTTAATTTTCACAACATGATATTTTATTTAAAATTATTATAGATCATAAATTAAGTAGTGTATGTGTGTGGTTTTTAGTAGTATAGAGAGAGATAAGTAATATGAAGAGGTTTTTTCTCACTCTGGAGTATGAAATTAAATTATAAAAAAATATGATTTGAGGAATGAAAATTGTGAATAATTAAAGATTATTAATGATGAATTTTTGAAGAATGTTGGTAACAATTAGTTCAATTATTACAAAATCAATATTATCATATCATATGTTGGTGGAGCTTATGAACTTCAGATATGTTATATTTCAACATAAGTGATGGATATTCCCTACTGTATTTAAACCATATAAGATTTTTTTCTAGCATACAGTGTGGTCTTAGATTATTTGCTAATCGCACAAAGGACAAGATACATTTTTTGAGTAATGAATATTATATATTTTGATATTCCTACAGGTTTTATTGTTTTTTTCAGTATATTTATTTATATCTAACCATAGATGATGTTTTTTTTAAAAGAAGAATGCATAAAATTATAACAACTTATTTACTTCCCCCCTCTCAGTGGTCTTTTATATCATATCTACTCCTTTCCATTGATATTAGAGATTATATTCATTCATGAAATCAAGGTTATATAAATATTGAATAAGATGAATAATTCCATGGATGTTTAGAAAATATTCAATAGTAATATTATTACTATCTTATATGGTAAAGAATATCATATATATATATGGATATAATGATACAGTATATATTATCCATTGTATATAAAGTTCTAGAAGCTATATAAAATAGTTTCACTCCCCCCACTATGGGAGATCCTTTATGAAAAATAAATAAGAGGAATCTTGATAATAAAAAATATTCTAAAAATATCTTTTTTACCCAATAATGTGAATTTATGTAGGTTAGAGGAATTATAACTGCTAATGGAATCTGAGATAAATTTAAGAAAATAAATGAAGAGAACATGAATGTTAAGAAAGAATAGTTAAAATTTAGAGACTGAGATATATATATATATATTTTAAAATGTCAATTGATGAATAATTTGTCATGTTATTCACTAATTGTAATAATATATTTGGAACCTTAATAAGACTTGTAGAAAAATTAGAAGAGTCAATTGTTGATTAAAAGATATTGAGAAATTTTTATTATAGTTTTAATTCCAAAGATTTATCTTTTGAATATCGAGAGAGTAAAATAATATTTCTTTATTAATTAGATTGTATTCTAAATACATATAAAATCATAAAATTGAATGATATCAAAATAAAAGGAAAAATTTATTATGAAACACCCTTTAAAGCTACTAAGCATAAAAAATAAAATAAAGTTATTTTTTAAAATGTGTTTTTTGAATCTAATTTAGAATATTATGTGAGTAATATTTTTTATTAATTCATGGTCTTATTTCTGTAAATGTGAAAATAGACCTAGATAAAAATAAAGGAAAGTTATATTTGATGTTCTTCAACAATGGATCTATATAAAAATTGGTTAAAAATTTTCTAAGACAGATAGAATATGAATATAGTCTTGAAGAAGAAGGAAGGACAATAAGAATTCAAAAGATGACAATATAAAAATAAATGTTATATTCAAAAGGATATAATAATAACATTTATAAATATTGTAATTTAATGTGTTTAACCAAATGGGAGGAAGATGATGACAGTGAAGAAGAAGTGAAAGTTTAAAATTCTTATGATAAAGGTGTGGAAATTTTTATTACCATAAATTTGAATGACGAGGTTTTTTATAGTGATGAATGAAGAAAATTGTAATAATAATAATAATAACCATAGATGGAGTTCATTATAAAAATAGTATTGAAGGAATGTGCCATGAATATGTCAAATCCATCTCTCTATAAAACACTCGAACCATTCTATGACAAAGAACAAATGGAGTTCCCAATACACATAGGCTAAATACTAGTTCCTATTCATCATAAGAACACACTATAGAATTTTTTACCTATAAGGATTATATAATTATAAAGAATAATATAAGTAAAATTTATTTATAACCCATCTGTATGTTGGATGTGCACCCAAAATAGAAAAGAATTATATGAATTTATAAACTATCAATTAACTACTACAAAAGTGGCCAACATGATAAAAAGATAGAGATAAAAAGAAACTACAAACATACCTTAGTGAGAATATATGAGTCAACACCTAATAAACGAATCACAATGTACCATGGGTAAAAATGGATAATTTGACACCTATAACTGAAATTTATAAAGTATGCATGAGTGCCAAGATTATTAGTAGGGATTACAAAATAGAAGCCATGCCCAATACCTTAAATTTAAAAATAAAAAAATTTCATGCTAGTTTGAATATATATATATATAAACAAAAGGTTTTCCTTACTTTTTTAAAACAAATATCTTGAATATACCTTCGAAAACCCTTATATTTTTTTAGAAAAAAAATTCCAAAGATAATACATTTTTTAAAACCCCATTTATAATGAGGAAAGAGAGATAAAAGAATCATTTCAGTATAAAAACATAATGGTGGAAAGCAATTCATAAATGTGTTACAAAATAGAGGAATGTAGTGCATTTGTGGAACTGGTGTAACAGGATATGAGGAGATACTCGGGATGGTCTAGGATAAAACTATCAACATACTTGTAAGGAAAAAATACCAACACTAGATACCAACAAAAAACTAACCCCATTACATGGTGTCTCCCTATTGGATTGATTTAGGGGCATATCCCATGAATATAAAAGCCATTATTATATCCCCTTGTTAGACCGTAATACTAAATTAGTGTACAGTTGTCCCTAGAACTCCCACATAATTACACAGGCTTCTCATAACGTTCAAGTAGAGGTGATTTTAGCTAATATATACAAACATTTCACATTATTTTCATAAGACAACCCATTCACTTTCTCAACTCTAAAATCCCTTATATGAGAACCCCCTTCTCATTTCCACACTAAATAAACAGTCTATGTTACCCCTTATCAGGCTTACATCACTTAAATTATACATTTCATACATTTTCCCACCACTCAACACCCATTTAAAATCCCCAACCAAGGGGACTTTTTTATATGGGGTTTTAATTATCTATAATAAACCTCAATGTTCAATACAAACCACATAATGTTATATGGAAACACTTTTTTTGAATTTTTTTTTAAAAATATTTTATGTTCAGAAAACACAATTGAGGAAAAAACCAAAGCCTTAATTAGTAGTCTCTCTTTATGAAAATAAAACAAAATTAATATTTCAACCCTTCAATTGAAGTCCAAAATTTTTGTTAGCTTCGTGCTCAATAACTCTTGTGCCCCTTGGTATTTAACCTACCCCATCAGGAGATGAACCCTTTTGATTGAATGTGACTTGGATGTATTACACACCAGGAGGGAGGGAAATATTACTGGTGATTGTTTTTCATGTCACAGGATACCAAAGGATATAATCATTATTTTTCATTGTATAAGGTCATTACCCAGTCATTTTAACATTTCCTCTGTTGGTGATGCCCTAGGTTGGCACCATTTTATACCCCCTTGTTTTTTAGGACCAATTATTAAAATGAAATTTTATAGAAAATCAATTACAACATATGCAAAATGATTAAAATATTATCACCCATATACCGAAATGCACATATCCCACTCACAATGATTGAATTTTCCCAAATAGGGAACCCTTTTATATCTGTGTGTGTGTGTTAGTATGTCACATTTTGTGAGCCAATAGAATAGAAATCTAATCAAGGATTCCAAGAAAAGAAAACTATGACAATATGCCATTATTAAAGCCAGTTTAAAGACCAATATACATTTTGGTGTTTTCATTTTACAATATATGTAACACCCAAATATTTTGTGAAATATTTTTTTCGAGTTAATTTAATATTTTTGAGTCCTTTCATTTCACTAGACACTAAATATTACTTGTGTTATATGACATAACCAAGTTATTATTTCTTTTTATGAAAAAACACGTCAAGGTTTTGATATACGAAGAACATATATTATCTTTTGGTATATATAATAATATGATTGGATTATGTGACACAGAATGTTGATTTCTTTAGATAGCATGTGTTACACGCCAGACCGTGTTTTACCGAACAACAACATATTATTAATGTATAATTTTTTAATATTATAAGATTTAAACTAGCCATTAAATTATTATTTATTACTATAATTACCAAAATAATGAAAATATATGGCTTATAATATGAATTAATTAGTTACCAATTAATTAGAAATGAAAATATATACTAATTGTTTATAAAGGAAAGTGTTTATTTATTTTCCCAAAGTCATTTTTTCTTAAAAATTAAAATATTTTTAATTAGTGAATGATGTTATTGAAATGTATATTTTATATGTGCAATAAAATATGTTTCATATTCATTAAATAGATTTTATAGGAATAAGATAATAACTAACCCAATTCCATGCATAAAAACGTATATTTTTCAAAAGGGTAATTTTATCACCTTTTAATAGAGGACACATTTTAAATAAATATTTTGACAATTTTATATATTATATTTGACAAAATAAACTTCTAATTTGAATTTGGGATATAAAAATTTAATTTTTTATTTAAATTTTAGTATTTTATTTGATAAGTTTCATGTTTTTATGAATATTAAAAAATACCAAATTTTAATTGAACACAAAAAATTTCATCGAAATAACTTTTGTTGTTAAATTATTTTTTTGATTGTTTTTAAAATATAATTAGATCAAATTATTATAATTTTAAATAACATAGGTCATTTGAAATAATTTTACCTTGAATTTAGATATAACAATGCTTCAGTCGTTTCCATTTTCTAACTTTAAATAACCTTTTTTCACATGCCGTCAATGAGATTAATTTTAAATTAATTACTGAAAAGTTTCTATTTTGAATTTTGAAAATTTTATTCCATATTTTTAATAGGTGGGTCCAAATTATGTGAATATTTGTAATTTATATTTTGGAATTATGAATATTATATTTAGTTATTTTTTTAATAAGATTAAAGGTAAATCATGTAATTAAGGGTAAAAATAATGTTTTAATTATTATAAAATTACCCTAACCTTGGTAATACTTTTATTGGATGAGTGGGTTTCGACAAAAATCATTTTTTGTGCCAAACTTGTAGCCTTTATCAGCTACTTGTATGACAGAAATATATTTATAATATTTTATTTAAAGAAAAGTTAAAGATTTAATGCTCATTTTTTCAATAACCATATCATTTTTAATATAGATTTATACCAAAGAAAAATTAAACTATAAATAGTAATTTTAAATATAAAAGAATTTCATTTATCATAGTATAACTTTTCTAATTTTTAGGAAAAAAATACCATAAAGTCTTGTACAATGATGACGTTGTAATCATTTCATTAATAAGAATGACAAATAAATGATATTAAAAATATTAAAATAAAAATAATTTGATATAATAATTGTCATACACGAATTTTATGGATGAATTTGACATTTTATAGATGATTTAATGTAGTGTTTTTGAATATATCATGTTCTTATAATATTTTCAAAAAGAAAAATAATTAATAGTGTCAAAAATGACACTAATGATATTTTATGAAATTCATATTTTATAAAATTATTTAAATATCATGAAATTTTTATGATAGGACAAGGAGATGATATGTGATGTAAAATTTCATAAATATCACATTTATGTTACCATTGACACTTTATATAGTAAAATTACATCCTCTTAACAATAAAAACATTTTTACCATAGTTAAAATTATAATAGATTAACTAAGGGTTAATAAAAAGGACAAGTTTTAAAATTACATCAAAAACCTATCTAAAATTTATTGGTTGATTATATTAAAATTGGATCATGTATTATATGTTATGTACTATAATTTTTGAGGTATTTGGATTGTGATTTATTTTATTATAAATAAATATTTTTTGAAATTCCAAAAGTGCCCCTCTACTCTCTTATAGAAGGGAACCTCTATTTATTTTCTATTAACACTTTAAAACCTATTTTATATAGAAAAATATCTATTTAAATATCCTCAAAACATCCCTCTTTTAAATTTTTAGGACTTACTTTTGGACGAAATAAAACCAAAGGAGTCTTTTTGTGCAAATCAAAAAGAGATACCCAAAAAAGATTTAACATTCATCAATACACATTTTGGTTTTATTTCTTCCTAAAAAATATTAAATTATATTAATTTAATGTTATTATAATAACCAAAATATCATAAATATACTGGGATTTTTTTATGTCAAGGTTTATACCTACACTCATACTCACTTTCATTTAATGGGTAACGAATTTACCGTTCTTGTGTACGGAGAACTACCGCCTCATGAAATAGTGTTGTTTGTTTTTCCATTACCACCTCTCATGTTTTGGAAACTATAATTTTATTTAATATATATGATATTTGTGATATAATTATACTTATGTAAAAATAATATACTTTATATCTTTTTACCATCTAATATTTTGGGAAAATGATATCACCGCTCGTGCGTACATATGACTTACCATCTCCATGATGCGATGTGATTCATTATATGCATATATTTAACATTAATGTTAATAAGGAAGAATTTTATGAATATATATGTTATATATGACATAAAATGACTTTTTAATGATATTATATCCTTCAATTTCCATTATTCTAACTCAAAAACAAAATGAAAGCAGCGTTCATGCATACGTACGACCTACCGTCTCTATGAACTGTTTATTTTATTTTCTGTCTCAAACATTTATGAATCACTATGAGTAAATATATACTATATATATATGATATTAAATCATTATTATCATTCTAGATACGATAATAACATGATCTATGTAATAATACCAAGGATAACAAGTCAAAACAGGAATAATAAATAAAGAAGATATTACCTGAACCGTAACATTAACAAATAATTATTAATAAATGAATAATAATAAGTCAAAATTAAATTATATATGGAATATCCATGTATATGATTATGAAGTATATGTATAACAAACTTATATTTAATATACTTATTGTTTTAACATGTGCGAAAGAAGTCATGACTTATGGTAAGGGATTTCCACCTCACTTTTTGTTTCAGTGAGTAACAAGATATTTTCCCCACATATTTCACATATGTGGTGTATTTAATTTCCCTGAATTTATTTTATTATTGTTATCATTATGT
The DNA here is from genome assembly GCA_963277665.1 of Viscum album. Taxonomy (NCBI): domain Eukaryota; kingdom Viridiplantae; phylum Streptophyta; class Magnoliopsida; order Santalales; family Viscaceae; genus Viscum; species Viscum album. The sequence goes on along the minus strand of OY728153.1, from coordinate 1,510,333,616 downwards.
ATATGGGTATTTAAATATCCATTTTAAGATCTATCTTTCACAAGACATACAGTTCAAAAGTTACCATATTTGTAAGAAACATTTAACTCAATTTTCATTCGTTATGACACATGTTATGTTATACACCTATATTATTTTTTGAGGTGTACATTCTACCCATTTATTGGTAATATCATGAATGATATTATATTTTTCTTGTAATTTTATTCTGTCTTCTATCAAAAATCTATGTTCCTTCCAAACAATGTTTTCTAAAAATTTATTAAAGGTGTTTTAAATGAACTTTTATCTATTTTCAAGGAAAAAAAATTAAAAGATGTTTAAAATGGTTTTCAAAGATCACATTTTTGTTTTAAAGGAAATTTTAAATGAAAATTGTTTTATAATGTTTTCATGATGTGAAAAACAATTTTCAAAGTGGAAAAAATATTTTACTCATAAATTATTTCAAATGATATTTGAAAACCATTTTACAAACATGATAACATTATTTGATGTTAATTATGTTATATTGAAGTTATTATTCAATTATAATATTCACATTAATTCTCTAAATAGATTATATTGTATTGATGTTTTGGAATTATGTTTTTCTTCCATGAGTAATGTTGTAATGAAATGTTTATGAAAATCATTTATTTTTATGGGTTATGATATGATGATTGATTTTTTTTTATTGTGGAACACATATGTATGATTTTAATTATGTGATTATATACCTCCCTCTAATGAATTGGGTAATTATTTATATCTCATGAGATAGACATGGATGGAACATGGAGAGAACTGAGTTCAGTAAAGGACTTTGACCGCTAAGATAGTCTTGGGAGTGAACCTTGAATACTAAGATGGTAATGGGAGTAAACTTTGACTACCAAGTTGCTATGGGGAGTAAACTATTACTACCAAGATGGTTGGGAGAGTAAACTCATTCTTATAAAATATCTTTGTTAGCGATTCCTTGACTACTGTAGAAGTCATTTTATATTTGTATGTGTCTACCAAAAATTCCTTGTCTTATTTATATTTTATGATTTTCCTGTGTTATGTTCTTGGTTTCATTATGATTAATTAATTATAAACTACTAATAATTAAGAAATGATTCTTATTTTTGATTATTGATATGCACTGTGTGGTCTTCTATATTCATGATCATGTTCTCATACCCTTATACTCTTGATTATGTTTACATTTATCCCTTTTTTATTATTTACCAAGCATTTGCGATCACCATTTTCATTATTTTCTTTTCCCTAGGATATAAAAAACGTTTTGTGGTAGTAATACTAGAGGAGAAGGATGTTTAATATCGTTAACCAAATTTTAATATTGTGTTCTAAGTTTCCAAAGGCAACAAAATAATATAGTCTTTGGGTGTGTGTCTTTGTAATGTATGAACTGTTCTAAAAAAGATATAATGTCTATATATGAAAATAAAGGGTCATTATAGTTTGTATCAAAGAAAAATTTCTGAAAAAATTTTAAAAATAGTATGATAAAACATTAATGAGATCCCTCGAGATATTTATAAGGATATGTTAGGGATTTATTTAAGGATAAGCCAATAGTGTCATAGGATATTCTCATAATTTAGAAATCCTACAAGTGGTCCACCATAAATATTTGGTGTTACACTATAAGAAGTGTTTCTCATATTATTATTTCTAGTTTTACTCAATATATGGAACCAAAATGAATAGTTTTAATATTGAATGTCAAGGAAAATTTGGTAAACATGAGAAATATATATGGGTAATGACTGGAGAGAAAGATTTATCGATTATTCTGAATTAGCTATTTCAATATATGACTAAAAATGTGAAAATTGGGGGTATTCATTAGAATTTGAGTAAGAGAAATATGGACTTTTAGGAATTTTTACATGGTGAGGAATATAGAGGAAGAAATATTTAGATTACGTCGTTTTAAGAATAAAGGAAGAAGAACCTTGATGAAATCCTCAATTGGAGGAGAATATTTTATCTGTGTGGGGAAAATGGTCATAGAGGGATGAACTATAAATGATTGAATGTATTTTCTATAGAGAACATGGACATTATCCAACCCAATGAACCATACGAATAACATACTTCAAAACCAATGAATGACCTATTACATACAGTTCAGTGAAGAGAAAGGATTGAAGTGTTCATGTATTTAGATTCAATAATTATGAAATATATCAGTTTTTAGATTATGTGTTTCTCACTAGTGGTTTAAGAGAATATATTTAATGGTTCTAATGAACTAGAAATGTGATTTAATGAAACAGTGAAATTTTGACTAATGGAAGATAACCCTAATATGTTTCTAATGTATAGATAATGTTGTTTGGATAAAGATATGTTGGATATGAATATGTAAATATGATGACACTTATTTCTTTCTAATTGATTAAGGATTTTTAGAAAAGTGGTTTATACTATCATGGTTTAGGTTTACAATATTTTTGAATTAAGGAATATATCCAATAAACATTAGAAAATAAGGAATCATAAATGTTTTCTATGTGAATGTATAGTAATTAAGGTTATTACGATGTTTCAAGATAATACATAAGGAATTTATTTATATGATTGAAATGTGAAAACCCAGAGCTACCTTATGATATATGGGAGAAAAATGTTAAGTTGATTTAGTGAACTTATTTATTATATTTTAGATTTACAATTTCTGAATGGATTATAGGATTATCCATTTATGGAAAGTTTAATTTAAAATTCAGTTAATTTTGTGAGATTAAAGTATTATCTAACCATAGGTGGATTTATGAATATTCAATAACTTTTTTAACCGTTTTTTATGATAATAATTGATGGAAAGGCCTATCATTATTTTTATGATCTTATGATCTACTAATGTTCTAGGAATGAAAACATCACCATCATTTCATGGAATAAGAGACGAATTTGGAATTAAAAAACCCACGACATTGTGTGAGATTGTTTTGAAATCATGTATGTATATATTATCCGAAAAATATTCAACAATAGGAAATTAATTTTTATGTAGATGGTTGTCTTGTTATCATCCTATTTGATGATATTAATGATCATTTTCAAACTTATTTGGGTTATGTATTCATGATTGTTAAATTTCTATAGATCACCCACCTTATTATAATCATTGATATTTATAAATATCAATTATTATTTACAATTTTCCTCCTTGCCAAAATCATAACCTATGCTTTCCAATAAAGATAATTTTTTATGAGTTACATTGGATAATCTTTATGTTTCTAATTTTCCTTTTTTAAAAAGATATTTTAGTATTCATTTTATTAAGTCGTTTTAGATGAAAGGAATATTCATGTATTAAAACTTTGATAACCTAGAAAAATTTTAAGGGTGAAATTAATTTTATGGTGAGTAAAATGTAACACCATTAGTTATTGAGAAACTGTTTTTCAATTTAATTTAATCTTTTGGTTACTTTTCATTTCACAAGACACTGAATATTACCTGTGTGAAATGAAATAACCATGTTATTATTTCATTATACATAAAACCAATTCAAGGTTATGATCAATGAAACACTTATATTATCTTATGGAATACACAATACTATTCTTGGCTTGTGTTACACACAATGTTTAGTTCTTTTTATAGCTTTCTTTACATGAAAGACTATGTTTAAGAGAACAATCAAATATTATAAAAATATAATTATTTAATATAAAAAGATACAACCTAGTATTTTAATTATAATTTATTACTCTTATTAACTAATTAAAATATATGATTTATAAGATTAATTAATTCGTTACTAATTAATTATAAATGAAAATATATATCAATTGATTATAAAGGAAAATGTCTTTTCAATTTTCCCAGAATCATTTTGTCATAAAATTTAATGAATTAATAATTAGTGAATGATATTACTAAAATATATATTTTATATGTTAAATAAGATATTTCTTATATTCATCCAACATATTTTATAGGCACAATGTAAGGACCAACCCAATTTCATGTATATAAACCTATATTTTTAAATAGGTAATTTTATAACCATTTAACAGTAAACCCATTTTAAATTAAAATTTTGAAACATTTATATTTTCTATTTGAAAAAATAAAATGCTAATTTGAAACTGGGCTATAAAAATTAGCATTGGTTTAAATTGTGGTATTTTTTTGATAAGATTCCTGTTTTGACGAATAGTAAAAAAAATACGAAATTTTAGTTGAAAACATCTTTTTTCATCAATATAATCAATAGTGTTAAATTATATTTATGATTCGTTTTAATGTCTAATTAGTTAATTTTTTATCTTTTAATATAATATAGTTCATTGGAATTAATCTTAAATGTAATTTAGATATAAAAACATTTCATTCTTTTGTACGTTTTTACTTTAAATAACATATTTTCTCACCTCAATAATGAGATTAATTTTAAATTATTTACTATTACTTATGTGTTTTGAATTTTTAAAAATAAATTTAATATATGAAATTAGTGGAGAATAATTATGAAAATAGGTTTATTTTTTTGGATTTTATTAATAGTAACTTTAATAATTTTTTATTAACTCGGTAAAAGGTAAATCGAGTAATTAACGGTAAAAATAATCTTATAAATATTGTGAAATTATCTTAAAACATTTCTTAATTTCATTATATGAGTAGTTTTGAGAAAATAATTATTGGGATAAAATTATATACTTTTTAATCCACTTTGATGAGAGTAATACATTTATTATATTTTTATTTAAATAAAATTAAATGATGTCATACTCATATTTTCAATATGTATATCATTTGTAATATAGGTTTATAATGAAGATAAATTAGACTATAAATATTCATTTGACATATATAATGTTTTTATTTGTAAAATTAATTAATTTTAAATTTTTAGAAAATAAATAAATACTTTAAATGCTTATACCATGATGATGTAATAATCTTTTAATTAATGGAAATACCAAATTAATGATATTCAATATATTAAAATAAATAAAATTTGATATAATTAATGTCATAAAAGAATTTTATGAATGAATTTTACATGTTATTGATGAGTTAACATAGTTGGTTTGAAGATATCATGTTGTAAATATATTTTTAAGAAGACAAATAATGAATTGTGTTAAACTTGACACAAATGATATTTTATGAATGTAATAATTTATTAAATTATTTAAAAATAAGAAAAAATTTAAATAAGTAAAATGAGATGATATATTGTCATAAATGTAATAAATTAACCATTTATGCTCCAAATTACACTTTTTATGTAAAAAGTTCATCATCTTAACATTAAACAATTTATTGCAATAAATAAATTAAAATTGGTTAACTAATGGTTAATAAAAAAGATAAGGTATAAAATTACATAAAGACCTATATTACATTTTATTGGTTGATATTATTAAAACCTGTTAATTTATTATAATCTAATTAATGTAATATTTGATGTATTTAGAGTGATATTTATTTTATTAGGAATTAATTTTTTGAACAATTCGGAAAGTTCCCCTCCCCTCTTATATAAATGGGTACCTCCTTTTCTCTTCTCTTCAAACTTCACAACCTATTTGGTTGAGCATAAATCTATCTAAATATATTCCAAGATTTCATAAATTCTTCCTTGAATCATTAATTTTGGAATAAAGACAAACAAATGTGTCCTTTTGTGAAAATGACATGGAGATACCCAAAGAAGAGGCAACATTCATCGACAAACATTATTGTTTTATTTCTTCTTTAAAACCCCTAAATTATTTTTATTTAATGTTTATATAATAAAATATGTATCATAAATATACAAGGATATTTTTATATTATTATTTAAACCTACACTCACATACACTTCCATCTAATGGGTAATGAATTTACTGTTCATATGTATGGTGAACCACTGCCTTACGAAGAAATGTTATTCGTTTTTTCTTTACCAAAAATCCTGGTTGGGAATTATGATGGAAACTATTTTTGTATGTGATATATATTATATTTATGACATAATTATACTTATTTAATGATAATATCATGTCCTTTTTACCATATAATATTATTGGTAAAATGATAACGTCGTTCATTTGTACGTATGGCTTACCATCTCCATGATACGATGTAGTTCGTTATTCACCTATATTTCACATGTAGGGTAAAAATAACGAATTTTAGTAATATATATTATATATGTGAAATAAAAATGATTATTTAATGATAATATATACTATTATTTCATTTATTTTAACTAGATAAGAAAATGAAAACAATGTTCACACATACGTACATCATACCATCTCTATAAACGATGTATTTTATTTTCTATATCTAATTTTTTTGATCAATATGACTACATATATACTGAATATATATGTGTATATATGATATTTATATCATGACTATCATTCTTTAGATGATTACATTATGATCTATGTAAGAATACGAAGGATAATATGTCAAAACATGAACGAAAAACAAAGCAGATATTACCCAAAGCGTTACATTAGAAAATTATTATTAATAAACAGGTAATATTAGGTTATAAGTAAATAATATATGTAATATATATATATATATTAAAATTATTATGATTTAGATTTATAATAAACTTATCTTTAATATACATGATATTTTAATGTGTCTGAAAGAAGTCAAGACTAAAGGTAAGAGATTACCATCTCACGTTTAGTTTCCATGAGATACAAGAAATGATCACAACTTATTTATTATATTTGGTGTATATAAATTCAATGAATTTATTATATTGTTATTATCCTTATGTTTATTGTAATTTAAATATCCATTTGATTATCTCACTTTGAATTTAACACTTTTTACTCTTCTTTAAATAAAACAATAATAAATATCCTAATCTAATCCAAGTGGACCTAAAGGATCTTATTTTATTCCTAAGGTTGTTTTTGGTCGAATTACACTTATCCAATCGAATTAGGACAGGATTTAAGGTAATTATAATATCATTTTTACCTTTAATTACCCTATTTACTTTTAACCGTGTTAAATAAAAGAAAAATGTTAATATTCACCAAATATTATTTTCATATTATTGAACAACATTTTACTTACTGATATCAACCGTGTCTCTAATATCTTTGACATTCATCTCACAGAAGCATTAAAATTAAATTTTAAGGAAATTTGCAAATTCTCCAAGAAGGTGGTTAAAAGACGGTTAAAAGTTCAATAAAAATTTGTACATATAATTTTATTATAAAATGAATAAAATGAATTAAATTTAATTTATATATTAATTATATATTTATTTTGGCTTAATATAATTTTAAATAAAATAAATAATTATTTAAATAATAAGTCGGTTTTTAGCAATAACACAGTGTTTTCACTATTCATCAAAATTGAATGTTTTCAGATAAATACCAAAAATTCACCCGAAGATAATTTTGAAATTTCTAATTCAGAAATGAATTATATTTTACCAAATTAAAAACATAGTGGATTCATTAATTAATTTAAAATTAATTCCCGTTGTCAAAACAAAAAAAGCTTGTTTTTAAAAAGTGAAAACTCGCAAAAGATTGACATGTGTTTATGTGAAATTTAAATGTGAAATTACTTATAATGACCTAAATTGTATTAAATGATAAAAATATAATCTAATTATACTTCATAATAACTCAAATGCATAATATAACACTATAAATTATTTCGATTAAAAATGTTGTTTTCAATTAAAACATAATATTTTTCACAATTCATCAAAATGTGAAAGTTATCAGAAAGGTACCAAAAATTTATCCAAACTAAATTTTTTATGTCCCTCTTCTAAATAAGAATTTAATTTCATTAAATTGAATATATAAACGTGTCAAATATTGTTTTTAAAAATGGTTATCCATTAAAAGGCGGTAAAAATGAATTTTAAGAAAAATACTTCTTTTATCAAAAAAATCAATTTATTCTTATATTATGTCTAAGAAGAACATAATATGAATGATAAAATTATATAGAGTATATAAGATTCAAAATCTAGTTTATACTATTCATAACCTCTTTTTGAACGACTAGTTTGGTATGTTTTGGTGCCCTCGAACATGGTGTTGCATGTAGCATAAGCTATTGAATTACATTAATGATATAACCTACTATGAAATATTGGGGTGTAATAATCTTATTATAAAAAACATCTTTCATCAATTATAAATAACCCGTCCACATCCCTTTAGAAAAAACTCATTCCACACATTAAGAAGCCTATAATATGCTAAAATAATCCTTCTAAAGACCCTTAAAATACCAAGCGAATTTATAGATTAAACAAACACCAAAAATAAAGGGAGTTTTAGTGTCTTACAAGAGAAGATACACCAATGATTATGTATGTTTTGATACACTATCATTCCTTTTATATCTTTTTATTCTTATCTTTATTTAATTCACCACCCATTTCATAACCAAACCATATAAGATTAATTATAAATTAATTTAGCTTTATATTAACTATTTTAACCTATTGTATGTATCATATTTACTATATATATAATTTTCAAACATCCCTTTCCCACTCTCCAAATAATGTCCTGTCAAACGTCAGTTTACCACATACATAGACATTTCCAAGCCAAAAAAAAACAACCATCATCATGGTTTGATATTATCAACTATATATAATTTATAATAATTTCATTATATGGATAATAAGATTATATAATTAGTTATATTAATATATACATTACATTGATCAAAGTTTCAAAATTGAGAAAAAATGGGAAATTTTTATGTAAAGAATGATATCAAAATGACTAACGTATAACCAAGGAAGTTATGAAATATATTAAAATGACTATAATTTATAAATAGTGGAAAAATTTCAATAATTAAATTCTGGTTCAATGTTATAATAAATACATTTTTATTATTCAAGAGACACAAAAGTGATGAAATAAAGTAGGAATAAAGTAATTGGATTCTTATACACAACTCCCTATCTTTGGGATTCCCATATTGCACATTAATATCTATATAAATATTTCTTTTAATTTTCATTAAGTAATATTTCATTATTCATAAGTTTTTATTTCATGTATATACATGTTTCCACGTTTATTCTTAATCCAAATAGAGTGATCATCCAAAAAGGCATTTTTGTATCTTATCCAAATAAAAATGATCTTTTATTCCAAATTATGATCTCCATTTTTCATTTGGGAACCCCCAATGTTTATTCATGAATGTATCCGTATGTAATCCTTCCGATACCAATTTTTTCCATGGAATATTTTTTAAAAATGGTTATTATATGATACATGTGGAATGCATGATTATGTAAATATTATGTTGTAATGAGTGGTTATATAATTAAATATCCATCCAATGTAAGGGATAATCTGATGCATCTCAAGAGATAATGTCTAATAAGTATGAAAATGATTCTAGATTTTTTCACAATGATGTTGTGAAGATTATGCACACACATAATGCATGAACATGTTTATAGCTTTGTTTATAAATTTGTATGGTATTTGACCACCGTGACATGAAGTTTCATTTTTATGAATTTCCAAATTCTATGCATTTTGGATAAGCTTTACCCCATTATGTTTATTATGATCCTATTATTATGATATGATGATGATTATTATTCTCACCCATGTTATATTGATTAATTTCCCATATTCATCTTCTTAATGGGATCATACTTCACACCTTTATTTGATATATATCCTTAGGTGATTACATGTACTAAGAAAAACAAGATATTTTATGGATAAAGATAAAGTATTTAATTAAATGTTTATGTTTTATTATATTCATGTTATGTATGGTGCTAATTTTCTCAAGACACTTAACCTTTTGATGTGAATTTTAATATCTATTTCTTTATATCTTAAAAATGATAAAATTGACATATAAGAAAAAGTTGGGTCAATATAGTTGGTATAAAAGAGCAGTTTAGTTAATTTGGGAATTAGGATTATAAAACAAGAGTGAAATCCATAAGTATTAGTCTATGTATACATAAATCATCATAGATTAATCATTTTAAAAAAGTATTGACATAAGGATCGCATAAAAATTCTATTTAGTGTTAAAATATAAAATAATAAATTATTCATGCTTTTTTACTTAATTTTGTTTCAAACCTTCCCTATTTAAAAAAATGATGGAATATAAGATACAAAAAGACCAAAACCAATGTGATATAAAATCTGACGATTATATAAAGGAAATCGCAAATTCCATGGGTAGTGTAGTTCACAGCATTATGTCGATTCATTCCTAGAACTCTCAGGCTATAAACAATAACCTTAAACACATTGAATATCCATCCTCACCCAATAAGGAGAAACTATCTGTTGGGTCCTTTATTAGGAAACAACCACTAATGTTTAGTGGAACTTGTGATCTAACTGTCACATAATAGTGGATTAAATCAATATATAAGATCTTTATATGATCTATTTTTATGAGAAGGTTAAGGTGACTCTTGCTATCAATCATTTATATATAGAGGCTGATAATTGGTGGGTGTTGATTAAGAACACGAAGATGAAGGATGAAATAGTTGATATATAGTGGAAAGGATTTCAGAATATATCTCTTAAAAAGTATTCCCTCAAACTCTTCGAACAATGATAGAGAGATAATTCATAGAGATGACGAAAAATTTAGGTTAATATATCATGGTATGTGATGAAAAATTCACAAGGCTTGAAATATATATCATGTATTCTAATATCAATAATGATTGAAACATAGATAGATTATTTAGTGGTTTAAAATGACACCATCAAATGTATTTGTCTATATGTGATTTCAAGAGTTATGAAGAAGTTTTTTGATATAATCTCAAACTTGATAAGGATTTTACAGTATGGTTCCACAGTTATGGAGATTAGAAAAGAACAATAGAGCTTCGAGCTGATGGGTGAAATAAAAAAGGAAGAAAAGGATGAATCTACCCATATGTTAGAAATGTTAGAAGAAATATCATGGGAATTGTCCAAAAAGTACTGGGAAATTGTTCAAATTATGGATATAATTTCACCATTATAATGAATGTTAAAGATACATGAAGATTCCAAAAAACATGATGGATAAAAATAATAAACCATTTCATGCACCACCCATGTTTCAATGTTTCAACTATAGGGAGAAAGTAACTATGTAAGACAATGCACTAACCCATGGATCCTTGTGGTTAATTAGTGCCTGTAACCAACAAATCCAAAGGAGTTAGGGAAATATTATTCCATAACTAATATTTAAGTAGAGTGTGAAAATGTTTTCATACAAGGTTCACTTACTATTCACTCAATAATATAATATGTTTTATTTTATTCTTGTTTTAAAATTTTCATTATATCCTATAATTTTTCTAGAACTATTGAATTGATGCCCTAATAACTTTAAGTAGAGATATGTGTAGAACACCTAATGGTGAAATTATTTCAACATAAGTGCTGGAATCTTCTCCAATAACAGTTTGTGGGAAGATTCTTCTAGTGAATATCATAATAAATCCCTTAGTGAAATGTGATGATATACTAGGCATGGATTGAATCTCGTTATATATAGAACTCATTAACATCTGGTAAAAGGAAATATATTTTCATATTCCAAACCAACATATAAACCTTTAGAAATGTACAAATGATCATGAATATCCTCTATAAAATACCTAAATGGTGAGGGTTATGATATTGTGGGAAGAAGCATACCTTTCTTAAATGGTTGAGTCAAAGTAAGGTATCAACATGGAGAAAATTCTTATTGTTATGGAATACACTGATGTATTTACCACAGTGTTACCTAGAATTCCACTATATCATTAATTATATTTCCCAATAGTGCTCGTAACCAAATCCACTTCTATATCAAAATTCCCTTGTAGGATAGCCTATATCGAACACGAGGAGTTAAAGAAGCAGTTGTAAGAACATTTAAAAAATGGGGATTATTCCCTAGTTCATCACCTAGGGGTGCACTAAAGCTCTTAGTTAAGAATAAGGATAGATCAATACAGATACATATCAATTATCAAGAGCTCAACAATATCACCATAAAGAATAAGTATTCTTTTCCAATGTTTGATGACTTGTTTGATCAACTATGAGGAGATATAAAAACTTCTCAAAGATGGATCTTCATTCTTGATATCATCAACTAGTGGTAAATAAAGAAGATATTTAATATAATGGTTTCCATACAAGGTATGAGAACTATGATTTTACGGTGATTCCCTTAAGAGTTACTAATTCCCTTAAAATCTCCATGGATTTTATACATAAATCCTTTAGAGACAACCTCGAATTATATATGGTGGTGTTAATTGATGATATTTCAATTTACTCTAATAGAATGGAGGAACATGAAGAGTATCTAAGGATTGTATTGGAAATATTTTGGAAGGATAAATTGTATTCAAGGTTAAGAATGATTGAATTTTGGTTGTAGTATGTCTTGGAGAACATGATTACAAGTGAGGGGATTTTTGTGCACCCTCCAAAGACAAAGGTAATTGATGAATAACCTAGACCATAGTGAAAATATATTTTATTAATGAACTTTCTCTTATTATAATTATGTCATATAGTATAAATAACATAAAATCACATATCAAATATTACACCCCGACCTATCTATTATCTTTATTTTATTATTATCTTTGGTTTTAATTTTTTGTGAGGTACGAGTTGAAACCTAAATAATATTTTTGAGTTTTGTCACAAAATATGCGTTTTTTAGTTGACGTCGCTGGGTGGATGGGCGGAGGGCATTTTGGAAACCTGGCGCGGCTTCGCGAAGGCAAAAACGCGATCATTCTACCTTCAGAAAAATGAAAATTAGTAAAGTTTATCATTTATTTTATTATTTTAAATTTTCATTATTGTTATTTATTTTATAATAATAAATAAAGATTAATTGATAATAATAATAATAATAATAATAATAATTATTATTATTATTATTATTATTTTAGGCAAGTGCGTGGGCCCCGCATGGCTAGCAGAGGTCGTGCAGCCTACCCAAGTTCCATGCAGTTTCAGTGTCTAGATTGGACAAATAAAAAGTAAATTAAATGAATTGAAAATAAATTAATAATAAAATAATTAACTTACCATAGTGATGTTAGTATTAATTTTTGATGAATACTGATATTATATTATTATTAATTAATTTTTATTATTAAAATTGTAATTTTTATCATTACTATATTATTAATAAAGTGGTTTTATTTATTATTATCTATATTATGATTATTATTGTTATTAAAGTTAATATTAATATTGTTGTTAGAGATTAAAGTTATTATTATTTTTATTATTATTCTTTTAATATTATCATTATTTTTGTTTTCATTTATTTATTTATTTCATTTCATTTCTTTATTTATTTCTTTTATTGTCCTCTAACCCTAACTCTCTCTTTTCTCATAGCCCTACGTGCCGCGTCCCCTCTATTCATCCCCTTCATGAATTCTGCCCCCTCTGTTTCCCTTTCCCCACAGGGCCCCATCCCTCCTCATGCGCACTACCCGTGCGATGCCCTTGCCCTCCTTCTGCATGCTCCCCACGTAACGTCCCTACCCACCTACCGGGCAGTAACCCACCTCCCTCCTCCCTTGCAGTGCACCAGCACCCCACCCCATTGACCTCCTACCCGCCCTCTACTGCCAGGTTCCCCGGAAACCCTCCGGCCCACCTGCCTTGTCAGCCGCTGCCACGACCCCTCTTGCTTGAGCATTCCCACCTGCCTTGTACAGTAGGCGCGGCCAACCGCTCCCCCTTATAGCGGCTCCTTCCACACTCTATGACTCCCCTTCGGCTGTTCATCCTCCCTCCTCCCTGTTTCTAGAGCCCCCCTTTGGTTCGGATCCCCCTTTCATGAACCAGCCTCCGGCACCAATTGCTGACCTCACCCCTGCCACTCTTGTGCCTCCTTGCAGTAGCCCGATCACACTCCTTCATCATCTGCATAGCACCGCACACCCCCTTCCCTTCTTGTAGGCTTTAGTGAACCTATAGACCCTGACCGCACTCCACTGCACCCCCCTTATAGCAATATTTTGTTATTTTGGCGTTCTCCAAGGTTTAGGGTTTGTTATATGCGGTTTAAATCAGAATTTATGTGTGTCGAACTTATTCCATATGGTGTTTTTGGCATCTCTTTGGTGTGGTTGCGGTGTGAACGAGGTTTCGTAATGGATTCTGGAGGTCCATCCATGGTTGATGTAGGAACCCCCTTACAATATTGTCCGATAACTATGTAAATAAATTATTTTTCATGTGTTTTTATAGTGCTTACATTTTAATTAATTAGTTTTGTGTAAATTGAGTTTTTAATATAATTTAGTTTCTTTTGATATTTTTCACCCTCTTTATATGAGTTGATGTTTTGTGCATAATTATTTTGTTTAAACATATTGTCTGAATTTGATGGATTTTCAATGCAATGGCGTAATTATTCTTGCTATCCCTTGCTTGTAGTTTAATGTTTTTAGGATTAATTAAATTGTTCTTGAGCTGGTTCCATGTGTTTAAAGTGTCAGTATACTTTTCAAAAAAAAATCCATAAATTTATAAATGATTTATTAAATAATAAGGGTGTTGTGAACCTAGTTTTGAAAATGTGTTTAGGTGCACCTGTTTTTAAATGTTGATCTCATCGTGTCGTGTGCTTTTTTCTAGTTGTGCACTCAAATTGTTTTCATAAAATGTTCTATTGTCTTTTTAAAATGGTTAGTGAGTTATTTGGGCATTGTGTGGCTTTTTAAACACTTTTTGGATTTTAAAGTGGTTTAGTAAATAGTGTTGATCATGCAAGTTGGGTTTTGAAAACATGCTAAGGTGGTTCTTTTGCGATGGTTGTTCTTTTGTATTATTCTATGTATGTGTTTATATACCTTTCTTGTTGTACGTTAATTACAGTACATTGGTGGGGTAACCCTGAGTTACCACGATCATTGGCTTGTGAATGCTTATCCGCGTGTGCAAGGTGTGTCGTGTTTGATCTGCGAGTTGAGTTAGGTCCCCCACTACACTCTCCATTAAATTTAGAATTTATTAATTTCATGATATTTTACTAATTTTAGTGAATGAGAAATAGTATTATATAATTCATTTTTGGATATATTACTCTATGAAAAAAACAATCTGTTTATTTTATTCATGCGAGATGAAATATATTATTGGTGAATTGACACAAAATAGTGAAGGAATTCCCATTTGGCCTTTGATCATAATCCACAGTATTTCTAGTGATGTTCTGGTTTGATGATTAATGATTTCTTATGATGCATGAACAAATTTTTTTGTTCTCTTGAGAAATGAGTTTTTTCTTTAATGTTTGTTAAGTCTTGTTTAGAACTTTAATAAATGAAATCATTTTTTAAAACATTCTTTGAGGTGACTCAATGGTGATCCTTTTGTGTACGTTGGTTTCATGAGTTTTGTGAGATATTTGTGCAACATGACTGGTTACTTGATGACTTTTATTGACTCACCCCTGTTTATTATACGTGTTGACATGGAAACCTGGAATAATAAGTAAATTTTCTGAGAATGATTGTTGCACTAGATTAGATTACGCACTGGCCAGTGGCCCTTAGTATGGAATTTGCACTAATATGGGATTAGGCCCCTCATTTAGGACATGTATGAAAGCATCGGGTGTTAGGGAGTTATGACATCATTGAGTAGGGCATGCCTTCAAGATGAGTCAAATGTATAGTATGTTCTTTATTTTTCATGAACTCCTAGGTTTGACACATGTTTTCTTTAGTGTTTATTTGTATGTGGCTGATCATTGAGTAGGGAATTTATTCAGGATGAGTCACATGTTTCGTTAAAACATTAAACTTGTTTTTTGTTCTTATATTTAAAAGGGTAATGGACTGTTACTTGTTTTAGAAATTCAATTGTGTGTGGAAAACCATATTTTATATTATTTCATTCAAAAATGGAATTAGAAAATTCTTTATTTAAATATAGTGTTAAGTGGATAGTTTTTTGGGCATGCATACTGAATTTTAATACTCACACCTATAGTTTTTTCATATTTTTACTTTTTGTTGCTGGTTTGACTCAAGCTTGCTCACTATGGGTGGGAGTTGGTTGTGGATTGGTGAGAAAATCTCAGAGTTGCAATGAATTTTGGTCGTCGTCAGGTTAGTTTGTTGTTGTTGGATATTCTTACTTTTTCATGTCATTTATTTTCCTTGTGTTATTATAATTTTTCCACTGATTTATTTATTTTCATTTGGAGAAATAATTCCCATTTGTACTATGTTGATACCATGGTAGTTTTGCTAGCCTTGGAACATTGGGAATGCCTCTCGGGCTTTTCTACAGATCAGCTCAGGTGATCGGTTCAGGGTTGACCCGGGTTGGTTCTTGACAAAATGGTATCGAAGGTGGTCAGATCTTGAGATGACCTTGTTTTTCAGAGTTCCCATAATTATTTGGGATTTTCATGGTAGAAGGAATAGAATTGTCAGAACTCAGGGTGTACGAATGAGAAGGACGTCATAAACCCTTGATTGTACCAAACCTGAGGTTACCATGGGATGTCCGGGCATGTGGGTGTCCTTTGATTGTTGTGAATTGTTTTATTTTGGGAAATGAAAATTGAGTTGGGAAAGTAGACCTGTGAGCTCACAGGGCCTAACAAGACATGGGGAGTTGAATAAATTATCCCAGAGTGCCCCTTGTGACGGTGGTGTTACTAGCATATGGACACCAACCATATGTCCAAGTCACCCATCGACAGTAGTTTCCATTAGTAAATCGTTTGGTTCTTCATTAATTCTAGGAAGTGTTTTACAATGTTTTATTTGGGAAATTGTAAAATGAGGTTTTTGAAATGGCAATGACCATGTCTGGATGTCATTCCTTGTTTTCTAGTTCCATAGTGTTCTCCCCAACAAAGGATTGATGGATGCCCAAGGTGTGGCTTCAGGTGGTGAATATTTAGAAAATCCTCTAGTTGATCATCCCATAGATTATGTCCCCGAGTTTCGGAAATTGAACCCTCATCTCTTTTGTGGACAACCAGAGCCTCTTGAAGTAGAGGAGTGGTTGTTGAAGATTGAGAGGACCTCTTGTTTTATTGGGTTTCCTGATTCATTGAAGGTTAATTTGGATACCTTTATGCTTCAATGTCCAACATGGAAATGGTGGAAGTCTGTGTCCCAAAGTAAGCCTCAAAAGACCTCACCTAAGAATTCTAAAAGTCTTCATTTATCTAACAATACTTCTCAGAGTTGACAAATTTCAGAAAGAGGATGGATTTTTGTTGTCTTGAGAAGGGTGCTAAATTAGTACTAGGATCCTATCAACATTTCTTAGGCCTAGTTCCATATGACCAATGGTTTATTACAAAACATCCCATGATGGCTCGAAAATTTTATTATGGAATCCAACCTGAACTACAATTGAAAGTGGAAGAGCTGAGCCTAACAAATTTCATGGATGTGGTGGGACAATAAATTCATGCTGAAGCTGAGCTAGTAGGAGGACTTGATGTGGAGAATCCTCCCCGGAACATGGAAGGTAGTGCATAGGATGACGATAGGAAGAATGGGAAGAGACCTGATGTTGGTGGCTCTAACAGAAGAATTGGGAGGCCTTCAAAACATCAGTATTTTTCTTCACAACACAATTCCATGATATATCATTAGTGTTGTAGGTAGGGTTAAAAGAGGCCAATATGTATGAGTGCTCCAAGACCCCAACACACCTGTGGATGTTTGGGTAACCTATAGTGATTCTACTGTGGTGTTTCCAAGAAGTTCATTGAAGCTAGACATGGCTCGTCGAAGGTCACCTCAACCCATTAGCAGGATTAGGGAAATGTGTGGGGATCAATTTGAGGTTTTCTCTTTGTAATGTTTCTTGGATGTAGTAATCATCTCTTGTATCGTTTTGCGTTGTTTCTTTTCCTTTAGTTGTAATAATGTTATTTGTCCAACCTCTTTGAAACCGTTATTTTATTTGAAGCATGTTTGGTGAAATTCTAGGTTGTGTGTTATGTTTGGGAATTTATAATGACTGACTATGAGGAAAGAGATGCTTAAATCGTTGGTGATCCAACCATAGGTCTCAAAGTGAAGCTGGCGTATAGTCAGTAGAACCCCAATGGTGAAAAAGGGCATCGACATAACCTTTTTCATTAATGTATCATGGTTTGTGTTCCTCCAATGGTGCGACATTGTTGATGGGTAGACGATGATAGTTTTGATGCTCTATCATTTGGTCCCTTACCTTCACCCCCTTGTGGTGGGGGTTCTTGGTCTGTGCAGAAATCATTCAAGTTCAGTTAATCACATCGGTTCTTATAGTGGGTAGACCCAAAGTGGGTCTCATAGAGTTACATCCGATGTAGTTTTGTGCTAGCCTGATCCTTATAGGGGAAGGAGTCCATTCAGGTCTCCCATATTAGTAGGAAACTTTATTTTCAAGTACTGTTTGGTAGTAGGTGGTCTTGTGCAGAACCACCTAATCTTAGGTTCTTTTTCATGAGTAAAAATTGGGATTAAGGAACACATAATGGTTCTGTTGGACTAAGATTATAGGGATAAGTGTCATAGATAGTTTAAGTTCGTTCAATACATGGTTGAAATGGACTGTCTGGGTTTTATTTGGGTGGTGTTTAAAGTGTTCTTTGAGGGTAAGTTTCATGTCATGAGAGTTCGGTGTTTGTTTGTATGAATAAAATAGAGGCGATGACACTTTTGGGGGTGAGTGACAATTTAAGAGTTTCTTCTCGGGGTCTTGATCTAGTTGTGGATTTTTAGGGGTGGAAATCATTATAGTGGGGAGAATTGTAACCCCAATAACATATATAATATCTTTATCTTATTATTTTATTTGGATTTAAAAAATTTGGTCGAGTTTTTAGATGAAACCCGAACAAGATTTTAGAGTTTTGTCAAAAAAATGCGCGTTTTGCATTTAACGTCGCTAGGTGCATGGGTGGAGCGCATTTTGGAAACCCCATGTGGCTTCTCCCAGGCAACAACATGATATGCTTGCCTTCAGAAAATGAAAATGAGTAATGTTTGTGATTTATTTTGTTATTTTAAATATTTATTATTGCTCATAATTTTATAATTAATATTAAATGTGAAATGATAAATATTTTTTTAATATTTATTTAAATTATAAAAATTTTAGCCCAGTGCAAAGGCCCTGCATGGCTAGTGGAGGTCGTGCGGTAATTCCGAGTTCTGCGTAGTTTTAGATTTTGAATTGGAAAAATAAAATGTAAATTGAATGAATTGAATATAAATTAAAATTTAGAACAAATAACATGCCATAGTGAAGTTTTTATTAATTTGTCATGAATAATGATAATATATTGTTATTATAAAAGAATATTTATTATAAGAATTGTTATTTTTATCATTTATATAGTATTGATAACGTGGTTTTATTTATTATTATGTGTATTATGATTCTTACTGTTATTGATGTTAATATTAACATTTTTCCTATATATTAAAGTTATTATTATTATTATTATTATTATTAATATTTTCATATTATCATTATTTTTGTTTTTATTTATTCATTTATTTTTTTATTTCTTGTTTTTATTTATTTTATTTTCCTTATTTTGTTCTTTCTTTATCATCTAACCCTAACTCCCCCTTTTACTGTTGCCCTGTGCGCCACCTTCACTCTCCTCATCCCCATCGTGAAGGCCACCCAACTCTATTGCCCTTTTCTCACAATTCCCCTACCCTCCTCTTGCGCACTCCTCATGTGATGCCCCTGCCCTCCTCCTGCGCACTCCTAGCGCGATGCCACTGCCCTCCTCTCGCATAGCAACCCACTTCCCTTCTTCTCCCTTGCAGCATGCCAGCACCCCACCCCATCGCCCTCCTACTTTCTCACCGCTTCCCGATACCCCGACACCCCTTCGGCCCTCCTACCCTGTGAGCCGCAGCCTCAACCCCTCCGGATAGAGCCCTCCTGCTGGCCTCTTACACCAATTGTGACCACCCCGTGAAACGTCTCCTACAACACCCTCTGTCTCCCCTTCGGCTGTTCAACCTCCCACCTCTATGTTTCTGGAGCCCCCCTTTGGTTCGACACCCCCCTACATTCACTGTCATCCTGCACCTCTTACTAACCTTTCCCCTGCCACTCTAGCACCTCCTTGCAGTAGCCTGGTCACCCTCCTACTTCGCCTAAATAGCTCCGCACACCCCCTTACCTTCGAACAGGCCGCGATAAACCCATGCACCCCAGCCACACTCCAATGCACCCCCCTTGTGGGTAGATTTTTTTTATTTTGGGGTTCTCTATGGATCATGGTTTTTTATTTTCAGATTTAATCAAAATTTATGTGTGTCAAACTAATTACATAGGGTGTTTTTGGCATCTCATTAGCATGGTTGTGTTGTGAACAAAGTTTCTCAATGTCTTTGGGAGGTCCATCCATGGTTGAGGTAGGAACCCCCTTGGACTCTCATCCTTTAAGTGTTGAAATATATTGTTTTCTTGTGTTTTTATAGTTCATAAATTTTAAATAATTAGTTTCGTGTAAATTGAGTTTTTAAAATAATTTAGGTGTGTTTTACATTTTTCACCCTTTTTATATGAATTGTTGTTTTGTGAACAATTATTATCTTTAAACTTGTAGTCTGAATTTGATGGGTTTTTCATGCAAAGTCCTAATTAGTCATGATGTCCCTTGCTTGTAGTTTAACATTTTTAGAATTAATTAAATGATGCTTTAGTTTTTTTGATGTGTTCAAAGTCATAATATACTTTTCAAAATTAATTTATAAATTTTTAAATGATTTATTAAGTAATATCACTGCTGTGATCCTGGTGTTGTGAATGTGTTTAGGCACATGTGTTTTAAATGTTGGTCTCATGGTTTAATGTTCTTTTTTAGGTTGTTCACTCTAATTGTTTTCATAAATTGGTCTTTTGGCTCTTTAAAATGGTTAGTGAGTTATTTTTGGCATTGTGTTGTTTTTTAAACACTTTGTGAAATTTAAAGGGGATTTGTAAGTAGTGTTGATGGTGCGATTTGTGTTTTGAAAACACACCTAGGTGGTTCTTTTGCACTAGTTGTTCATAATGATTGTTTTATGTCTGTGTTTATGTACCTTTGTTGTTGTGCATTTATTGCTGCATGTTGGCAGGGTGACACTGCATTACCATGATCATTGGCTTGTGCATGCTTGTGTGCATGTGTGAGGCGTGTCACGTTGTCATGTTCGAGTTGCGAGTTGAGGTGGTTCCCCCACTGCACTTTCCTTTAAATTTTGAATTTATTAATTTCTTGATAATTTATTAATTTTAATAAATGAGAAATATAGTTAGATAATTAATTTTCCGCGTAATTAATTGATGGAAAAAAGAGTTGTTTATTTTATAAACATCACTTGAAATATTTTCTTGGTGAATTGACGTATAATAGTTAAATAATTCCCATTTGTCCTTTGAACATAATCCAAAAAATTTCATGGGTAGTTCTAGTTTGATGATATATTATTTCTTCTTATTCCTGAAAAAGTGTTTTGCTTCTCTTAGGAAATGAGGTTTTTCATTAAATATGGTTAAGACCAATTTGGCACTTTGATAAAATAAAATTTTTTGGAAAACATTCTTTGAGGTGACTCAGGGGTGATCCTTTTGTTTACGTTGGTTGTGTGAGTTGTGTGTGATGTTTTTTCAACGTGACTGGTTACTTGATTGACTTTTTTGACTCACCCCTATTTATTATATGTGTTGACATGGGAATTTAGCATAGTAAGTGAATTTTCTGAGAACGATTAATGCACTAGATTAGATTATACACCGACTAGTGGTCCTTAGTAAAGACCTTTCTCTGCTAGGGGATTGGGCCCCTCAATTAGGCCATGTGGGGAAAAACATGGAATTAGGGTGTTATGACGTCATTGAGTGGGGCATGCCATCAGGATGAGTCACATGTATAGTATGTTCTAGATTATTCATGAGCTCCAAGGTTCGACCAATGTTTTCTATAGTGTTTATTTGTATGTGGAGGATGATTGAGAGGTCTAGTTCTATTGCTGGCCCATGTGTGCCACTTTTTTCCATCGCCCTTAGTCTTTACTGTGTGTTGTGTGTGGATTTCCTTTTGACTAAAAAATAAAATTGGGATTTCTAAATTGTTCATAAAAATGTTTTAAAATGCAATGGACCTGTTCATTTGAAACATTTATCTTTTTATTTTTATGAAATTTAAAAGGGAAATAGAGTATTACTTGTTTTAGGAATGTAAGTGTTTGTGGAAAACCATATTTTATATAATTTTGTTCAAACCTGGAATTTGTAAATTCGTTATTTAATGTTAGTGTTTTGGGGATAGTTCTTTGGAAACGCCTACTGAGTTTTAATACTCACGCCTATAGTGTTTTCCTGTTTTTAGTTTCTATTATAGGATCGTATCGAGCTTGCTCACTGTGGGTGAGAGTTGGTTGTCGATTTTTGAGTGACTCTCAGAGTCTCGAGGTGTTTTGGTCGTGGTAAGGTTAGTTTGTTGTTGTTGGTTGTTCTTTCGTTTTATTGTCATTTATTTTCCTTGCATTATTCTACTTTTTCCGATACTTTATTAATTTTCATTGGGCAAAATCATTCCCATAAGTACTCTGTTGATTCCCAGACACATGTCGCTAGCCCGGGAGGACCAGGAATGCCTCTCGAGCCTTGTCGTAGATTGTCTAGGGTAACCAATTCAGGTTTGACCCGTGTTGGTTCAAGACATCAAACACATTATATGCCTTATAAATAATTTTTGAATGAAATAACAGGTATTTTTATAAATTAATGAACATATACTGATTGAATAGTAAGTTGAACATTAGAATAGTAATATGAAAATTAGAAATATTAAGCCAACTAATAGAATAGTAAATTCACCTATGAAAGAATAAATAAATTTTTTATATATTATAAATGAAAATATTATATATTTATATCTTGGTATATGTAATTAAAAATTTTAAAGATGATAAATTAAGTGTTGTTATTTTTGTTAAGTATATATATAAATTTACAATTTTATAATTTCAATAAAGTTTTAAAAGAAAATTTAATTTAAAAAAATATATTCACAAATTAATAATTTTTGTCTTATAATTATAAGATAATTTAATGCGACCTTAATTAATTTTTCAAAGTGTTATAAAATCTATTATAATTATAAAATCAGTATTTTTAGAATAAATGATGATTTAAATTAAAAATAAAATTTATCATATTTAGAAAACTATTTTTATAAAATTATGTTCTTTTTGAAATTCTACACATCAAAAAAAGGTCAGTGTAATTTTTTTTGGGTTTTTCTAAAATTTTTGAATTTTCTGTGAATAGAAAAATATGAAAATTTATGTTATTTAACATTATAAGTAACTAAATGAAATATTGATTCATTATTTAGTCATGTATTTTATAAGTTAAGATTATATCAAACTAACTTTATTTTTTTACTCTATTTAGTAATGGGAATCAAAACTATTCATTGTATTGAGACCAAATAATAACCAAATGAATTAGATAAAAAAACACCCATCTCCTCCACTATAAATACCACAATCACCACCCCTTATCCTCACACCTCAAAAGCCATGAATATTTCTTATATTATTCCCATTTCTTTTCCCAAACCTCTCCCCCATTTTTTGGTCTTTATGGTATCACCCAAAAGACGATTTCAATTTTCCTTAAGGAAGTTCTCAAGGGGAGGAATTCATGAGGTAAAATCCATTTTCATTCATTTAATTTTCATTGAATTAAATTTTTTATATTTTTTATAAATATTTTGTCCCAAAATGAATTATAACTCTATAATATTCTATATACTAGAATTTATTTATTTTAATGGAAGATCTATCATGAAACCTCTTCTCGTCTCACTTTTATTATAAAAATTAAAACATCATCGGTGATATACTGATTTACTGCCATCATGGATGATGCATTTTTATTTTCCTTTACCTATTTCAAGATTGGTCATGAAACAATTTTATATGGTTGAAAAAGGTATAATATTTATTTGAAAACTTATTTAGTTAATATGACAAAATTAGTTTGTTTTGACTAAAAAATTCCAGAATAATACAAACATATATCATTAACATTTCGCTAATAAATCATCATCATACCTAGAAAAAACATAAAACTAAGACCATTTAATACACTTAATGTTCATTAATAATATATAATATCAATTTTGGACAACTATTTCAATATTACATGATCCTTCATACGAAAATATATGTGAACTAATCATGAAAACCAAGGAAACAAACACTTCTAAATGACAAAATTGAATATTATTACTCATAAAAAGACCATAAATGAAATTAATAATATTATTGAAAATAAAATACGTGGTTAATTTTTTATGAATTAAATTATTAATAAATCTAATATCATTATCTAGGATTTTAATTACAAGTGTAATACACTTTTGAATATAAGGTAAGGGTTTTCTCATCTCACATTTATTTCTGTGAGATATGCATTATTTAGAACTATTTCTTTTGAATGATGTTGGTATAATACCAATTTATTTATCATATAATTAATATGTTTTTTCTTGGTATTAAATTTCTTATTTTATGATCTTTAATTTTTTGGTCCATATGGTTTTAATATTTGCAATGTTGTTAGGGTTTCTACCTGAACATTAATTTTTCATTTGGGTTAGGATTTATCTCTCTTTATCCCAATTTAATTCTTATTTATTTTTATATAATTATTATAAATTTTGTATATATGTTCCAAAATCATGTATCTGTATCATTTCATACTTTTTTTATTATAAATAAACGATTTTATAAGGTTCACATCTCAATTCTTAAAGATAAGCAAGCCCAATTAAAGAGAACATTGCAGTTATTTACCCATTTGCAAGTGCACTCCGTTATCTATTTTAAGAGTCCATGATTTTTATAAAATCACTCATTTCATCATGAAAAAAAATCTTTTTTCATTTCTGGTTTTGTAAAAATATATACCTTTTTTTTATAAAGACTCTAGTATTTTTCCGTAAAGTGAACTAAAGAGGCTTACTTATAAAGTTTATTAAATGATATTTTATCATGATTTATATTTAGTTTAAAATAATTTTTCCCTAAAATATAATTTAATTTTCCATACCTTTTCTTTTCAGGGATATATATATTTAATAATATTATTTTATGGAACATAAAAAATGAATTTTTTAATATAACTCTTCTTTCCAAAAGTAAAAAATGTATTTATCTCAAGAATTTATCAATGATTTTATAAGAGTTTTTTTGTATATGATTATGATTGAAATATTTCAATGTTGAATGATACACTTTTATTTAAATGTATATTTTTAAATTAATTATTCAAAAAATAAGGAATTTATTGGACTTAGTAAGTGACGAGCGGGCCGGTTATATCCCTTTGATGCATCGGTAGCTCTCATGAGTCAAACTATATCTAGTTTTTAGACATATATTTATGGTGTCTTTGTTGAGGCCTTGATGGAGTGTTTATGATTTCCCCTATTATGCATTCCCTCGTTATGATATTAGTAATTGAAAATCCATGGAATTGTTCATCTAGTAGAATATCCATGGTTAAATTTCATTCTTATGAGATTATTTATATGGAATTATTTATTCATATTTTAATCATGAAATATTATGATCAATATTATGTTTCAATAGAATTAAAATTGCCTTATTTTTTATCTTTATCATATCTTATGCTGTATTTTCTACCATTACTGATATTCTGATCTCACCCCTTTATTATGTTTTATTTTTCCCCAAGATGAGAATATGTTTATTAGGAATGACTTACATGGATAATCTCAATGTTTATGCATGTTTCCAATGGAGTTCCTATTTTTTTTCTTTTATGTTTTATTGTAAAACTTAGGTATGTTTTTTGTTTTCCAAAGGATTTGAACTATTCAGTCATTTGGGATGTGAACTATTCAGTCTTTTGGGATGTGATCTCTTGTTCTTTTTACCAATGAAATAATGTAAGGCACTAGAACTGGTCTACTCGGGTTGGGGTCTTTACATTCAGTATTAGATAATGTTTAGTAGAATCATTGGAAACTTTATTTTGGATGTATTGATTAGGGAACATAACCCTAAGGTAGACATCGAGGATAAGCATACACTATTTGAAATTTATACTATACAAACGGTTTTAAAACATTGATATAGTGGAGTAAACTGTTGGTATACTATATCAAAAAAATTTCCAAACTGTTGGCTAGTCTGGGATTGGGATAGGAATATAATAACAGTTATCTATTAACCACTGGTAATGGAAAAAAATATTACATTTTTCTAATGGTTCCTGATAATAGTTGGGATAGATAATTTAAAACAGATTATTAACCGTTGGCATAGAGTTTTCCTCATGGTTAACCATAACTGTTGTCATAAATTATATGTTAAGGACAATACCAGTGGTTTAGTAACCATTGCTATAATTTTTTTACAATGGTTAAGCATAACATTTGGAATACACCTTCTCTACCAGCACTATACCAACCATTATAAACTGTTAGCATAGGTTTCACTGAAATTTCTGCATGACCCACGACTCCAACATTGCACAGAGATTTCTTAATTAAAAATATATTTCACAAATATTTCAACATTGCACACATATTTCAACCAGATTTTAGCATTGCACATAGAATCCTCCAATATCAGCATAGACCCCCAAAGTATCTCCAATATTGAATACAGAATCATACAGATCCTCCAACATTGCACACATAAGCCTCCAATATTTCATTCAATAGCTCCGAACATTTTATACATTGCACAAACCACAAACATTTGCAAAAACACTACAATAATGTATAAAAACATCTCCAAAAACTCTAAAATACAACAGACAAGAATTTTAAAAACTAATAAAAAATTCAAATTTATTATTCTATAAGCAGATAGTTCCTGAAGTTTTCATGTTTCAGAAGTTGGTTTGACCCACACATAAGAATAAATAAATTTGTATGTGAAATAAGGAATAATAAATTCTATTTCTGAGAGTTTCAAGGAATAATAGATATGTAAATTTGAATATTAAGTGATTCTTTAGTGATTTCATTTGAACATCCCATAGAGAATCAAATTTCCCTGGGATATCAAGGAAACTCATTCTCACATTTTCATATTCATCATGACATACCATGTCTTCTTCTTTCTATAACAATTATAGAAATCCATTCACGTTCTGGAATGTAGTGATACTATATTCCTTCCACTACATCATACATTAAAGTAAATAAACACTATATTCTTCTTCATTAGAATTTAGTTATGACAATAATACTATTAATAGGGTATCTTTGAGCCATATATCCTTTCATAATACCCTGATATGTCAACGATGAAAAGGAATCAATATAATACTCGAAGGTTTAACCCTTTCATGAGACCATATTTAGCATACATTAATCATAGTACCTTATTAGGTTCCCATGGATTGTGATTCCTTATTCTACATATAAATTTTTATATTCCTGAAGATCATGTGAGTCTAGTGAGTCTTATATTTCACAAGGAGAGCCACTTCGTAATTCCATATCACCTATGAAACTACATGATTTCACATCTTTATGTGAAGGTTAGACCCCTTATGAATTTCTTTTTTTACAATCCATTAAATCATGTTACCTCATTCTCTTTATGTGATACACATTCATGACTTCAATCACATAAACTACTCAACAAACAATGACCTCATTATGTGATAGGGTTCTGAGGTGGCTTGGATGATGATGCCATCAAGTATGCTCGGATCCTGTCATTGAGGTATGTAATGAATACTCAAGATATCATGATTTGACCATGGCTCTATATAGTATCCCAAGATTCCATGGGTCCCTATGATTCATATCCTATATAGAAAATATTAATGTACTCTTGGGGGATTATTTTATTGTGTTTAATATAATTATTATGAGATATATAGCTTAGCCCTTTGATTTGGATGGATGATCCTGATGGTATTCATTTTATTGTTCAGGATGCCATTAATTTCTGGGATTTCACTATTTTTTTTATGGCATGGTGGTTGTTTTTTATTTTGTGATTACCAAGAAAGATGTGGAAATAAGAAGTTGAGTTCATAGCCTTGTGTGCTAGCTGGGCATAGTAAGAGTGTGGGAATATGTTCTTTGTTTTAGTATTGATTTAGTTTTAGGATACGAATGTTGATGATATTGAAATAACATAGTGCACTGAGAAATAGATACTATTTAGTAATGACACTATGTTGTGGGTGATCATGAGATCAATCATGGAACATGTAAAGTGCATTATATTATAGATAAGTTCCAAAGGTTCTCTTGGGTGGCATGATGACATGTTCATGAGAATGGTCACTTTAATTTAGCGAGGTATGACTTCAGGATAATGATTTGTATGTTATATTAGGTGGAACATGATTTTAGACCTACTACATAGGATAATATGGGAATGGCAAGAAATTTTTTCACATGGTCCCAATTTTAATTCTAAATCAGTGATAGTCATGAGATGTCCAATTATTGATGGATGTTTGAGGGGGATCTAGTATGTGTGGTGACCTGGAGCTTTAGATGAAATAAAAGGTGTTCCTAATATAGAAAAATGTTTTTCAAAAATTATTTTTTTGGGTATGGTTAATCTAAAAATTTACGCTAGTGATTCTAAGGATGGAAAAAACATTGTTTGAATGGAGTGACTCATGTTTTCTCAAGAACAAACCTATTGAGGTAGTGCTCTATGATCTGTATAATGGGGCCCATATTGTAGGGACTATAGAATTTTATATTTGAGTAAATGAACCTAGTATTCAAATGATATATTGGTTTGGTAATGTGACAACAAAGAGAATCATATCTTAGGGAATGTGATATCATTTGTTTATGATGAAACCCTCACATTAATACATAATAAGAGCATAGGTATGATCAATATAAGGATATTTTTTTAATTCTAATTACAGTTGAAAAATTAAACTAGTTACTTATAGTTTCTTTAGTTAAGGTCATGTAAAAATTAGGATATGATATCAAGTGGATTCTGAGTATGGGTGTTATGTTCTAAGTGGTTTTAGTGTAACCAAAATATGGTTGAATTGTTTATACATTGATTTTCAGAGTACAGCATCATAGTGAAAATTAGAATGTATAGTTCAACCTTGGAAAATCATGATAGGTTGGGTACATGATTCATTTATTTTTCTTGGATGATCAAGGGATTCCCTGTGATCAAAGGCATTGTGGTCACTTAGTTATTAATGCATTATTATTTAAATCCAAGCATTCCTGAGAAAGGGAACCTAGAGGGGGTTTTGATGGTGTTTTCGGAAATGAATGGATGTGCTAAATAAGGAACCACACTGAGTTCATTATAAGGATCCCTAAAATATGTTGGGATAGAATATTTTGATAATAGGATGTGTTATGCCTCAGTATTAGCCATTTTGATTCATGATCTTTGACAGGGAGAACTAAATGTTGAATTATTAATTAGAAGATGACATGGTCCTATAATATGATGGGTGGTATCCTTGGTGGTTCTTATTGAGTTTTAAAAAATGGATATAGGAAGATTCTTCTAGTTTGGGGCCCTAATAGAGATATATAAGAGTTTGTACTTTAGAGGTGTGTTTTATGTTTTCGTTGATTGTGGATTTAGAAACTATATGTACATTCCACCATAACATTGTGAAATCAATAACAGAGTGTAGGGGTTTTTTGTATATTGATAGTTGATGCATGATGATGATGAATACTCAAGGTTCATTAATTATTTAGATCAAGTAAATACCTCAAGTACCATATTTTGGGTTGAGAGTGATGATATCATTACTCTGTGGGTAGATTCAATGGATTTTATAAGGTAATTTATAAACATATGGATCTATTTTCATGTGAGTGGACTTGGGACTAAGGGCATAGTGGTGAGTAATTATCCAGGTGGGACCTTCTAGAAATTGGTAATATTTTACCAGGAAGTAAGATATGGGATTATATAGTTGGGTGAGATTACTTTATTCCAATGTAAATCGTTGATTTAAGAAATCCTATGGGTTATAGAATCTAACCTAAAGGGGTTAGAATTATTTTAAGGTGAAATGATATATATTCAATTCTATTGATAAAATCAAGGGTGGTGTATTTTGGTGATGTGACATACATGAAGGTGGAATATAAAAAATATAAATTCTAAATAAGTTCTTATGAGGAAAATATTGATTCATGTGGGCTGGTTTTCCATAAGGGAAATGTGATAGTTAATATGTTTTACTTTTATGATTGATAAATCAGTGGTGGGGTATTATAAATATTCCTAGAGTGGTGTGATGAGCAATGGGGTTATGATTAAAATATAAATTTTAATGGTAGAAATTACTATATCTAGTTAAGTCATATATTTGGCTACATAAAATTCTTATATACTGAAATTTCTCACATGAATGTAGAAAATTATAGATTCTACTGAAATTCACTCATATCCCCTCCAGATGACCTCCAGATCACATAAAAAACACCTCATAGGATCATGAATCTTTATAACATGATGTATCCATAAAAACTATATAAATAAGATTCATAATTTTCTAGAAAATCCAAATATTTTTTGCAACAAATTCATCAACACAATGTATCAAGTACAACATGACCTGTGAATGAGACTAGATCAAAAATGGTGTCCCCTAATGTAAATCACTACAAGACAATGAATCATAGAAAGATGACTAACATGTTGTATAATGAAAATGAATATGCTCATGTTATTCATCCAAGGGTTTGAGGGTATTTAAAGATAATTTCGAAGTATCTTTAATACTGTGTAATAAGTGAATTCATATAATCCATACCTCCATGTCAAGTAATGTTTTATTATTTATAGATAATGAAATAACAAAAATGTGACCATCCTAATAAGTCATGTATTAAGTCACAATAAGTCATCAAACATAAAATACGAATAATGTATGTTTAAAATGGTACATATCAACCTGTCCCTCATCACCATCACTGTTATAACTGTCATCATAAGCCTCATCCTCTTCCTCATACCCTTCCAAATCCTTATCCCCACCCTCATCCCCATCATCATCCTATTAATCATCCCTATCCTCATCCTTGACCATCTACGTTGCCTCCCCCTCACCCTTGTCCTCCACCTTAGCCTTATCCCCTCCCACGCCCTTGGCATCATCCTCGCCCTCAGCCTCTTCCTCGTCATCACCATCACCGGGAACCACATCATCTCGACCACCACTATATTTTCCAACTAGATCATGATATAATGAATGCATCAATGAAATATATGCATCACAAGAAGTTATGGTCTCTGGTTGAAGTGAATAACATAAAGCTTTCATGAATTTCATTAATTCAGCAATTTTCCTTTCAACTGGTTCTTCTTCCTATGTTGACCTTTTTTCAGCCTATTATTCCCACAACTTAACCTTTTCCAACTCAATTTAATTACAACTTGTACATAAATATGGCCAATTCCTCATCAAGACTATAGTCTTCCCTTGTTGGCAGTATACTCTTCCAAGGTGATCATCTCCGAAAACCATATGTAAGTGATCATTTGAAAAAAAATGATAGGTTCATGGGAATCAAGGGACTCCAAAGTAGGATATTACAATTTTAAATAGATTTTTATGTAAAATAATAGATATTCAAATTTTAAATCATCTATGTAAAACATACAATCAACTATTGTGTCTCTTCATTAACAACACTTCCATCTTTTTTTGTACTCGAGAAAAACAATTTTGTTTGAGGCACACATCCTTTAAAATTCAATACATGCCTTTATAATGAAATTGAATGTTGGAAACCATAATTGAAAATAATTAACCAATAATAAATTTTATAAATAAATTTATTAAAAATTAATAAATTTAATAAATAATGGAGGAATCAATAGAAAGTGCAAGTCCTAAAAAATTTATAAACCACTATCGTACCTTCCTCCTCTCATGATCTTACATCGTAGTATGTACAAAGGTGTGAATATATTTTTTGGCATATTTTTTTTATTTTTTCCCTCTCATTCTAATATAAAATTCAATAATACAAAAGATAATATTAATTAAATTCATGGAAATTTTAGTTTAAAAACCATAAATGTGATTAATACATTAATCTTGGTAGTCATCTAATGAGTAATCATTTGCCGATAATATTTTATCAGGAAATAATCCATTATAGGTACTGGATCTAACTCTGTGAAAATTATTATATACTAGAAAACATACAACTTCTATTTGTATCCTCTCCAAATCTCACCTAATTCCTATAGATGTGCTAACCATGCACCCTCGCCATCTGGAAAATTAAACTAATGATGACACAAAAAAATTTATTTATATAAAAATATAAAAATATATTACATTAAATCCAATATATTTTCTTACCCATATCAGTGCCTAAGAATTATCCTTGACTTTGTTTTGGGATCTGTCTCCATGAGAGCGTGATGACAGGAATGAGGTCAGAGTATTTGGAAAACATTTCCAAAATACTCCAACATTGATGCCCTATTTTTTCGATCATTTGATTTTTTTCATTGTAGTCCACCACCAACTGTGTGCGATGGTTCCACATAGAATTCCTAGGTGTATGCCCCCAACCCCACCTCCTATCAGTATATTTATCTATTATGAAAGTAAAAAAATATTATACCAATACATGTTATAATGAAAATAAATTATGACATAAATTGTTTTTGTAGTTCTATAAATATACCTATGGAAGTCTGATCAATGTGTTCCATGGGATCCAAAAAAACTAATTGAACACCCAATATAGGTGTAGTGGGTCCAAGTGTATTCTTTGTAGGCAGAGATTGTGGCAATTCAATAGTCAATGAATATGGAAAATAAAATTTCAAATTGAATTAAATTCAAGTAAAAGAAGATATCATGGATGGATTCCCAGATGAATGATATAGATGTGGAATGGGAATCATCCTTGGATATGGTAAAGATGGGTGAGGGGCTTAGATGTAAAGGGAGGTGAAAACACAGGAGGCCTAAATATCTTCTGTGTCCCTAATAACACATCATGATTGGTATGTGGTATTAATGGATTGTCAGTGGGTGTGGTAGGTTCTAATAAGGTAGGCCGACTATATCGCATATATCCAATACCACACTTGTTCGTACCATCATCCTGAGTACTAGGACCACTACTATGATGCTCATAAAATAACATTCTCCAATGTGTGGATCATGAAAAAATGATTACATAAACATTAATCACATGACATTATATGTTATTTAAATATAATTTTGAAATAAAATACTCACAAAAAACACTAGTAGAAAATCACCCATCTAAGACATGTGATGATTTTTTTCCGTCATCCTTTTTCATCTCATCTCTTCAATATGTTTCATTTCCTACATTTTAAAACAAATAATAAAGTAATTAGAAAATTATAACTAATATGAAACCCAATAAATAAAATATATTAGAGCAGATATAGGGATTTATGGGTTCTAGTGTCATGTTTCCATATTGAATAAATCATTGAAATGTTGGGGGGGTCTTTAAGTTATAATAATTTTACACATGGTCAATAAATCATTGAAATTTTCACCAAGTTTGAAATATTGGTTTTATAGGTTTGAATACAGTTCTATTCCAAATTAGAAAATGGCACTCAAATAAAACAATAGCCAATAAACATGGAAAATTCACATTAATGTCAAGTCAAATACAACATATTTTTAATCAATATTAAATAAATTTTAATATTACCAACCTTAAAAACCCACCTCAAGCTAAACCAAAAGAATTGAGAACATGGATGGGTGATTCTATATATTTCCCACAATAACTTCATCTACATAATAAACTCTAAAAATTGAGCTAATAGATTCATCATAAGTCATAAATGGATTAGTTCCAATGGTAGTAGGAATGGGGTCAATTTTTTCATCACCATCATCCAAAATATGTCTTGGAATTACTTCAATAATGACACCAAATTTAGATTTAATGTGATCTTTGGCATAAAAAAACATGTTTCATCATTGATTCCAATATATACGGTTCATCGGTAGTAAGAGTGTGATTCATGTCAATAACTTGAAATCCATAATCATCAATAAATGTAACCTACCTCATCATCGAATAAAACCACTGACATTTCACCACCGTGACTTGACCATGAGAGTAATAATTCAATATTATTATTTTTTCAAGGACTCCATAATAAGCTACATTTTTAAAATGAGGTCTAATATATGATGCAATGGAAAAACAGTCTGTTGTGGAAGTTAACATAACACCATCATGATGTGTTCCCATGTTCTTTGTTAGTTCTGTTATAATAAATCTATACCCATTGATCACAATTGATTTACATTCATGAACCATGGTATTGGGACAAACAAACTCTTATTTTCTCAGAAATAAATTTTTTGGGAAAACTCAGTGTGTGAAATATAAAGAATATTAAATTTAATTAAATGTTGATTTTATTTATTTATTACATCAATATTTTTACCTTAAATTTCAACCATATAGAAAACTATTTTCTATACAAAATCTCTCCCATTCTCAATGATAAAGAATGATTCTTTCTATTTATAATTTCATTATATTCCCTAGCGATAAAAATATGAATAGTTTAATAAAAATATGTAAAATTACAAGAGAGAATATAAGATATAAATGTTTAACTTACTTACATGATGTAGTAATCGAACATATCACAGTTGAACAACACTGTGCGATGTGCCATCTCCTACTCTTCAATGTTTAATGTCGTCAATGTATATGATCTAGTAAGTTCTTTTATTTGAGAAAGTAATGGAAGACTGGGTTCAATTTTCTAATACTTTTCTTCTTCATTTATCATCGGTCTATTCATTCTTGTAGTAATATCAGACAAATACATTGAGAAAAAATAATTACATTTTTGATCCATGTAACCATTCCTAATAGAACCTTTAGAATGATTCCTTTTCCAGACATAATATTTAAATTTTTATATATTTCTTTCAGTTGTATACATCCAACGAAAAGAAATAGGTCCTTTAAAAAGTATTTTGGTTGGAAGATGGAATGTTAAATGCAACATGCATGTGAAAAATGATTAAAGAATCATTTTCTCTAAATCAAAAAAAATAATGGGGTTTCTACCAACATTTTTTAACAGAAAACACATGGACAACTTCTTAGCACAAAGATCTCTAAACAAATGAAAAAACTAATTAACAAACACACATAAATTATTAGACTTGAATTGACGGATTTTTATTGGAATCAACTCATGTAGAAGGATGTGATAATCAGGAGACTTCAATGATTTTATCTTCAAATATCTTATCTTGACATATTATGATATATTTCTTGAATATATATCAAGAACTTTAATAGTATCTTGTTCTTCCAAAAATTGATTTTTTTGTAGGTTTCATCATATAAGAAGAAGATGGAGCTTTATATTTTTTTACACTAAAACACACTGGATGTATTTCTTGTCTGATGCACCAATCCACCTAGGCACGCTGAGATAGTAAATCATCTTTTGTTTTTCCCTTGACATTTAGATGAATTTAAAGAAACATTTCACATATATTCTTTTCAATGAGCATTAAATATATGTAATGATATAAAAAATTGGTTGACTATTACGGAAACTCAAAGAAGATACTCCTATTCTTCCAATTTTAACATGTATCATTAGAAACATTATTTCTCATTATAGATTTCATTTGACCCTT
This sequence comes from Viscum album, assembly GCA_963277665.1. Taxonomy (NCBI): domain Eukaryota; kingdom Viridiplantae; phylum Streptophyta; class Magnoliopsida; order Santalales; family Viscaceae; genus Viscum; species Viscum album. The sequence goes on along the minus strand of OY728153.1, from coordinate 1,510,297,926 downwards.
CCTGAATGAAAAAAATGAAATATTAAAATTAATTAAACACATCAGTTCCAGATATACACTAAGGTGGATCGCTAGTATCCATGGTATTGTCAAATCATTGATGATTATTTCAATATTTATTTTCCATTAGAAAGAATCATCGATGTCCCATAAAACAAATACTACGACGACATTTCAGTATTCTGGATTGAGTATTCACCATAAAAATAGGACATGCCAGTTTTCCCTTCATGCACCATCCATACATAATTTTATAAGAAGTAAAATCATTGATCATCCAGATAAGTGCAAAAAACATCTAAAATATATCTTTCAAACATGAAAGGTATGTGTACAAACCCACATCCCAAAGAAGTTTCAACTCTGTTGTTAAAGGTTTCATATATATGTCTATATCATTTTCGAGATAAGAAGTGCTAGATATAAGTATACTCAATAATGTGAAAGATATTTTAATACAAAACCATGGGGGAAGGTTATAAATGTGTATGAAAACTATCCATGTGTTGTGTGAAGTAAGCTTATTCCCAAACGGATTAAAATCGTCACAAGAAAGACCCAACCTCACATTACACACATCTAATGAAAAATTAGGTTATAGAACATCAAATATTTACATTAAAAATCCATCTACAGGGTGAACCAAATCTTCATTATTCTTCAATCTCTTAGTATCATGAAATAACATTTTTATTGATATTTTATCATACATGAAAGGATTATATAGTCTAGGGATTAATGGAATGTTCCACATTACTTCTTGTGGAACATAAGATGGTATTCCATCAGATTTTTTCATCCATCGGGTTGTTCCACATTTGATATAATCATTTTTTTCAGCAGTTTCCTCCTAGAATAAGCTGTAATATTTTCTGAAATCATGAATTTGGTTTTTTTAAAAATCCATGTTCTGCAACTAACTTCCATTCCATATAGAGGTTCGATGGAATATCTACATCATCTGGAATAATTACTTCAATAAGTTAAGAATATAAGTAATGATAGTATTAGAAATCCCATATGTGGTTTTCCCATGAAACGATCAAGTAAAAAATTCTATCTTTTTCATTTTACCGCATTGCCGATATACTAGAGTATTCACAAAATCATTAAATATTTTTCACACTATCAACAACCTCATTTTCATTGTACACATAATGTGTGCCCATATCAAAGTATTATTGGGTTGACATCCTTTCCTTATCATTATGACAAATAAACAGAAATTGGTCATATATCAAATTCTCAAATCTAGTCCTCTAATTTGGATCATCAGTATTTTGAGAATCCATTTTATCTAATTTGTGATACCACACATAATAGTTTGTTTGAAAACCATATTATTTTATATGGTAGATAACTTCTTTATGGACCAATCAAGGTCTTACAACAGAATTATAACATGTGAATTGTATGTGACCACTATCTGAAGCATTGTCAAATGTGAAATCTAAAAGGCTCTCTATTTTGTTTTTGAATATTTCTTGAGATCCAATAAGAATCATTAATCCAACTTCTATACATTTTGTAAAAAATCGTAATCAGTCATTTTGTGAATGAAATTAAATAATATTGATGTTTAATTGAAAATATATTAATGTAAATGAAATTTTTTCACTTTATATAAAACCATAACTAACACAGTATGTAGATACACATTGAAACATAGAATTAGAAATTATAGTATAGTATCAACATCGATTTTAGGCTGTGTAAGATAAAAAAATGACACATAGTAGAATTAAAAAAAAGGAGGTTTAGTTAAAATATAGAACAAAGTCCTTTCCAGATGATAGTAACCCACAAAAAATATCATTTATTTTAGAAAATAAAATGAACCATAACATGAATCACGTTTTACATGCTACAACTACAAAATAAGAAGTCCAAGATACAATCATCATTTATTGTAGATATTCTTGTCAAAAAATATAAAAGATAGAACAAGGAGAATTGAAGAAAACCCTTTTAAATAATAATATAAGTGATAAGTAAATATACATTAAACATAAACACAACTCAAATGTAGAATGAAACATAGAGGGTGAATAGCGTATTGATTTTTTGATGCAACTCAGTATTAGATCAACTTTGGTTGATCAATTGTCTTTAAATGTATACCTCATATAATATTAAGTGGTCCAATGAATCTTTCTCTTAGGTGTGGAAATAAATCACATTAAACAAAGATTTATGTGGAGAAGTAAGTAACATAGTACCTTCATATATTCCATACACCCATTTCAAGGAATTCATAGAATTCCCCCACTATTTTCTTTTCTTTTTTACAAAGGAAAAACATCTTCAATAATAGTACAATAGCATAATTTTTTTAAAAAATCTAATAAACCCCTGAAAATAAACTACAATAAAATGTACATAATTAAAAAAACTAATAGACATTATACTAAATACTATTGGATGAATTCATATGTTTATAATTCATTATTTCCAATTATTCATGGTAGCATTAAAAAAACACCATATTGGAAATCACAAAATGCCACTTGACATCAAATTTTATACCTATCCTTGAAAAGTTCATCATTTAAAACACATGTATATTTTCTAATTTCATGTAAAGTATAAATTTTTTCATATTTGATTATTTAACTATGGGACATATATTAATTTTTTCAAAAATGTTATATTTTAATTATAATCATACAAGTATATAAAATAATAAAACTCAACAAGAAGGGTACTTTAGATATGTCTAAGTAGGATAGTTATTCTCACTTGTGAAACTCTATGTAAGATGTGGCATTGGAAAATTATAATGTCAATGAAGAAAATACCAATTTTATTCATGTGTATCATTTCATTGAATTTGACTCAATGGTAATGATCATCAATATATAATCTTTTTTCACTACAGTTATATCTGTAAATTGATTTGGACTCTTAATGAATTTATAACTAGAGGAATGAGTTATAAATATGGATAGCCATTTTCTAGATTTCACTAAGGATGAGTTTTAGTGGGAGATCCTCATATTAAGTACCTAAAATATTTCATGAATTTTTTATTTGGTATCACATCCAATTATGTTGATATCGTTGTTTTTTTGTAATGATATCTCTCATGTAATAAGGAAACCACCATAGTTTCAGAGGCAATTTTATGAAATAAAAAGCTAATATTCCCCATAAGTCACACAATATATTGATGGAGTTTCAAAAATTTCATAAGATGGATACTCAATTATTTTTTTCTATGATATATTTACATAGATGTTGTCAGATGAGTTCTATAGATGAAATAGCATGTCTTACCAATATTATAGTGGGAATTCATTTAGCAGGAGCTTGAATGATTTGATGGAAACATGGAATAGAAACCTATGTGGATGCTTTGGATGGGTGGTGGTTACATTTTTAGTAGTGGGACTTTACCGTGATCATGAAAATAAAAATTGTATGGGCTATTATTACACTCACATTCAATAATAATTATCAAGTGGTATAATTTATGGTTCTGGTTTAGAGTGATTTTCATATAAAAATATTGTATCTTCGTATGTTTATTCAATATATGAAACACATGGGTGATCTTATATTATTATAACACACCGGCACTATGGAATTATTATTCTATGAAGATTTATCCAGTTCAATAGACATAGAGTCATCATTTGAATAGATATTCAACTGGAGGAATCATGTGTTATGATAGGGAATGTATGGTACAATGTGTTATCACCAGGAGGTGTGTTTAGCAGAAAGATAAGGAAAAGTTCAATATGAATTATTCAAAAAGGAAGGATGATTTCTATGGGTGGTTAAAATAGGAGTCTAAGTGCTTGAATTATTAAGATGTAATTTTTATACATCTAATGGTGGATTTAGTAATGATCTAGATAATTAATTTATGTTTTTGGTAGGGGAAGATTCCAGAATCCCTACGAATGTCTAGATTATATGAAGGAATTTATGAGGTTCATGAAATTAAAAATTTCATTGACAAAATACATATAATACTTCCATACATATACTATATCACCACATGATATCACATTAATATTTTTTCCACCAAATGGAAATCATGAAGACATGTGCTAGAGAAATAAATTGATGTTATATAGTGGTAATCTATTCATTTTTAGGTTTCCTTTTTGAGATACTGAAGGTCTGACATGAAAATATTTTCTGGTTAACTTTTTTATTATATGAATATTTCACTGGAAAAATCGATTAAAAAACAAAATCCTATTAAATATGGTAAAATTCAAGGGTGAAACAACTTTAATTTCTAATAATAATATGTTTATAATTAAATAATTGTTTTAAAAAATAGGTGTGGAAGAAAAAAAATGGCTTGAATCGAGGAGTGTTTGTAAATAATATGGGAGATGTTGTTTAACGTAAACCAAAACAAAAAACAAAAAACAACCCTGCCATTAAATAAATCCGAATGAAAAAAGGAATAAATTGAGGAAGAACATAAAACATAGTTATAACATATAGATTTGACGTGTAAGAACAAAAAAATTAATTTCTGGGAGAAGGGTTTACACGTTGGGAAGAATTGGAGCTCTCATTTAGGGCATAATGAGGGCGAATCAGGTTCTATTACTAGTTACTACATTTGTGGAATTTAATCCCAACGATTTTAAAAAACCATTGGGAACATTCGTGGGATTGAACTTATTCCAACGGATTTAATAAACAGTTTTGATATTTGGTAAAGTGGGGGTAAACTCACAATAGTTTTAATAGAACCAGAGGAATAGGGGGGTTGATCAGGGCCTATCCCAGCGGTTTCAGAAATCTTTTGGAAATGTGTCCCCTATCCCAATGATTTCAGATAACCATTTTGAAAAGTGTCTCTAATAGGTCCTATCCAAATGGGTTTTCAAACTGTTGGGAAATTACTCTCTAAAAGGTCTAATACAAATGGTTTTCATCAACCCTTGGTATAGTCACTATATCTTAATGGTTAATCTAAACCATTAGGATGTAGGTGTTATTATAGAAGGGATTTCTAGTAGTGATAGAGGAATATCCTATAAATTTGGTTAGGTAGAGATTATGTGGTTCTTACTAAAAATATATCCCTTTCTGGATAATGAATGTGGACATGGTTCTAGAATTGATTTATATAGGGGTAAAAACTCTGACAAGGTACATCAGGCCACACTCAACATAACCTGGTTCATGGAAACAGACCTTACGATGCACCTGGTTTGACACTCCCATGGGATACCCTTAGGATAATTAACATTTTATTTACAAACCACTAAAAATATTTTAATGTTGACATATCCTTGAATAAAACATGTTTAGGATTAAGATATTATCTATGCATAAATTTGAAATTTATATTAACTGTTTTTCTAGTTAAAAATTATTTATGATGAATTTATAACATAATTTAGTGTATTCCATTGTTTAATAACGGAGCCTGGTGAAATGAATGGAATCTGTATCAACACACATTTTCTATGTAGGGATATACCTTCTATATAATATAATTATTTTGCAATTGGATCTACAATTGGTTCTGAAAAACTTATACACATATTGGGATAGGCGGGTCAGGTTACGAACAATAATATTACTAATATGGAGCGTCGTAATCCACAATGTGGAGGAAAAATGTTATACCATATCATGAGACAAAGACCACCATCATTCAATGGAAATCCATTTGGATTTGAGTAATAGATCATTCCCTTAGAGAAGATATTTGACTCTTTAGGAAGTAAGGAAAGCGACAAAGTTATTATAGCCATTTATCATCTCTTAGGAGATGAAAATTGGTGGTGGACATTAATTCGAAACACAAAGGAACTGGAATAAATTTTTAAAAATGAATAAAATAATTCTAAGGAACTTTCCGTAGGAAAATATTTCACACATTAATAGAGAGAGAATATAGAACGAAAATTCTTGAATATAACTAAAAACCAGGATGGGAATGTTCCTAAGTATAAATCCAACTGTACAAGGTTAGTAAGGAATTCTATGGATTAAGTATGTAATGTAAAGTTAAATATTGATCGATTATTTAATGGTTTAATACTATTCCACCGGAGTGCATTGGTCTCCTAAAAATTTCTCATCATATGAAGATATATCCCCATGTGTATTCAAGACTTAAAAATAATTCTCTAAGTATTATGACATTAAATAAAATCCAGATAATAATATGAATTAAGAACACTCTAGAAAAGGAAATAAGGGAAGGGGAAGAAGGGAAGATTTTAATTTATGTCCAGAAATAATTATGGAAAGAAACACCATGATAATTTCTTGAAGGAAATGTGAGTTTGTTACAAGTGTGGAGAAAAAGCCCACAAAGCCTGTGATTGTAAGGGAAATAAAGAATCTACCAATTTTTAATGCTAAAATTATAAAATGTTGGTGCATTATGAAAATTATTTTCTTGAGCATTAAAGAAACTTTCCCAATAAAAGTACAAGGGAGAAATGTTATGATTTTTTGATCCCAACTCCTATGGTTGAAGTTCTAAAGGATGTGGTTGTAGGCACTTCAATCCTTTCCTATAACATAGAAAATACTTTAATTGATTCTGGATCATCACATTCATTTATATATTATTAGTTTTCCAAAATAATTATATATTAACTTTTGATTTAATAAAGGAGTAGTTAGTCAAAACTCCCAGGGGAATTCTAAATTCAAAAAAGTTTGTCTATCAGTCCCCTTTATGACACATAAACATGCTTTTTTAGTGACCTTATTATTATACTTGTAACTTAATTTGATATAATAATAGTTATTGAATGGATTTATAAATATGATTTGAAATTTTATTTGATGAAGAAGGAAATTATTATTAGAGAGGAAGATATAGAATTCCTTATCTTTAGAGGAGAACCTCATCGTCTGATTCTTATCAGGATCCACACCTAGAAGCTATTCTAAATAGAATTCATGGGGAGGATGATAAAACGTCATCTATGAATGTGGAATGAAATATTCAAATTTTGGGTGTACCTATGATATAAGAATACATTGATGTATTTACATATGATTTATCTTAACATCCTATATATTAGGATGTTGAGTTTTCTGTTGATTTAATTCCAGATACAAGGCTAATATCAAAGTCTCCCTATTTAATGGACACAATAAAATTATTGGAGCTAAAGAAAAAATGAGAGGAGTTAAGTAATAAGAGATTTATTCACCCTAGGTTTTCTCCATGCGATGCCCCTACTCTTTTTGTTCAGAATAAAGATGGATTTATGAGGATTTGCATTGACTATACAGAGAGAAATGCTATTTTGATAAATAAAAACCATTCACTTCCTCACATTGATGAATTATTTAACCAAACTTCATGGAGATCCATATTTTTCAAACATTGATATTTGATATGGATATCATCAATTGAGTATAAAGAAGGAAGATATTCCAATGACAACATTTCAATCCTGATATGGACACTATGAGTTTATATTAATTCCATTTGGGATGACTAATGAACCCTATGTTTTTAAGGATCTAATGGACATAGTGTTCAAGGAATACATTGATGATTTTCTGTGGTATTTATTAATAAAATAATGATATATTCAAAAACCTATGTGGAACATGAAAACCACTGGTGGATTTTTCTGAAGGAACTTAGGAGAAAAGACTTATATAGGAAGTTTTACAAGTGTGAATTATGGCTTAAAACCATTTCTATAATTGGATATATTCTCTCTAAGGATGGATTCTCATTTGATCTTGCGAAGAAAAATCTAGTTATAGAATGGACTACACCAAAGAACATAACTAAGGTATGTAGTTTTATTGGTTTATCAAGGTAATACTAGTGTTTTTTCATAATTCTTACCGATTAGATATCCCTTTAACCAAGCTTACTCGTAAATGGGTTAAGTTCATTTGGAATAAATAATGTAATGAATTTTTTTAATAATTAAATAATAATTTAGTGAATTCTTATATCATGACTATACCATCCAGAAATGGTGGATTTTTTATTTATAGTGATGCATCAAAGAAATGACTTGGATGTATACTTATATAGAATAATAGACTTATTGACTAAGATTCAAGGTAATTATAAACTCATGAACAGGACTATATAACCCATGATCTTGACTTAGCAGATGTAATCTTTTTATTGAAGATATAGAGAAAACACCTCTATGGTTAAAAATGTGAGATATATACAGATCAAAAGATCTTGAAATATATATTCTCAAAAGAAATAACTCAACATGGGGAAACTTTTATGGAAAAAGATACTCAAGGACATTGATTTGTAAATACACTACCACCTAGGTAAAGTGAAGAAGTTAATAAATTCATTTAAAAATAAGGATCGTTGAGTTTTGAAGGAAATAACGATTCAAAAGGATCATGTGTACATGGAAAATGTAAAGATGGATATGGGAATTATCAAGGGAGGTGAAACCTAAATATTTTTTAAAATTATTTCCTAACATATTTATTAGAAATGATTAAATGTTATTAGTATGATGATAAGAATTTTTAGAGGAAAATCAATGTTGTGAATGATAAGAAGTCAGAACAATTTGTAAATGAAGATGGAATTTTGAAATTTGAGAAAATTAATTATATTCCCTCTATACCAGGGCTAAAAAATAGATTTATTAGAAGATTCTAATATATATAATATCTCTATGCACCATAGTATCCCAAATAGGTATAGATATTTGAATTAACATTTTTTTTGGGATAATATGAAGCAGGAAAATGTTGATTATGTATCAAGATGTTTAGTCTGTCAACAGGTGAACTCTAGAAAAAATCTTAGACAAGTCATAAAACCTATGCCTATTTATACATAAAAGTGGGATGGAATTACTATGTATTTTTTCACTAGATTATTGGAGAGTCTATGAAAGAGTGATTCAATATGGGTAATTTATGATCAACTTACCAAATCTGTACATTTCCTCTCTGTAAAAAAACATTTTTTGTAGCGAACCAAATTTTTATCAATGGAATTTCTCCCTTATTATAATAATTTAAAATAGTATAAATCATATAAAATCACCTATAGAACAAAATAAAAACTTTATTAATTTTTAATTAATGAAATAAGAAGTATTTCAAGATGTTAAGGAACCAATACTGATGAAATAATAATTTGACCTCAAGAATTATAATATGAACCTTACGAATAGTAAACCATCCAAATGAATTGAATAATCATCCATGAAATTATAAATAAAATTTCATAATCTTATAATTTTATATTTGATATAATTATATCATAGTATAAGTAAGTATATATTTTAAATATTATTAATTAACAATTGGTATTTTTTAAGTCATAAATTTTCAATTAAAATTTTATGATTAGTTTCATAATTTAAAAGAAAATTTATTTTCATGAAATGATTTCATAAATTTATATTTTTATTTATTATTATTTAAATATAATTATATGAGTCCATAAGTAATTTTTCAAAGTGTTACAAAATCAGTTATAATTTTAAAATCTGTGTTTTTCATTTAAATGATGATTTCAATTAAAAATTAAATTAATCATATTTGGAAAATTATTTTCATAAATGGAGTTCATTTTATGATTCTATACTTCAAAAAATGGTTTGGGTGATTTTTTGTGATTTTTCCAAAATACATGAATTTTTGGTGAATAATAAAATATGATAATTTATGATAAACGCTAAAAGCCTAACTTTTTTAGTCATTCGTGAGACATGGATGACATAAGTGAACATTGTTTAAAAATAAAATGTGATAATTACTATATTTAGTCATAATAGTTCTCACTATTTCTTTTCTTGATCCAAATAATAATCCAATTATTAAAATAATAGGAAAACACCCCTCTCCTCCACTATAAATACCACCCTCACCCCGTATTCTCCACACACCATTGAATCTTGGAGGCATGCGTAAATTATTCCCAATAATCATCCCTAGAACCTCTCTCACATCCATGATCTCTTTATCGCACCATAATACCACTCCTAGGTTCCTTGAGGAAGATCTCAACTGGAGATTTCTAGAGGTAAATCCTCTCTCCATTTTATCTTGAAAATGAAATCATCACCTGTGATGTGTCAATTTACCATCATCGTGGGTGATGATAGTTAATTTTCATTAAACCATTTTAGGGCTTTTAATATTACAATTAAATGTTTTAAAAAATATTGTAAATTTTATGTTATAACCCCTTTTATGTTCTTGATATAACTTATACTCATAACACTAAATGATAAAACAAAATGAGTTCATTATGTTCTAAAAACTACCCAAATTATCCTAAAACGATCATCATTAACTTTAATCTAATGAAAAACAATTATGGTATATAAACAATCCTTTTTAAGATCATTTATTATTCTTAAAGATCATTATTAACATATAATAACAATTCTAGATGTTTATCCTCATTTTAAACAAACATCCATTTATGTATACAAATGAACCGATCATGACAATTAAAAAAATGTACACTCTCAAACAACAAAATTAAACTCTATAACTAATAAAAAGGACCATAAATAAATTTACAAAACCATAATGAATTTTATTCATGTACAAATGATGTTTTAATTGTTAATTAATTTATCTAATGTGATTATACATGACATTAAAGTGAAGAATGGTTTTGGACACATGGTAAGGGGGATTCTCAAACCCAACTCACATTCCTTGGGTTTTCCCACTTTCACCCACTTTTCAGTATGAATATTACATAAATATAATTTTTCATCATTATCATAACTTTTCTGGGATATTCATTTTATCTAATTGATATTATGACAAACAAAATATTTTCCAAAAGAACTCTTCTTTTAAAAAAACACACTTCTTGAGATTGTTTCTTCTTCACTCAATGTTGATTATTCTTATATCAATTATATTATTCCCAATTTCATTTGGAAACCAAAATTTTGTGAATGTATTATTTATTAAATCAAAACCATTCCTTCCCATGGGTTATTTTATGTCCAATATTGATATATGTTCTTTGCAGCATGCATGATAATGTAAATGTAATGATATGATGAGTCCACCTGGAATTATATAGTGAAAAGTAATTGATAAGATGTGACAGGCGAACCTAGAATTATATAGTACTCTAATGCATTTGTTAATGTGATTTATCTCAAGTGGAATTTGAAATATGCATGATCAAGATTCATGTTTTTTTCATAACTATGTGTGGTAATTGACCACTAAGACACGATGTTTCATTTTAATACATTTATACATTCCATGCATTTATCTAATAGTTCTTCTCCTAATGATGATTTTATGACTATTCTCATCCAATTTCATATAGTTTCATAATCTTACCTATTGAATTTTTGGGATTTTTATCTTAGCCCATTTTGATGTATATTTATCAGTGACAAAATGTACTAAGGAGAATGAAAGGGACAATAAGAATATATAGATGAAGGAATTAAATAAATGTTTATATTTTACTTTTTAAATGTTATGTATCGTTAAATAAAAACACTAAACCTTTGTATACTTATTGTGTAACATTTTTATGTTGATGATGTAATAGTAATTTATGAAAATGCAGGGTCACTGTAATTTTCCACGGGATCACCTAGCGTGAATCTCTATGAATGAAGTTTTATGACCTCATGGAGATACTCTTTAAACAGTTTTTGATCTTGATCCATGATTTACTTCAAAATTCATGAAAATTATATAGAAATATTTGGATACTAAGCTCCATTAAAGAACTTTTTATTTCCCTCAAACTAATTAGCTATTTGAAAGAACTATTAAAATATTAGAAGAAATGTTGAGGTCCTAGTCACTTGAATTTAATGGTATATGGCCTTAGTATTTACCTTTGGTAGAGTTCACCAAAAATAATAGTTTCTATTCATGTAATCAAATGGAACCATATAATGCACTATATGGAAAATAGATTTCGAACACCAAAATGTTGAGATTAAGTTGGTGAAAGGAAGCTTGTAGTCCTAGAGCTTATGGGGGAAACAACAAAATAGGTAAATACTATTCAAACCCATATCAAAGAAGCACAAAGTAGAAAAATAATATGTAGATAATTAATGGAAAGATTTGGAGTTTCATGTGGGAGATCTTGTCTTCTTGAAAGTATCTCCATGGAAGGGTGTTATAGGATTTGGAATGAAAGGGAAACTAAGCTTCTGGTACATTGGAACTTTTAAAATCATGGGGATAATTAGTTGTGTGGATTATCATTTGGAAATTCATCCAAGCCTTTATAAAGTACAAAATTTGTTCCAAATATCTTTTTTAAGAAATTAAATGATAGACCCAATGCATGTATTCACTTATAAATGAATATAAATGAAACTTGATTTATCTTACTATGAAGGGAATATCTAGATTATGGACACTTGATAATAGTGTTATGGAATCTAATAACTTGGCTGGTGAATGTACTTTAGAAAAATAATAAACCTGAATAGGAGACATGAGAACCATTGTAAATTATGTGGACTAACTACCCCAATAATTTTATATGGTGTCATTTTGGAAATTTTGATGAAGAATTTTTTGTATGAGTAGAGAATGTAACAACCTGAAATTTTATCAATGATGTTTACCTTCTTATAATTAGTCTATATAGTATAAATCACATAAAATCATTATATAAACACAATACAAGCCTTATAAATTAATAATGAATAAAATAAGAGTTATTTCTAGAATGTAAAGAACCTATACCGATAGAATAACAACATTACATTGGAATTGTAATGTGACCATTTAGAATATTAATCCGGCTAATAGAATAGTAAATTCATATATGAGAGTATAAATTAAATGCAGCTATATTATAAATGAAAATATGATATATTTGTATCTTTTTTATATAGATTAATATTTTAAAATTGATAAATTAAGTGTTGATATTTTATAAATATTATATATTTATTTAAAATTTTATAATTAAAAAAAATTTGAAAATAAAATTTATTTTAAAAAAATATATTCAAAAATTAATAAATTTTGGTATTATTATTATAAGATATTTTTATGAGACCTTAATTAATTTTATAAATTGTTACAAAATCAGTTTTAATTTTAAAATCGATAATTTTAGAATAAATAACTATTTTATTTAAAAATTAAATTTCTTAGACAAATAATAATTTTTTAAAATTTCTTTATTTTTTTATTATACCAGTCAAAAAATGGTTCTGGCCCATTTTCGGTATTTTGGAAAATAGTTTAATTTTTTGGTGAATAGTAAAATACGACAATTTATGGTCTTTAACATCAAAAGAAAATAAATGAATTATTGAGTCACAATGGAGTCATGTATGATGTATGTAACCATAATATCCAACTCACATGCTTTTTTTACTATATTTAGTCATGTGAATTAAAACTATTCATAGTGTTGATCCAAAATAATAAACTAATGAATTAAATAATCTAAAAGCATTCCTCTCCTTCACTATAAATACCACCCTCACCACCCCATCTCCTAACAACAAAAAGGCCTTGAATCGTGATTATAATCTTCAGATTTACTCTCCAAAACATCCCCCCCAAGTAATTATCTTCTTTTACTCTCCCAAAATACCATTTCAATGTCCCTTAAGAATGTTCTCAAGGAGAGGAATTCAAGAGGTAAAATCCATTTTCATTCATTTAATTTTCATTCCATTTCATTTCTTATCCTTCACATAAATATTATGTCAAAACATGTTTGATACCAATATTATCTTATATATAGTATAATTGTTTTATTTTATTTCAAAATCCATTACCAAACCTCTTCACATCCCTCTTTTATTCTATAAATGAAAACATCATCTATGATGTGTCGATTTACTGCCATCATGGACGATGCGTTTTCATTTTCCATTACCTCCTAAAAGTAAGGTCATGGAACCATTATATATATTTGATCCCAATTATAATATGAATATTAAATATTATTTAGTGTTTTAGAAGTAGTATATACAAAAATATTAATTAATCTGACAAGATTAGTTTGTGGTGAATAAAAAACACCAAAATAATCCAAATAGAAATCATTATCATTTTGCTAAAACCCATCATCATATCTAGAAATTAATAATATATACAACCATTAAATATATAATAAGTTCATTAAGAACAAATAATTTAAATTTTGGATAACTATTCCCATTTTTTATGATCATTGATATAAAAACATAAGTGAACCAATCATGAAAACCAAGGAAAAGAACACTTCTGAATGAAGAATCTGAATCTTATAACTCATAAAAAATAACCAAAAATAAACTTATTAAAATTATAATAAATAGAAAAATGTTTAATATGTTCTGAATTAAATTATTAATTAATCTAATTTTATTATCCATGATTTTAAGTACATGTGAATACAAATTTCATACATAAGGTAAGGGTTTTCTCATCCCACTTTTATTTCCATGAGATATTCCTTATTCACCACTATTATTTTATATGTAGTGTATATATACTAAACATTTATGTATCATATAATGAATATATTTATTTTCATGTTATTCAATGTTTTATTTTATGATCATTATTTTTAGGGGGCAGATGGTTCAACTTTTTGCAAAGTAGTAAGGGATTCTACTCGAACATCCAGTTTTCATTCGGGTCATGCTTAATCTCTCTTTATCCTAATTTAATTATTATCTATTTTTATATAATTCTTATAAATTATGTATATATGTTCCAAAATCATGTATTCTAATCATTTCATCCTTATTATATATGAAATACCAGATCTTATAAAGTTATCTTCTCAATTCTTCCAGATAAGAAAGCCCGATTAGCTAGTACTTCCCTGTTTTTTACACATTTTCAAGTGCACTAGATAATCTGTTTTAGGAAAATATTATTTTATAAAATCACAAATTTTTTCATTGAAAACTATCTTTTTTTAATTTCTTGTTTTATAAAAAAATATTCCTTTTCTTGTCAAAAATACTCTTTAGTATTTTCTATTAAACCGTGCTAAAGCAGCTGATTTATAAAGATTTTTAAATGATCTTTTTAATTATTTTCACTTTAGTTTGAAATAATCTATGCCTAAAATATAATTTCATTGTCCCTCCATTTTTATATCTGGGACATACATGTTACAATATCATTTTATGTAAAAATACATAATAATTTTCTTAAAAAACTATTCCTTCAAAAGTAAAATGTGTATTTCTCTCAGAAATTTCCCAATGAATTTATTAGAGTATTTTAATCTATCATTAGGATTCAAATATTTCAATGTGGTATGAGAAAATTTGATTTAAAGATATATATTTAAATCAACTATATGAAATATGTGGAATGCATTGGACTGTGTAATTGATGAGTGGAGCTCGCACTAACCCCTCAATGCATCGGTAGGTATAATGAGACAAATTAGACTGGGTTTTTACCCATATATGTATGGTTTCTTGGATGATGAATTGATGTTATATTTTTGAAGTCTGATATTATGAATACCCTCATTGTTTTATTATTAAAAAATCCATGTGATTATTTGACTAGTATAATACACATGTTTATGTTTCATTATGCTATGATTATTTATATAGAGTTATTTATTCTTCTTTTAATCCTTCCATATTATGCTCAGGATTTTTTTAATGAAATTCACCTTGCCTTATTGTTTTTGAGAATGATATCTTCTGTTTTATTTTTTACCCTTTCTACGAATCTGATATCACCCATTTTTTATGTTTATTTTTCTCCAGGACGCAGGGGTTTAGATTATGAATAACTTATAGGGATAATCTAGAAGATAATGGGTGTTTCCTATGAAGATTCTATGTTGTGTTTACCTTTAAATTTGTAGTGTAAAACTTATTTATTTATCATGTTTTCTAAAGACACTAAACTATTAGGTCATTTGGGATGCGATCTCTTATTCATTTTATCGATGTAATTAAATAAGGCACCAACTATGGACTACTGGGGTTGGGGTCTTTACACAGGCCCACTTCCCATCATGGAAATTCATAGTTCTCTTGGATTATATGGGTACTACCAGAATATTTCATGGAGTTTCTCAAGTTTTTGTAACCTTATTTCATAGATAACACTAAAAGGGGTGACATATGTATGAAACAAGAATGTGAGTAAAGCTTTAAGGTGATCAAGAGCCAAATTAACACACCTGTACTCAAAATACAACAAAGTGGGGAAGGTGTTGTGATATAAAATGATGCTTGAAAGAAAGGATTGGGTTTTTTACTCATGAATAATGATAAAGTGATAATCTACGCCTCACAAGATTTCAGGATCAATGATAATAACAACCCAAAACATGATCTAGAGTAAGGAGATATGAACTTTCCAATGGAGATTTGGTGGCACTATCTCTAAATTGAGAGGTGTGGAATATATACTGTTAATAAGAGTCTAAATTATATATTCACATAGATGGATCTCAACATGCATCAAATAATATGGTTAGTTCTTATTATAGACTATGTTTTCTCTATTCACTACCATTAGAGAATGATGAACAAGGTAGACGATGCTCTTATTAGAAAAGAACCTACTACTATGTCTATGATGGGGATTGAGAAAGACCCTATATTCATGGATAAGAAAAGGATGGATATATATATTATAATAAAAGAGAATAAATCCTACCATTTCCAAATAATAACCCAACCATCTATCTAATAGAAGATCAAGGAGGCACAAAGGGATGATCTGGAGCTATAAAATAAGATGGAAGTAGAAAAGGAAGGGAGGCTACATGAGTTCTACATCGATGATAATGGCATGACTTGGTTTGGAACAAGGCCACTTGTGCCTTCATAACCTGGGATAAAGAAGGATATATTGTATAATTCCCATTGGGAATCTCTCTCCATCCATTCCAAAAGTACCAATTTGTACCACGATCTTCAAGAACACTTCCGCTATGACAACATGTAGATGGAGATTGCATAGTATATCCCAAGTTGTTTAGTATGATAGAAAGATAAAGAAGAGCAATAGAATTCCAAAGGGATGATTAAACCATTACCTATAACCCTGTGGAAATAACTACAACAAAACTAGGTTTATCGAGTGCCAGGTTTTTAACAGCACTCGCTTAAAGCGCTGTTAAAACCGCCCTCTCTCAGTGTTAGAAAAAAACACAGTTAAATATGATTTTTAGCAACACTTTTTTATCACTATTAAATGTGGTATTTAATAGCTCAAAAATTTTTGTTAAATGTGACCCTTTATCATCTCTTTTAAAAAATAACTGATATCCCCCCCCCTTATCAGTGATAGAAGAAATCACATTTAAAATGGTAATTTATCATCACTTCTAAAAAAGCGCTGATCAGGGGGTTATCAGCACTTCTAAAAAAGAACATATAAAAGGTGGTATTTATCAGTTATTTTTTAGAAGTGGTGATAATTTCCACCTTTATCAACACTTTTTTACTAGCACTGATAAAAGTTATATTTCAAAATGAAAAATATTTCATTAACAGACACCCGTAACAGAAGTTATGGATGTTTAGATGCCTTGTGGTCCTTTTTGGGCCTCAATGTAAGTGATAAAGGGTACCATCAGGTCACCATGGAGTATATCTCTTCACAATATTTGAGTTGATATGTGGAAGTGGAAGAAAAGACTCCCAGTTCGTATGTTACTGCTATCAAATGTGAAAAACCGTAAAAACCCCTAAAACCCTAAAAACCATGAAAGGATCATAAATTTCAATATTTAATTCCATTAAAGATCAAACACTAGTTATATAAATTCATATAAATTAGATAAGACCATGTTATATTTAAATTTCATGAAAAATAAAGGAATAAAATTTATTATAGTTTCAAAAGAGTCCAAAATCAAACTTGATCTTCAAATGCCCATAACTTTTGATCAGTTTGTCTGTTTGGGATCTACCACATATCAAATAGAAGAGGCAAATGAGTTCTATTATATGTAGTTATATTATTATTAATTTGATAATTTTACACTTTTTTACTAAATATGTCTGATAAATCCTTTGAAACAGATTTCTTAGTTACAGACCCCAATTTCTTAAAACTCAGATGACTATAACATCATAACTGGTTGTGTGGTTAGCTTATAATTCATATCATATTTAATCTCGTTTCTGGATATTAGATTATAGAAGTTGTGGAGAAGAAACAAACTCTCGGATCCAATGCTTTGGTCTTTTTAGTGTTTTATGGGTTCTAGTGTTTTCAGAGTTTCATAATGTTTTTATGTGTTTTAATGTTTTTATAGTTAATATCCATTTTAGAAAATATATATATATATATATTTGAATTTATAATATATACATATACATATATATAAATATATGGATAAAAACATATAATTATATATATATAAATATATAGATATATCATAAAATGTAATAGAAAACATTGTGGTTTGTGGAAAAGGAATTGCTATATAGGCTGGAGGTCCCAAGGATGAAGCTTTCTAGAGGTAGGGTTGCACAATAAATCATTGATAAATTGGGTGGGGGAAGAACTAATAAATAGGGCATGGGAGGTATTGATAAAGTGTAAGGGGAGGCACTGATAAAGGGTTTGGGGGAGGCGCTAATAAAGAGGCGGGGAGGGCCTGAAAAAATATATACCCATTATTACAAGGGCCTTTATCAGTTGTCTTTTAGAACTATTAAAGGGGACCTTAAACTGCATTAAAAAAGTGTTGATAAAGGGTTTTTTATCGAACTAAAAAAACTAATAAAAGCCCCCTTAATCAGTGTATTTTTTAGTACTGATAAAGGTGGCCTTTATTAGTTCTTATTACGAGAACTATTAAAGTTAATCCTTTAACATCTCTTACATTATTATCACTTATATAGTACTGATAATTCCCTTTTACTAGCACTTTTAAAGGCCCAATTTGCAGTTGTGAAAGGTGGAATGTCACTATATACATTTTCTATATTTTATCAATGAAATTTAATGAAAATATTGTTATATGGGTTTTGGTGAATAAACTGACCACAAATTCCCACTTCATATCTATTTAGGATTATTTCTCACTGAAAAAATTTCCTAGATATATGTAAAGGATGTCATGAGGTTTCATGGGGTTCTACTTTCAAACATATCTACCCATGATCCAATGATGACATCTCAATTTTGGTGAATTCACTAACATTATTTGAGTAAAAAATTTAATTTTATAAAGGCCTGTCACTCCAAAACTAATGGAAAATATAAAAGGAATATTCAGACCCTTGAGGACTTTCTAAGATCTTAATAAATGTAATTTATAGTTTATGGGATCAACATCTCCAATTAGTTGAGTTCTTATATAAAAAATCATCTACTCGAGTATTCAAATGGCTTCATATGAAGCTCTGTCTGAGAAGCAATGTAGAATTATAAATTATTAGTATGAATTTGTAAAATTAAAGATACTTGGACCTGACCTTGTATAATAGATGAGAGAGAATAATAAATCCATCCAACAACATATAAAATGTTCCTAGAGTCGAAAAAAAATTTATGATGAAAACCATCGTAGGGACATGGATTTTGATGTTTTTGAAAACATTTTCTTTCATATATCACCATGGAATAGATTCATTTGTTTTGGAAAGAAAGGGAAGATTAGAAAATGGTACATTTTCACCTATGAGTTCCCTAATAACATAGGAGTAGTGGCCTATCGGCTTGAACTTCTACCATGTATAGTTCAATTTCATAACAGGTTCCACATATCACTCATAAGTAAGTACTTATATTCTCCCTCACATGTACATAGTCCATAGGTGGTAAAATTAGAGAAATATTTCTCATATGAAGAGAATATGGTGAATATCTTGGACCATAGAGATATGTTTCTATGAAACAAGACAACTCACCTTGTCAATGTGTTGTGGAATAACCATAGGTATGAAGAGGTGCTGCGATATCCATGGGAACAAATGAAATAGAAGTGCCCTCAACAATTCTAAATTGAGAATATAAGTTGAAATTTTGTGGTTTCAATTTATAAAGGGGGAGTAAAATATTAATCTGGAGTTTATAAATGATATTTGTTTTTTGAAATAAATGTGTATTGTAATATACTATATAGTATTATACACATAATGAAATGGGAAAAGTTTATTTTAGTAATAAATACTATTAAATTAATCATAATAAAAACTAATTAAAATCCCAAACACTAAAATGGGAAGGAAAATGTATAATAGAAAATATAAATGGGAAAATATAGATCGTTACAATCAACTTGAATCATCACCCCACTAACAAAACTATATAAAATAAAACAATTATTTGTAACCAAGAAGTATTATAAATTATAGAAATATTGAATATTAAGTGGAATTAAGATGAATAATTTAGTGAAATAATGATGTTGTGTTTATAGAATTTATAGTGACTATTTAAATTGAAATGTGACCTTTGGGATAGTAACCCGGTTGTTTGGAATAATAAACCGACCATTGGAATGGTAATATATCCTCAAATTAACAATATGTAAAATGACTAATATTTATAATTATTAATATTAGTAAATATAAATTTAATAATTCTAGAAAATAAATACAATGATTACAAAACTCAATAAAAATATAAGTACATTTTTAATAAACTATATTTTAATGTATTTTATTAAAATCATAATTTTTTATATATAAAATTAAATTTAAATATGTTATAAATTTATATTGATAAAATTAATATCATTTTTAAAATAGAAAAGATGAAGTTTCCTAATGGTTATTTCATGGTAATTTTCTAAAATAATTCAATTTTTTAGGTGAATTTTAAAAATACATTTTTTACGTAACCGATGTATCTTAATTTACATAATTCATGATGTTACAATGAAAAAGGAATTTCAATAACATGAGGTTCTGGGATGATATATTATATTTTATAATTCAGTAATTAAAATACCAAAAAACATAATTTCTAAACCTAAAAATAACTTTCCAAAACCTAAAGTCAAAATTTATTTAAAATAACAATTTCTCTAATTTTTTCTACTTTAAATTTTAATTAACTAATTAAATTGATTTATAAATGGTATTTAAATAATTAAAACCATAATTTTATATTTATTTATAATTTAATTTTTCAGAAATCCACTATTACTGGTTTTACCTTTGATATAATATTTTATTCAATATTTTATTAAAAAAATACCCTTATCCTCGAGTATAAATAACTCATCTACCTCCCCTTGGAAAACCACTCATTCCAGAATTTACAATCCCAAACTAATATAAAATCCTCCCAATAAATTCTATTAGAATACCTAGGTATGTTATAGAGTAAACAAACTCATACAAGAGAAGTTACACCAATGATTAAGTAAGTTACGATTAACTCTTATTCTTTTTTATTTCTTATTATTCTTTACTTTTTTCATCACCCATTTTACAAAAAAAACATATAATATTAATTAGTTCACAATTAAACTATATATTAAAGATATTAACCTTCTGTAAGTATCATATTTACTATATAAATAAATTTCGATGTTCTATTTCCATCTTGTCCAATAATGCCCCGTCAAAGGTCGGTTAACCACCTATGTAGACATTTACATGTCAGCACATATAACTATAATTCTGGATATATATTATAGTCTATATATGATATATTAAATTTTCATTATATGTATTATAATCTTATATAATTTATTATACTATTTTATAAATTAAATTGAATAATTTAGCGAAATCGAGGGAAAATGTGAATGTTTTAAGTAAAACATGATAAAAAATGACTACCCTATAAACATGGAAATTAAGAAATATAATAAAATGACTATAATTAATAAATTTTGGTAAAAATTAAAATAAATCTCTCCTTTATAAATTTTTTTAATAAATTTATTTTTATTTTTTAGGAGGTGTAAAAGTGATAAAATAAAGTATAAATAAATATAATAGGATTCTCAAACACAACTCCATTTATTTGGGTTTCCCCTTTTCCACATAAATTTCAGAATATATATTCCTTTAGTGTTTTATAAATATTATTTCAGTATTATTCCATTTTTTAAGGGTTATATATGTTTACACCTTGGTTTTGAAGCTGAATAAAATGATCATTGAAAAATATATTTCTTCCCAAAATAAATCTTCATCTATTTATATATTGTTTCTTATCCAAAGAAAAATTATATTTTATTCCAAATTATGATCTCCCTTTTTCATTTAAGAACCCCCAATGATTATTCATGAATGAATTCTTATGAAATAATTCTGAAACCCATTCTATTCTATGGGTTATTTGAATACTATAATTTTTATATATTCTATTTTGGATTCATGATTATGTAAATATTGTGATGTGATGGGTTCGTACGATACATTATACACCAAAAATGCATTTAGAAATGCAATGAATCTCAAGAGAAAATGTGTAATATTTGTGAATAGGATTCTATATTTCTTAAAAATTTTGATTTCTTGATTATATAGATATGTTATTGGTGAACACGATGCTAGTTTTATTCACAACTATATCTGGTATTTGGCCACTATGACATGATGATTTTTTTTATGAATTACCATATTCCATTATTTTATCATAAACATTCCCTTGTGATGTTTATGATGATCCAAATATTAAGATATGAGGACTATTATCATTCTCACCTATGTTATATTGATCCATGTCAATTATTCATCCTCATATATATAATTTAACTCAACACTTTCTTTAATGTATATCCTCAGTTTATTACATATACAAAGGAGAATGTGGAATTTTAAGGATATAGTTGAAGGATTTTAAAAAAATATTTATGTTTTTGTATGTTCAAGTTATGTTTGAACCTAAAGATTCTAAGACACTAAAACATTTGATTTTGGATTTGTATCTCTATTATATTTTTTATATTAAATTTGATGTAATGGCTATGTAATAAAAAGTTAGGTCACTATACGCAGCTAACAGACCCCTTGGGATTCAAATGAGAGTGTGAGGGTGAGGGTGATCATGTGAGAGTGAATCCTCATTTAGGGGGAAAACCCTCTCAATGTTAAAAGGTTCATTTCATAAAAAATTGCTTATTTTGACACTATAGGTTCTTTAGCCACACAGTTATCCATACCATTCACCCCCTACTGGGCTCCTAGATAACCTCGCAAGGGAAGGATGCATTGTTTGTAAAACCATACTTCTACCATATGGTTTGAATATATAAATTATAGAATATATTGTACAAATTCCACAATGTCTATAAAACTATGCTTCTTAATAATGAAACCTAATTTTCATGCTCAAAACTAATGGTTTTGAATAAAATTTAATCATAGTGGAAAATAAAATAAAAAAAAATCCAAAAATAAATAAAATATTATATTATTGTTTGTTCGGGATGTCAAGATTCTCCCCATCATGAAAATTGTTCCCCTATAAATCCCTCAAAGGTTCAATTGATCATTCCCCTAGGAAAATAATAATTACCACTCGAGATGAGACACACAAAAAATGTCTCATATACCCAAACACAACCTAAAAATATTAAAAACACTAACCCCTAAGAAATAAATCACTAAATAATCCCATCATAGTTGGTCATGGATCCCTATGAGAATCTTTTATATGGATAAGGACCCAATATAACCAAACAACCACGATCAGGTTTGTGTGAGGTAAATAGTGGGAATCAAACTAGCAATGAGAATTAAAAATACCCTTGTAACAAGAACACAACTACTAGAAGAGATGGACCTCTACAAGTTCCCTCTAATTTTATATCGTGACCATTTTATAACTCTTGTTGAACATTGATTCCCATGTCAAAATAAACTCATGATTTATATGGAGAACCAAATCAATAAGAAATAATGTGTGGAATGAGAAATACCACTAATTCATAATAATAATATTTATAATTTCCAAAAGGAAAATTCTATTAAAATATAATTATAAATAATTAACAACTTCATCCTCTATTTTAAAATAAAATTTAACACCACATGATACAAAAATTAAAATAAAATGCAAATACAATAAAAAAGAAACTTTAGATTGATCTCTCATCAATGGTGTGATTCCCCATCTATATGAAAATAATATTTGAGGGAGTCGATGTAGCTCCTAAGAACTTATAGGTAACACCCATGAAAAATTTCTATATGTGACCAAAATAACTACATGTAAAAAATTATTTGGTTCTTGTTGATGTAAATAATTATTGTTCCCTGAATTCCCACAAGGATGGAAGTCCCATAATTTACTCTTGGATGAATCTAGTGAGAAGAAACACATCGAACGTTTCATTATAATTCCCAAAAAACAAGATACATATTTTTTAACATTTTATCTTTTGAAAAAACCACCACCTATTCTAGGGATACGAGAGAAATCAACCATATTTATCTCTTGATCTAAAACAACATTATCCCAAACAACCTACTTCACCACATCCTCATAAGTGTCTAGTTTAGGCAAAAAAATTGAAAATATAATTTTTGGTCAAAGGCCCCTTTTAAAGAATAGATCATTCAAGGATTAATCTTTAAAAATATCTAGATGATAAGACACAAACATAGAAAAAAATATTGGTGCACTCTAACATTTTTGAGTCACCTTATTAAAAATTTTATAATTCTACAACCTTTGGTACCCCCTATACTTTAGAAAATTAATTCCAGAAGAAAAAATCCTTAAATTTTTCCCATGAGTGGTATTATTGTGGGTTTTCCTAAATTATTGACTTCTACTACTTCCAAATCAGGCATTCAAACATGAATTTGTAAAACACGAGCATGAGTCTTAAGAATCTCAATTTGAATATGTTTTTCAAGGTTTTTCATCCATTCTTCAGGTTCCTTATTTTTGGGTTCCCAACAATGTAATGAAGATAAGACTATCAAATCATTTATACAAAATTGTTATTCTTGAGGTCTATGATAAAAGAAACTAGGTTTCATCTCTAGATCATAAAAATAAGACAAATCAAATGAGACTTGATCAACTAAAAAAAATTTAGTGGATGGTCCAACCACATATCCCCTTCCGTAGAGCTTAGTGGGGGTGTAAATTTAAATTAAAAGAATAAAAATAAATAATATAATATCTTATTAAAAAACTCCACATTCAAACAAGAAACTAATAATACAAACTCAAAATATTATACAAAAAACATTAAATAATTAAAAACCTCCATATACTAAAAATAAAATACCATGAAATGAAAAAAATATTAAAAAATTTATCACTCATCAAAATGTTAAATTTCTGTTTTGGAAATCCAATTTTAAAAACTAAATGAGACATAAGAAAAATTTCTATTACTAATGGAGTTCTATATATCTATACATATGTGCACATATCAATTTCTTCTTATATATATCCCCAATTACATACAATATTTCACTTACCACACACATTTAAACATATGTGAACATTCATAATAAATACCAAGGGTCACTTCATTAAATCATTATTTAAAATAGCATAGGAAATTAGAATCAACCCTTTTCAACAAAAATACATTTACAAATCTCCAATCCAATTTCCACTCCCAATTTCTGCAAACTCTTCATAATCTAAAACAATTTATATTTCATTTTAAAACAATAAAAGATTTATATTTTAAAAATCCAAATTTGATAAACTAAATATCATTATAAAGCCCAATGGGAACACCCATAAATCAAATTAAGCAAAAAAAATGATTCAATATAGGCATCCTAACACTCGATGAATAAAAATTACAAAAACATCAGAGATAAGTGTTCTATTCATAGTTAGACCATAATGTTTAATTGACCATGAAATAACCGTACAATGCTAACTAGAGGTCAATATTGGTATTTATATAGTCCGCACATTGTTTTACAAATCAATAGAGTAACTTTATACCATATAAAACCTTTAAAAAAACACTCTACGATTTGGAATTTCTCAATACAAAACACAAGCTCTCAATACAAATCATAAACATTAAAAAAGACAAAAATGATTTAAAACAACATTGAACTAAGCTCAGATTCAAGACACAAATATCCTAGACTGATGTGGAAATTGAAGTGCCTTTCCAGATTGGTGGTGATCATGCTCCTACCCATGACTAAACCCTTAAATTTTAAAAATCCTTTCTCTAAACAACCAAACAACCCTAAATAAGAAGAATAACCTCATTTAATACCATTTTTTACCAACAATCCCCAACCATCCTTTCACTGAATTCTTGAACTGACTTATGATAATGGTCAAAGGGTGTTCTCGATCTCTACGTCTTGGAAAATAGTGTATGGGCATCATAAGAACAAACATGGGAATGGATTTTCCTAAGAAATTATATAAATAAATGGTGGAATGTAAATACAATTTTATCATAGTCGATCCATATGTTGGACATACAAGATAAAATAAAAATAAAATCATAAAGTAATAAATTAATAAATAACTACTACAAAATGTAGTAAAACCATTTGTGACAATTTTAATAAAATAAGTTCATATAAAATAAGACTATTTATAAACCTCCATGTGACTATATGAGTCACAAACTGACAAATGAACCAAAATTATGTTTGGTTACAAATAGATAAGATGGAACCTGTATCTTAAATTTATAATGTTGGCATGAGCATCAAGATTCTCAACAGCGATTCAAAAAGAGAAATGACAGCCTTTGGATTATCTTTAAAAATAAAATCATTTTATCCTAGTTTGAAAATGTAAATATATTAAAAAAAGTTTTTCCTTTCATTTTTAATACTTTTAGCAAGGTGATACCTTAAAAAATCTATTTCCCTTTTTTATTTTTGAAAACCATTCCAATGTTGTTACATTCTCCATAAAACCACTTATAATGAGGAACATGGGATAAAATAAGAATTTTTTTAGAAAAATGTAGTGGTGGAAACCATTTCATTAAAGTGCCAAAAAATTTTAGAAAGTAGTTTTTTTGTAAAATTGGCGTCACATGATCACATGATATGGTCAGGAAGGTATGTAATATAAAAATTAACAAACATAAAGGAAATAAGTACCAACACTAGATACCGACTACCAAATCCTCCATCCCACGATGTTACCCTAACTATATTGTCCAAGGGGTATCTCCCATGAGAAGACAAGTTGATATCAGGGGGCATTAATCAAAGCAGAATACTAAACCTGTGTAACATGTGTCCCCAGAGATCAATACTAATTAAACAACGTTTACAATGATGTGTAACAGGAGGTGCGTTTTATCATTCTATAATATACAAAAATATCATAATAACTTCTTGAAAAATAACACAATAAATTTCTCACCTATGAACTTCCTTTTAAGCACAAGACCTTTTTCATTTTGAAGATACATACACAATATATAAGCCCCCATACAAGGATTATAACATATGGATTATACATTTCAAACATTTCCACACCATTAAATGACTATCCCAATTCCACAATAAGGGGGACTTCCTTAATAGGGAATTTTTAATCATAAGAACACACCAAAATGTACCAACTAGGTCTCATCTGTTTATAAGGATATATTTTTTCATTAGAAAACCACTTTTTCACAAAACGATCTTATTCTAAAACCATTTCTCATAATTAAAACAAATACTACATGATTTATATATAAGCACACCATTACCTCAATTCAATTTTCTCCCTCCCCTTGAGTGTATTTTTGAAATGATAGAGTCCAAATATATATGTATGTATATTTTTGTAAGTCACATTTAGTGATAAAATAGATTAGAAATCCCCTATGTTTCTGAAATAACAAAACCATGACATTAAGAATTTAGTAAAACCAATTGAATGACCAAAATAACATTTTCTGTTTCCATTTTACATGGTAAAATTATTTTGAAAAACAATAAAACTTTAATGATGATTTAATTTTTAAAAAAATGTTGAAAACAGGCTTTAACAAGAGAAATCCCATACATAATTTTAGATAAAACATGGATAATAAGTGAGAAATTATTTCCCAGCATCATATTAATTTTATACAATATATATAAATATTTTTTTATAATAATAAGAAAACCCATTGAGACATTAAAGGAATATTAGTTCACAATTTAATGTCTTGGTCATGGGGTAACCAAGAATAAACATCTATAACGAAGTCACAAAGGTTTGAAAGTTTTTACCTTTGAGAAATCATGCTAGAATAAATCTCACATTGATTCTATCAAGTAATAGGATGAAAAAGTATGAAAATAAAAACACCACCTAAAAGCTAGTGTTCATCCAACCTCTGACCACAATAGGGGTAATAAAGATTCAAGAAGAAATAAAGAGATAGATGGGAAGAAATTCACACAAAAGATGATTTCCTGAATAATACTAAGAAAAATCAGCCAAAAATTATGGGAGAAGAGAATAGAGGTAAAACATGGCTGGGATCCCCCTTGGGTGAAAAATGAGAGATTGATTTTGAGGGTTATTATGTGAGGAAGAGACCACGTTTTGGGATAAAATCCATTATGTTAATGAGGATCTTTTTAAAATTTTAACCCCTTTGGAAACACCACACAAATTAATAGTATAATTTGAAAAAAATTGTTCTATTTAGGCATAATCTACTAGGATTCAAGTGAACCTCACATTGACAAGATGTATGGTTTAGAAAACCATGAGTTGAATGTTTGGTTCGACTCTATCATATTATAGAATTTTTCACCCGATGTGGAAAACCACGTGCCTTAACCATGTGATATGATCTGTATTCTCAATAACTATGGATTTCAAATACATTTCCTGGACGAAAAAATAAAATAAAAATTTCTGAAAAAATAATTAAAATATATTAGTACTACTACATCAAGGTGTGACCCAATGTATCTTGAAAATTCCCAAGCAATAAAAACAAAATTAGAAGTTAAAGAAAATGGAAATATATTAATAATCAGAAAAAAAGAAATTAAAAAGAATAATATAGATTATTTAATGTGATTTAAAACCTATACAAGTTTCATGTTTTGGAGAAAAATATAAACATCAAAATTTAGGAAAATATTTGGGATAATGAGAAAGAATTACATATTTTTATTTTGAAAATATATGGAGTGGAACAAGTAATGACTATAATAAAAAACATAATTATAGAATTTGTTGAATGATATATGCAGTGTAAATATTTCAATGATTATAAGATATTGTACCCAAAGCTCAATAATTTTTTTAATATGTCAATAAATGGTCTTAAAAGAAGAGGAAAGTCAAGAGGATCATGTATATATCTAAAGGAAGTGGATTATAAATTTTAGAACATTTGAGAAATAAATCTTTTAAGAAAAAACTACAACAATTGGATTCATTGTTTAGGATAATAAAAAGTGTTTTATGATGAATAATATTTCAGGATTCGTTAAAATTTATTTTTCTAAAATATTCTCAATATTTATAATCACAATGATGTTATAATAAAAACACATAGTTCTAGAAAACTTGTATCTTTTGGAGAAAATATGATTTCTATAGATATTACCGATGATATAGAGGCTCTATTATATGATGAAGATGTTCTATCTCAATCATCAATAATAAAATATATCAAGGATGTATTTGAGGTATAGTGTGAGTGGGATTCATCCTAATCAAAGAACACTGAATCAAATACAATCTGTAAAACCAAACTTAATGATTGATAATAGATAAAAACTTTTTAAATCTTTTTGTGAGAGGTGTGATCAAACCGGACATGTTGAATTATTTTCTTGTGATTGTAATATTTCAAAATTATTCTGATCGAATGATCAATTGAACAATAAAAAAGGGGTATTGAGAAGGATCTCGTAGTTGAAACTTCACTCAAAGATACCAATAGGGAAAAACATTGGATATTTTATAGTGGGTGATCATAATACATGACTAGAGTTTAAAAGTTTTAAGAGAATGTGAAAGACATTTAATAAGAAATAATGAAATTTTTAAATGATGATTCTCTGAGAATCAATGGCATTGGATCTAAAATTATAAGAATTTTTTTTTGATATTCTTAAGTTCATTTTTTTGATTATGAGATGAATGAAAAAGTATTGAGTGTTTACTAGTTTTGTGTTGAAGGAAATGAGGTATCCTTTATAAGATATTTTATTTATAATTTTGAAAAATAAATTAATAATGTAATGTTTTTACCCAAGGAAAGAAATGTAAGGGAAACATATTCGAGGTTAGAAATGTATAGAATTCATGATATCTCAGTATGAAGGAAGAAAATCAATTTTGGCATTGAAGTCTTGGTCATATCTTCTTGAGATACATAAAAAAGGTATCACATATATGAATTGTTTTTTATGTCCTTAATATGATAATATATTTATATTGGTGTTGTTCCAAATTATATAAATGGAAATTTTGAAATTCATTACGTAAAAAAGTTGAGATACATACATATCATCATTTAGAACATATATATTCTAACACATGTGTGTCAATCAAAAATCTATCAGTAAATGTTGAAATTTAATTTATTTAATTTATTTATCATTTCATCTATATTAAATATATTATTCTTTGAAAACATAAATTAGAGAATAATGACCCACCGGTTTCATTTATAATCCCTAAACGTACCATATTGGTTTAGTGTGTTTTGAAAAATAGATACATAAAACATTATTCATAAGTGCTATAAATAATCTCCCGCTATTTTTTTCATAACTATAACGCATCTCAGACATATTATACTTAAAATATTTCTTTATACCTAATGGAAAGGAATCATAATAAAAGGTGTGCTCATATGATCAGTAAAGTCAAATAAGGCAAGTATCAATGATCAATTAAGTATACCAAGTGTATAATTATTCAAGGAAATGGTTTAAAATTTTAAAACCAGACCCATCATATCATAGATAAAAATCTTGAGTCTTGGAATAAATATTTCTAGTTTATAAGACATGAATTATAAAGGAATCAACGAACATAACGTAACACCTCAAACCTAGAAGCCTAGAGTTGTTGCATTATTTTAATAAATTATAATTATTATAAGGAATCAAATCCTAAAGGACCAATTAGTTCAGTATGTTTAGAAAACTAGATACATATATAGGTTCAACATTACAACTTTAAATGAAATACAACATATAATTTTTAATGGGAACATCCACAACTCTATGTTTGTTCCTACATTTCATTCATAATAAATGTATTTATGGCATGAGAAAATGAAACCAAATAAAGGAGTGAGCTCACATTCTCTGTAAGGGTAACAAATAAAATATAAGATATCCTAAACTTAAACATTAGGTATGGTTAATAAAAAAACAAATTCCATTAAAAATAAACTTGTACGTACTATGGAAGGAATAAGAGATGAATAAATAATTCCATAATAAAATATAATCAGGGGTATTATACTAGTATAATAGCCTCATGAAAAATGGATTTATATCTTCATAATGAGAGAAATGTGTATTCCATACATTTTGAAATATACCGTCAAGGTCTCATCCAAGTCATCTAAAAATGAATAAGGCCTCAGAAAAAAAATCAAAAAATGGGGAAGGCCTAAGAGAAGTACATATCTATTTTTATCATGAGACCTACTTATTCATCAAGGGGATATATAGGTCCCCAACCATTATATAATAAGTCTAATAAATTACTCATATGAGTATGGATAAATATAAACAACAAATACATTCATATTGAAACTAACATATGAAATGTAATTAACTTTCCACAAACATTAACAAGAAACACAAACCATTCAAAGTAATTGGTGAATGGTTTTAGGATATCATATCCTTATAAAAACACATCATAAACCATTAAATTAAATATGGTAGATGATATCATACATAATAATCAACAAGAGTGTTGAAATAGATGAAGATACTCTTCTAGAATCATCGAGTAATTCTTGAGATAAATACTCTTTTACATTGAAGAGAATAGTTATTATAGAAAATTATTTTTATTAAACCATAATTTAATTAATATATTATTTTCACAATAAAATTATTTATTTTTAAAATATAATGTTCGATAAAAATAAATTATAGAGTTCCCTTGAAGATAAGTACAAATTTGAGAAATACCCTTGAAACAGGCTTGTATTTCCAAAAGAATTTTGAATGTTCTTTTTCAAATGTGCGAATCCAATAAGATGAAGTTGGATTGTTGGTTGAAAACACAAATAGATACTTAATACATAATTTCTTATGATTAAATATGAATATATGAGAATTTAATTGAGATTATGGGAGGTAAAGAGTAGCCCGAATGAAAATGGGGGTTCTGGTAGGAAAACCCTTACAACGTCGTAATCAATAGAATCGTATGCCCCAAAATTAATAATATCTAAATGATAAATTTAATATCATTAAAACAAAAATATTCATTATATGAAACATCAATGGTAAACACACACACACACCATACACAAGTAATAGTTGTGAATACAGAATATCTCCAAAAAATGGAAGTGAGATGAACAAACCCTTACCATAAATTTACTGGTGTTCTTTACTTGCTGTTAGTGTCATGGATAACCAAATTAAATTAAATAATTAACATTTATAGAACCTCTTATACATGTAAATGATTTATTATAACCTTATTAAGTTCATTCATGGCATTTTTGATGGGTTAATAGATTCAATTTCACTGTTCGGGTCCGTTTGTTTCCTGATCGGTATACTGATATACATGAATGAAGAATCATGTAAAATGAGGATGGTTGTCCAAAATTGAAGTTATATGTTATTAGTGAAAATAAGAAAGGTTAAATGGTTTTGAGTTTAATTTGGTTACATTTAGTATAGATGAATCACTATATAAATTATTTAATGATAATTGTTTGAGTTAATCAGTTGGGTTTAAACACAATGAACTCATTTTTCTTTATAAATAAAAAACACGGGTACAAGAAGATTCCAAAAACATATATGTGAAAAAATAAATATATTATATTCTTTTTAAACCAGAATAATTGTTTAATTATTAGAATTTAATAGTGTAATAGAAATTAAAAACCCATCTCCTTTGAATGTGGTAAAATAGCACATCTCGGATGGTGTTTTTTCACAACTAGCATAAAAAAAGAGAAAGGTGGGATGACAATAATTTATTAAACTATCATAAAAACATTAAATTATACGTATGTTACATTATTTTTCATAACATTTGGATTAGGATAGGTGAGGATAGAAATGAAAACAAAGGAACTTGAAAAGAAAGTAAATGAATTGAATAGGGGAAGTTACCTCTTGAATTATTCATTCTTGAGAGCCTCTTTAGGGGAGAGGATTTGGTATTGTATGAGAAAAGTGGATGTTGGACATGTGGGAGAATCTTGGAAGGATATTTGGCCAAAATTTAGACATGTAACAAGGAATGATAGGACTAAAGAGATGAGGGAGTGAGGGGGGTTTTATAGTGGAGGAGAGGAGTAATTTATGAATATCTTATTCATTATTTTATTATTTTACACAAGACCAGCAATAGTATTGATTATTATGAAAAATAATAGTAATATGTTCATGTGAATTCGAACAGAGTGGTCTTATATCGGCCTTACATCACCTACAAATCAGTAAACAATATATTTAGCATTTATAAAAAATTATCGTATTTTACTATTTACCTAAAATTGAAGTATTTTAGAAAAATACAAAAAATTTAGATTAACCATTTTTCAGTGTGTAGAACCCATATATGAAATAATTTTATGAAAATAATTTTCTAAATATGTGAAATTAAATTTTTAAATAAAATCATTGTTTAATTGAAAAATATTAAGTTTAAATTGAAAGTGATTTTGTAATACTTTTAAAAATTAACTATGGTCTCCTAAAATTATACCAAAATTATTGGACAAACAAATATTTATTTAGAAACATATTTTATGAAAATAAATTTTAAATCTAGTTATTAATTTAAAACTATAATTAAATATTTATTAGTCATAAAAATTCCAATATTTAATCAACAATTTATAAAATGTTCTACTTCATTTATAACGAGCCTAAATTTTATTTCTACATCCATTGGTGAGGTTACTATACATAAGGGTATATTACTATTCATAAGGGTAATTTAATAATTATAATGGTGATTTACTATTAATAAGGATAGGTTACTATTCAACAAAATTATATTTGCTTTATCAAACTCCAAAAATCTCCCAAAACGCAACTGTGTATGTAAGATTTTCAAAATTAAAATCACAAAAGTTGAAAAATTATCTTTACTAGCTCAGTTATAACAAAGTGGTGTTTTTTATATGTGTAGTTTTTTATGAATTCAATATTTAATTTATTTTTAAATACTTTCCGTGTTACGTTATCCCCTTCTTACAAAAATTTCATCCTCGAAATATTGAAATTGAATTTAATATTTTAATGGTTGATACATGAAAATTCCCTTATGGGAAACCCTCATATGGTTAAAATTTCCACTTAATAATAGGAAAAATGAAATGCATCAGTTACTACAAAACTATGCATTATAATTGGATAACATGGTCATGGAAGAATAATCAAACCATCATGTTTTGATGGAAAGTGATAGAGAACATGATCAGATGAAATATCATTACCACAAAACCAAAATCAGTTTTTATTAAAAATAGGATAATATGAAAGAATTATTTTTATGACCCTTTTCCTTCAGGAATTCTTACACTCTAAAAGAGTATAAATATACATTTTTATTTCATATACACAATCTTATCTTTTGTTTGTGCCTTGAACTATCTATACTTCATCTCTTAGCAAAAGTCACTTCATGTGGTGATATTAAACTATAAATCCTCATACAATTATCAACATAACACATTTCTATATGGTTTTAATTCCCAAAATATGAGGATCCAAAACATAAGAATCATTCCCATATCTGTCTTTTCTAGATCCATGCATACAGGGTCCTTGGAAATCCTCATTTGATTTAGAACTCCATGATCTATCATGTTCAAAGCGTCTACTAACTTATTTTACATTAATCAACATAAAGAATCCCTAAATTATAAAATTCCAAACATGTGAATAACTTCATCATGTTTCATCTTAAAATATGGTAATAACTCATATTACCATAAATTCTTATTCAAAATATTAATTCATCAATACACATGTTATTAAATGTGTTCCTTATATCCAAAAATGCTGTAAACTCCATCAATGATAGCATAAACTACTTGTCGATAAGTCAATAATAATTTTTGAGGTATTCAATACTTATCCAAATTAATCATTTCATCATCATTATCTTAATCATCAAAAATATATTTTGGGTTGTCTTCCCCTCAACCACATTCTATCCCAAGATATTAACTTTATACTATGTCACTTATCCTTGGTAAAATTCTTCATACGATTTAAAATAATTAATAAAATAGTACTGCAGTACAATCCTCATATATTACATAATTATTATAACAAGTATATTGTTGATAAAATATTCAAATGACATGATTCTTGAAGAGGCATATTAATAATTCCACTAGATATGCGGTAGTATCATGATTTGATCATTATACAATAGCTTCATTTAAGGAATATTCCATTGATGCTTGGGACATTGATTCACCTAGTGTCCCATCTCCTTGAAGTTGAAGTATTTTACATTGGAATTTTTTTAATGCCCTTGAAATCCTGAAATTGGTGTCCTTTTTCTCCACACATATAAAAAACTCCCATTCCCTTCATGAATTTAACAAGATGATTCTTTCCACAATTATCACATATGGGAAAACCATTTTTTCCCTTCTTCCATTTTTCCATATTTTTCCCTACCATCCTTTTATTATTTTTCATCCCTTCAAAACTATATGACTCAGAGAATTATTTACATAACTTTTTAACACATGATACTATTTCCCCATATGAAAAGGACACATGGGAGACTATATTTCTTTGAAACGATGGATTAAGGCCATAAGAGTTATGATACTTCTTACTCTATGCATCACATGAATTGGTGAGGTTCTCATTCTTTCTACTAGGTTCCATTTATAATCAATTCCATATACAAAATTAGATCATAAATTTATCAATTCAATATAACGCTAAAACTTTTATAGTACATAACACAAGATTATGCATCAAAAATCATAGAATCAAATACATTGGATACTTCAGGGGATAAAATCCATCATAATGTATTTTAAATAGAATGTTAATTATCCTATACATATCTCCTGGGAGTTTCAAAATAGGTGCGCAGTAAGGCCCATTGTCGTATACCATGTTACCTTGGGTAAAGCCCGAAACACCTTGTCGGAGTTATTACTCCAAGTTACATCTATTCCAAAACAATGTCTACATGTAATATCCAGATAGGGATTTATTTTCTTGGAAGATCCCAATAATTTATTACGTACCAGAATTCTAGGAAGTTCTTTTTTTTTGTATCATCAATTATATTTACGATTTCGGTCCCCAATATACATTTTTTAAATCTGGCTTTCATGTTTTCTGCTAAAATTCATTGGATACTAACTGTATTTCCCCAGTCGTAGCAGCCTAACACCGGTGCATTATTTTAATAAATTGGCATGATTAAAAGGAATCAAATACCGAAGGACCATGTAGTTTAGTACTTTTTGACTACCAGATACATATATAGGTCCAATATTAAGACTTGAATTGATATACAACATATATGTTTTATTGGTAACATCCACAACCCTAATTTATCGCTACAATTCTTTCATAATAAACATATTCATGTCCTGAGAAAGTGAAACATAAGAAAGGGGTGAGCATATATGATCAGTAAGGTTAAATCATGCATAAAAATCTGTCATAAACATAAACATTAGGCATAGTGAATAACTAAAACACACATTCCATTAAAAATAAACTTGTACACAATATAGTAGGAATAAGAGATGAATAAATAATAACATAAGAAAACAAAATAATGGGTATTCTAATAGTCTAATATCCTCATGAACTATGAATTTATATATTCATAATGTGAAAAATGCATATTCCCGATATTTTGAAATATAACCTCAATGCCTTGACCAAGACATCTAAATATGATTAAGGCCTTATCAAAAACCATATCAAAAAATGGGCAAGGCCTCAACCAAATCCATATCTATTGGTCTCATGAGACATATCGATAAATCCAGGGGCTATAGTTATTGTAACACCCCAACCCCAGTTACCCTGAGTCGGTGCATTATTACATAATATTGGCATGATAACAAAAGATCACGTCTTGAAAGACTGATTAGTTTAGTAGCCTTGGAAACACTAGATATATTCATTAGTCTCACATTACATCATAAAGTGAAAAAAACTACATAAACATCTTTTCTTTATATCCCCTCATACATTCCCTATAGGACATTCATAAAATAATTCTTCACATCCTGGGAAAAATTAAAACATTGAAAGGGGTGAGCTCAGATGCTTAGTAAGGATAACAATATAGCATAAATTTTCATAAATAAACATAAATATTTAAGGCAATGTATAACTAAAAATATCCTTTTAAACTTGAACTTGAGAAAAATATGGAAAAGATAAAATGAAATAATTCTACTTACATATTCACATGGATATTCTACTAGTCTAATAATCACATGAAATATCAATAACCACTTTCATAATGATGGAATGCATAATGCCAGACTATCATAACCACATATTCACGGTCTCGTGCCAAGACTACAAATAATATTTTGTCAAAGCCTTGTTCCAAGACCCTCGTATGTCTCCTGAGACCTACCGATGCATCGAGGAGCTATAGCGGGCTCCACCCGTCACTTATTAAGTCCAATGCATTCCTCATATTACTAGGTTTAAACATAACATAAACATTCATATTAAACTAGAATATGAAATGTCAATACTTTCTCCATAAACCATGAATGGTATAAAAATAACACATCCATAGTCAAACATATCACCAAACCTTAAATACTATATGGATGTTTTGTATCATAATAAATCAACTTCAAATAAACTTACAATCCATCAAAGGATGTTGACATCGATGAAATCAAAAAAAATTGAGAAAAATATCTATTTATTTAATCATTTAAACATCACATAAATATAAAATAAAACACTCACTTTCCAAATATTCTTATATTCCTATAATGGAATCTTTGAAGATTTTATAACGGTTGAAAATAGCCGCACCCATCATATAAGTTAAAAAAATATATTCTTACCTTAATTCTGTAGAAATGGATAAAAATGATCATGTTTGGAAAACGCCGAAAATATTCCTAAAAAAAATTTATAAAAAGAAAAACAATGGTATAAATTACTTAACCCATATTCTGTAAAATAGTATGAATGTTTTGAAATACATTTTTAAGAAACATGGATGTGGATGATAATGAGGTCCCAATAGATAATTACGTATAAACAACCTCACATAATGAAGAGATTGTGAAATAATTTCTTACCTTGTACCTACCCATGGTCTAGGGTTGGTTAAACTCATATATAATTGTAAAATTATCATTATTAAATTATAAAAGAATCATATACATTAATATGATATCATATATGATCTTTTAACATTGCTTTGTAAAAAATATCTTAGTATTATCGTTGTTTTGGGTGTTAAGTGATTCGTTTTCCTTTATATGCTTTGTTATGTAAGCCGTGTTTGTTATGGATCACATTCAGAATGATATAAAGTTATTAAACATTACTTTTAATCATCAAATGAGAATTAGTCTTTAATGGATACGATGGGGAATGAATTATATCGCGTTCGTGGTAATGGGTGTCCGTACGCATGCACGAGCGACAATATCATTCTTTTGATATTAAAATCATATATAATAGGATTGTATATAATATATACATAATAATTATAATTTTATATTTATTATTTAAATCAATTACACATCATTATCATATCCATCCATATAATAATATTTTGAATAACAATTGTACCACGACATAGAGACGGTAAGTCGTATGTACGCACGTATGGTGACATGTCATTAAAAGGATGGATAGAATATTGAATATGGTTGTACGATATTTATAATAACATAACAGTATATTGACGATACTGGAGATATTATTTTAGAATTTAAATAACAAAGAATGAAGAAGTGGAAGAAGAAAGGAACTTGAAAGAGGGTGGTGAAAACATTACCCATTCTTCGAGTTCTTCCTTTTGATTTGATCAAAATGGCTACATAGGATGGATTTATGATTAAACTATGGCCACTATGTTGATTTGAGGGATGTTGATAGAATATTTGGGTAGGGTTTGGCATATACAAAAGGCATTTAAGGTATAAATTTGAGAGAAGGGAGAGTGCCCCTTTATAAGAGGGGTGAGGGGAACCATAGAAAAAACTTAAAATATTATTTTATAATAAATTCATATTAGGTTTATAATGGATAAAAAGTCACTTATTTATAGGTTAAGGTGTGGATGGTTCTAAATCCTTTCAACCAAAATATTTTAGATAGATTTGTGTCACTAAATTAACCTTATAATTTATATTTTACTCTTAGTTAAATAGTTCAACATTTACCATGTCAATTTGTATTTTAATATTATATAGTTAATAAACATACTATATACATCCACAAGAAACCCAAGTGGTTCATTAATGATACACCTATCATTATATAAGTCTCTTTATGGAACCGTACATTTTTAGGAATTGAATATCAATTAATAATATAATATTTATTTTAAAAACCCTTTTATTTCAATTTTGACACTATTTTGTATTTTGTTCTTGAAAAATTCATAAAAGCTTTATTACATCAATACTAAATAATTTAATCAACCCTAAAATGTCATATAAACCTATAAAATTCGTGGAATTCCTTAAAAGTCTCAAATTATATTTATTTGGGCATTTATAATATCAATTATTTTAATATTGTACTAATAAGGTAATTACTGCATCACCATTGTGTCATAAATAAATTAATTTATTTAATGTAAACAAATTATAAATAAAATAAAATTAAGTATTATATTTTTTTAGCTTTATAATGAATATTCATAATCTAATTTTTCTTATGTATAACCAAATACTACAATTTTTTTATATATTAATCTTTGATTTTAACTCTTTTAACTCTTCTTTGAATTAAATAATAATAAATGTCCTAATCTAATCCATGTGGACCAAAGAGGTTCATATTTAATTCCAAAGGTTGTTTTTGGTCGAATTATACTTATCCAATATAATTAGGACATGTGTTAGGGTAATAATAACATTATTTTTACCCTTAATTACCCTAATTATATTTAACTGTGTTAAATAAAAGTGAAAAGTTTCTGTTAATTGAAAATTATTTTTATCATATTGAA
Organism: Viscum album; assembly: GCA_963277665.1. Lineage (NCBI taxonomy): Eukaryota > Viridiplantae > Streptophyta > Magnoliopsida > Santalales > Viscaceae > Viscum > Viscum album. The sequence goes on along the minus strand of OY728153.1, from coordinate 1,510,257,804 downwards.
CCACATTTTTCTCCTTGATATTAACCATGTCTCTCAGATTTTTGAAATTCCACTCATAGAAGTGGTAAAATTAAGTTTAATGTGAATTTTCAAATTCTAATAGAAGATGGGTAAATGAAGGTGAAATGTTCAAAAAAAAATATATATCTAAAAATATAATAAACTGAATCCATTAAATTGCATTGAACTTATATATGTATTACGTATCTATTTTGACCTAAAATCAATTTAAATAAAATAAATAATTATTTAAATAAAAATTCAGTTTTATACTATAACTCATTGTTCTTTCACTATTCATCAAAAATTTAAAGTTTTCCGAAAAATAACAGAACATCCCCCTATGCCAATTTTTATATTCTGAGTCCAAAAATTAAGTCCATTTTACCAAATTAAAATCATAGAAGTTTAATTTATTAATTTAGAATTAATTCTCATCGTCAAAACCAAAAGGCATATGTTTATGAAACAATATCTATCAAATGATTGACACTTGTTTATATTAAATCTCAAAGTAAAATTACTTAAAATGACCAACATTGGATTAAATGGTAAAAATATAATATATTTTTACTTCCAAGCCATTAAAATGTATAATTTAACACTATTAATTAATGATATTATAAAAGTTGTTTTGAGTTAAAATATAGTATTTTTCAGTATTCACCAAAATATAAAAGTAATCATAAAGACACCAAAAATTTATTGAAACTAAATTTTTATGTCCTGATTCTAAATAATACGTTTATTTTTGTCAAATTGAATATATAAACGTTCCATATATTGTATTTAAAAAGGGTTCTCCATTAATAGGCGGTAAAAGTGCATTTTTTTGAAAAATACTTCTTTTATCTGAAAAAAATAAATTTGTTCTTACATTATGTCTAAGAAACTAATAATATTGATTCTAAAATTATAAGGATTAAATATAGTTTATAATTCAGTTAATACTATTCATAACCACTTTTGAACAGCTAGTTTGGTAAGTTGTGGTGCGCTTGAACTCAGTGTTGCCTGTAGTGCAAATTATTGAATTACTTGGAAGAAATAACGTAATATGAAATCATGGGGTGTTAAAATGGTCCCCAACCATCACATTTTATTTCCAATTAATTCCTCATATGATCAACGATAAACATAAAAAATATATACATTCGTATTGAAACTATCATATGAAATGTAATTAACTTTCCCCTAATGTTAAACATAAACACTAAAAATTCATTGTAAATTGGTGAATGGTTTTAGGATTTAATATCCATATTAAAACTATTAATAATACATTAAATTAAATATGGAACATGATATTTTACATAATAATCAACCAGAGTGTTGTAATATATGAATATACTCTTATAAAAACATAGAGTTATTCTTGAGATAAATACACTTTTACTTTTAAAAGAAGAGTAATTTTTTAAAAGTATTTGTCTAAAACCAGAATTAAACTAATATACCATTTTCATAATAAAATTAGTGAATCTAAAAATACAATGGTCACTAAAAACATATTATGGAGTGCACCTAATAATAGGCAAAAATTTCAGAAATTCCCTTGAAACAGGCTTGTATTTCGGAAAGAAATTTGAATGTACCTCTAAAAACATGTGAAGAAAATAAAAAAAGAATTATGGTTTGTAAAAATACATATAGAATTCACACATAATTTATGAGGATTACATAAGAAAATTTATGAATTTAATTGTTATTAAGAGAGGCAAATAGTAACTCGAAAGAAAATGGAGGTTCGGGTAGGAAAACCCTTACAACTTAGTAATCAATTGAATCATATGTCCCAAAATTAATAGTAAATAAATTATACATTTAATATAATTAAAATAAAGAGATTCATGATATCAAACATAAATTTTCAGAACACACACACCAAACACCAGTAATAATAGTGAATACAGAGTATCTCACAAAAATTGAAGTGAGATAAAGAAACCCTAACCGTAAGTTTGGTGGTGTTATTCACACGGTCTTAGTGTCCTAGGTAACCAAATTAAATTAATTAATTAAAATTTAAAGAACCTATTATATATTTAATTTATATATTATAACCTTATTAAGTTCATTCGTGACCTTTTTGTTGGGTTAAGAGGTTTAATTTCATTGTTTGGGTCTGTTTGTTTCCTGTTCGATATACTTATATACATGATCAGAGAATGATGCTTAATGAGGATTGTTGTCCAAAATTTAAGTTAGATGTAATTTTAGAAAATACATAAGTTTACATGGTTGTAAATTACATTTTTATACATAGATTGAAGATTAATCATTATATAAATTATTTACTCATAACCATTTGTGTTAATTAGTTGTTTTTAAACACAAGAAACTCATTTTTCATTATACATCAAGAACATGTGAACAAAAATATTACAGAACCACAGATGAGACATAATAGATATATTATATTCTCTTTCTACTATAATAATGATTTCATGACCAAAATTTAATATGGTAATTTAAATTGAAAACCCGTCATCCATGAATGTGGTAAATTAGCACATCTTGGAAAGTGTTTTTTACTACTAGCATAAAAAAGGTTAAATGAGATATGATAATAACTTATTACATACTCATTACAAAATTAAAGTACATGTATGATATTGGAGTGGTCATAACATTTGGATGAAGAGAGGTGATGATAAAAAATAAAAAAAAGGAACTGGAAAAGAAAGTAAAAGAATTGAAAAGGGGAAGTTACCACTTGAAATAATCTTCCTTGAAAGACTTTTAAGGGAAAGGATTTGGTATTTTTAGGAGACCAAGGGCTTCTAGACATGGGGGAGAATATTGGAAAGATATTTTGGAATAATTTATACAATGAACAAAGCTTTATAGGAGTAATGGGAAGAGGGGGTGAGGGTGGTTTTATAGTAGAGGAGAGGTGTAATTTTTGAATATCATTATTATTATTTTATTCTCTTTCATAAGACCCGCAATAGTATTTCTTAATGTGACCAAGAATAGTAATATGTGAATTTTATTTACAACCATTTTCTATTACATCATCCATATATCACCTAAGACTTAATAAACTATGTATTTAGCATTTATCCTTAATTATCGTATTGTACTATTCACCTGAAATTCATGTATTTTTGAAATTTTTTAAAAATTAACCAGAATCATTTATATATGTGTATAATCCAAATAATGAATTCAATTTTATCAAAATAATTTTCTAAATACAAGAAATTTTATTTTTTAAAAAAACTCTTTATTTAATTGAAAAATGCATAATTTAAATTGAAATCATTTTTTGTAATACTTTAAAAAATTAACTATGGTCTCATAAAATTATACCAAAACCACTGGAAAACTATGTATTTATTTAGGAACATTTTTTATGAAAATTAATTTTAAATCAGTTTATTATTTTAAAACTGTAATTAAATATGTATCAGTCATAAAAATACCAATACTTAATCAATAATTTATAAAATACTCTATTTCATATATAATGTGCCTAAATGTTATTTATATATCCATGTTCAAGGTTAATATTTATAAGGGTATATTACTATTCATAAGGATAAATTAATATTCATAAGGATAAGTTACTATTCAAAATGGTAGGGTACTATTCACCAAAAATTATGATTGTTCTATCAGACCCCATAAATCTCGCTGAATGCAACAATGTATGTCATATTTTCAAAATTAAAATTAGAAACGTGAAGAAATTATGTTTAAAGTAATGGTTATAACATAGTTTTTTTAGGGACTTAGTGTTTTATGCATTCAATATTAAATTTATTTTTAAATCCTTGTGGGGTTACACATAATCCATGAGAGTATAACATTTGAAAAAGAAATAAGTTTGTAGCATAAATATAAGAATAAAAAATCATTTATTTAGTCAATGATAATTTCCAACACTATCATAGTAGACTAGTTTCACTCCCCATTCAATCATATCCTTAATCAAGGTTTACTCCCAAGACTATCATAGCAGAAAAAGTCCCATACCGAACTGGGTTCAGTCCCCATTCCAATCCATTTTATCTCATGATATACCAATCTTTAACTAATGCAATAGAGGGCCATATAATTATGGTCCCACTCATATCATAATTAAAATCATGTGTGTGTGAGTGTGTTTGTATTCCACATTATCACAAATCATTCATTATATAATATATGATTGTTTCGTAGTTCCTTCAAAGGTGTTTTCTGGTTTTAAGAATAACTATTTCAAGGCAATTTCTATTGGATTTATTTATGGAACCAGAAACATCGAAAAATTATTTATGCAAAATGGACCAGATTTCCAATGGCAGGAGTTCATTATGTTTGAACTTTTCAATACATAAGAATGTGCATTGGTCGAGAGGATGGGAGGTCAGACTCATCACGCCCTTTGGGGGAATTATTACCTACTCTGGGAATCTATTTGTACATTTAAGATATTTTCATGAATCCATATTAATTCACCAAGTATATCATAAGTATCCTATGGAATTCCCAATCACTTATTAACATCTATGAGATTCAGAATCATTAGTATAAATTCAAGGTTCTTAATTAATAGAAATATTTGTATGTATTCGGGGTTTTCTATCAATGGTATCGTCTAATAAACTAATTTGAGATTATTTTAATCATCATTGTGATGATAATAGTTTTTTAGCCACTTAGTGGGGCACTCTAGAATTTATTGTCATCTAGGGAGATGAAGGTTTGTTTTGATCTTGGGAATGTGCCCGTAAAATGGTCTACCTATGTATGCTTCTGAAAAGAATCATAACTCTTGTATTTCGGTGCCGCTTAGTAGGACACATCATACATTTTAAGTTCATGTGATAAGGGCCTCTAAGTGAATGGTTTTTTTGTCAAAACATAGTGTGGGACATATGATGAAGTTGCACAAGGAACATAGATAGGATATGGGTTTCCAAGTAAGATCAGAGCCTATTGGGAATATAGCCGAAGCAGAATAGGGTTGATTGGAAGTATTGGGTTTGAACCTCAAGAAAGCTTTCTATGTATCCCATATGGATGGGAATCAAAGCTCATGTAGTTCGATAAGTCTCATTGGAGATTATGGAACTTTGATAGAGATGATTTTAGGATTACTTCCTAAAAATGATTCCTTGATGATTTGGGGTTTAATTTTGGGCTTATTCCTAAGGAGGATGCCCAGGGGGATCGGGCCCTAAAAAGGATTCTTACGTATCCTGGTTTGAATATGAATCAATGTTCTTTTATTTCATTCGTTGTGCAAATGATCTGACCAAGACAAATCTCTAAGTCCATGTGAGTCATCCTCGGTGTGAGAAATAAGAGGATGTCAAAGATTCAACAAAGGCATTCATACATTAACATATTTTCCTCCTTCGTTGGTGGAAGATGGTGCACCTATGGTATCCAAGGTGCATGAGGTTGAGGTGACCATCGAAGAGGGTGAGGGTATGAGCCTTCCCTCTGTTCTAATTACATTGGAAAAGGGTCCAATGTAAGGAGGAAGGGATGAAGGTTAGGGTCTTACATGAGGATGGATTCCCATGGTAACAAAGAGCAATGTGAGAGAGAAAAGGTAACAAGAGTCCCTATTCCCATCTCCTCTCTAGTCTTTGGCACCAGATATGGGAGGAGGAGCAATGCTGCTACCTCCTACAACAAAATCTAGGAGCTTACACTAGGATGGTTTCCTAGACGAGTTTGGTTGGGGCTTACTCCTAAGTAGTCTTCCCATTTGAGGATTGGTTGGGGATTAATCCTGAGGAGGATGTTGATTTGGGAATTTAATGGGGCTTACTCAATATCAAGATTCCCATTTGAGGTTTTGTGGGGGATTAATCCAAAGGAAGATGCACATTTGAGATTGCATCAGGCTTAATCTTAAGGAGGATTCCCAGTAGAGGTTCCATGGGACATACACTTAAGGGGGAAGACCATTTGAGGTTTAACCTAGAATAGGAGTAAGGTGATGAGGATTGAGGATTTTGTTGTTGACTGTATCGACTCAAGGTACCCAAGGAATCCATAAGGATATTCCAAACTCGTAACATGTAAAAGTAACCAAGAGGAGTAAGTCGGCACAAGGCAATTCTATGAGTCTGAAGGATTATCCCAAACCATGGTATTCCAAGGTTCTAATTAGGGCCACATAAAGGGAATAAATGGAAAATGTTGTCAAATGGATTCAAAAATCTTAGGGTGCAACTGTCCATTTTTTAGGTGTGTTAGTGACGGAAGTGAAGGGACTGACCTAAAGGGCAAGGACCACAGCCCGACACTAATCCCGAGAGGGGGTGCGGAGGCACAGCCACCGCGGTATGAACCCCTAGGTTGGTCAGGTCTTCATCGCATGTGCATCGCGTAGGTGCTCCTCTAAGGTGCATCATTTAGGTTTTCTATGCAGGTCCATCACAGGTTTTCTCCACCAAGGTGGGTCATGCAAGTGCTCTTTGAAGGTGCTCCGCGTAGGTGCATCACGCAGGTGGTCCGCAAAGGTGCTCTGTGAAGGTGCTCCATGCAGCTCCACATGCTCTAGAACATTATGGGAATTTGGACCATGCTTCCCCATTTAATTATTTCTTCTCTCATGTTTTAGAGAGCTACCTCAGAACAATTGGGGGTTCATGGAGAAAGGGCTATGCAATGGGAGCTTTGGGACGTATTCTAACTTTTTTCAGTCCTTTAAATGGGGATCCCAAGGGTCCTATTTATAGGCATGGAGGGGGCCTGATCGAAGGGGAGTTGTCCACTTAGGTCCTTCACATAGGTCCTCTGTGTGTGTCTTCAATGTAGATCATCTGTGTAGGTCCTTAGTATAGGTCCCTTTGTGAAATTTATCCATCTTCTAAGTGCCATAAATATTGATCCGTAAGTTTATTTAAGCTCTGTGACTATTTAAATCGAAGGTCTTTAAGATATCTACACTTATTGAAATTATAAATACACTATGTCTTCTCAGAATTAACAAGGAAATTGAATTTAATGTGTCAACGCATTTTCATCATTGATCTATGAAATCCACTACCTACTCTCGGATGGGGGAATCAGTCCACTTATACATTGGTATGTAGTAGTATTTTGGAAAATAGAAATCTAGCCTGAATCTTCTTCTTTTTTAGGGTAAACATCCTTATTCATACTTGACATTTTTTGTCAATTTGAGAATCATATCTTCACTCTATGAAAATGTTCATTAAAACCCATTTTCTGGTGTCTACAAAAGACCCCCCCCCGGAATTTGATTCATTCAGATCAAAAAGAATCTTCTTCTAAGGTAAAATTAGGAAACATTGATGCATTTCAACATCATTTGGTTATATTTAGAGCTACGTCATGTTAGGAAGGATTATAAAAAAAATTTCCTAAGCCAAGGGGTGTAGGGAGTGTAGTTTGCCTATTTCTAGGGTCACAGGGACAAACCCCACAATATTAGTATCGTTTGACTTTTAATTTCTCAAAATTACCTAAATCATACAAAGTGTATGTTTAGTGAGCTAAGACTCAACTTTTTTCCAGAGTTCCATTTTTAGGGTTTTTATCTGGTGTGTACTTGTCATTTGTTATTGGTAGTTTAGAGTCATTAATGTTAGACTATAAAGGGATAGTATTTAAGGTCAAATAGCTTTGACCATAAACATTGAATTAGATCCCAAACACAAATATGTGGCTAAAAATTGCTTTAATATTCTTTAAATATTTCTAAGGGGACACTTGAGCCATGATTTTTATGGCCATAAAATTTAAAACGTCTATCATCATAAGGATATTCTCTTCCATGAACAAATATACCCATATTTGACAAACCCATTTTGGGGGATGTTGTATTAATGGCCAACTGGGGCATATGAAACATAGCAAAATGGTGTAAATTATTTTACATACAATCCTATTATGTAGGAAAATTTTTCAAGGCCATCGAAGGGAACGTGCTACATAGTCAATGGAAAGAGCTCTTTGATGCTTAACATTTTACTATTGATAGATAGGGGAAAATAATATTTGGGTGACTGAAGACCATAGTGGGTGTTTTTTTCCAAGGAAAGGAATTTAAATAATGAAAGGGCTATTTTAGACCGACATATGTCATGAATAGGAAAACCATTTCTACAAAAATTTTGTGTATGTGTAATGGATGAATTTTATCAAAAAGGGGGAATTTATGATATCATATTGTGCAATTTTAAGTCATGCAGTGAAGATATTAGTTCTATAAATTTTTAAGTCATGCTGTGAGGACATTGTACTGTACAATTTTTAGTCCTGCTGGGAGGACATTGTAATGTGTAGTTTTAAGTCATGTATTTTGAACATTATACTGGGTAGGTTTAAGTAATGCATTGAGGACATTGTACAGTGTTGTTTTAAGTCATGAAGTGAGGAAATTGTGTGGCTCTTTAATTTAAGGTCTTTAGCACTGACCAAAGGTATGAAACTCTCCCATTTTCTTGATAATTTTTTTGGAAATATTCTATCATATTTTGGTATGGATGGAAAAATGTAAACTATGGTTTGGGAATTTCTAGAATCGATAAATGATATAGGGGAAAGGGCTAAAAGTATGGGGGCTCTTTTATATAGGGTCAATAAGGGTATATTCTACATAAACAAATAGTGGAATCTTTTCACTGATAGGCCTATTATGTAGGAAACATTTGTAAGGCCACCTTAGGGCATGTTCTTCATAGTCAGATAAATGAGCTCTCAGATGTTTTATGTTCTATTCTTAAAAGCCGAAGAATGTTTATGAAGATTCATATTTTCTGAAGCACATAGTTTGGTTTATGAAAAAAGGTACCTGAATATGAAAAGGATATTTGCACATAAGATGTCCAAATAATCGGAGGAAGATAATGGAAATATTATACTTGAATATGGAAAGGTACCTGGATATGGAAGGGTACCTTGAAGGTATGAATTTGAGAGAAGGGGGAGTTCCCTTTTATAAGACGGGTGAGGGGCACCTTAAGAAAAACAAAAAATATTATTTTATAACAATTTAATATTTGGTTTATAATGGATAAAAAGTCACTTCTTTCGAGGATAAGTTTTGGATGTATCTAAATCATTTCAACAAATAAATTTTAGATAGGTTTGGTTCACTAAATTAACCTTTCATTTATATTTAACACTTAGTTAAATAGTTTTACATTTACCATGTCTCTTTTTATTTTTATATTATATGGTTAATAAACATACTATATACATCCAAGAGAACCCCAAGTGGTCCATTAATGATACACATACCATTATATAAGTCTCCTGGCCAAACCTTAGATTTTTAGGAATTGAATATCAATTAATTATATAATATTTGTTTTAAAAACTCTTTTGTGTCAATTTTGAAACTATTTGGTATTTTGTTTTTGCTAAATTCATAAGAGAATTATTACTTCAATCCTAATTCATTTAATCAACATGAACATGTCATATTAACCCATAAAATTCGTTTAATTCATTAAAAGTCTCAAATTATATTTATTTGGGTATTTATAATATCAATTATTTTAATATTTCACCAAAAAGTAATTACTACATCATCATTGTGTCATCAATAAATTAAATTATTTAATGTCTAAAAATTAAAAATTAAATACCATTATGTAGTAAATTTCTCTTATCATTTTAATGAATATTTATAATCGAATTTATCTTATGTATAACCCTATATTAAAAAAATTTTATTTATTAAACTTTGATTTTAACTCTTTTAACTCTTCTTTGAATTAAATAATAATAAATGTCCTAGTATATTATAAGTTGAACAAAGAGGTTCATATTTTATTCATTAGGTTTTTTTGGTCGAATTATACTTATCCAATAGAATTTGGATATGTGTTAGGGTAATAATAATATCATTTTTACCCTTAATTGCCCTATTTATATTTAACCATGTTAAATAAAAGTGAAAAGTTACTATTCACCAAAAATTATTTTTACCTAATTGAACAAAATTTTAATCCTTGATATTGACCATGTCTGTTGTATTTTCTAAATTCCACCCATAGAAGTGGTAAAATTACATTTTATGTGTATTTTCAAATTCTCTCAGGAGATGGGTAAAAGAGAGTGAAAAGTTCAAAAAAATTATATATCAAAACTTATTATAAACTGACTCCAATTAATTGCATTGAACTTATATAGGTATTACGTATCTATTTTGACCTAAAAAATTTTAAATAAAATAAATAATTATTTAAATAAAAATTTGGTTTTATACTATAACTTAGTGTTTTTTCACTATTCATCAAAAATTGAAAGTTTTCAGAGAAATACCCAAAATTTACAATAAGTTAATTTTGATATTCAAATAAAAAATTTAGGTCCATTTTACCAAATTAGAAACATTGAAGTTTCATTTATTAATTTAAAATTAATTCTCGTTGTCAAGACCAAAAGGCGTATTTTTAAGAACCAATATCTATCAAAAGATTGACACTTGTTTATGTTCAATCTCAAAGTGAAATTACTGAAATTGACGAACATTAGATTAAATAGTTAAAATATAATATATTTATACTTTCAATACATTAAGATGTATAATTTAACACTATAAATTATTTAGATTAAAAAATATTTTTTCTGTTAAAATATTGTATTTTTCACTATTCACCCAAATATGAAAGTTATCAAAAAAACACCAAAAATTTATTGAAACTAAATTATTATATCCAGATTCTAAATAATAAGTTTATATTGTCAAATTGAATATTTAAAACTTCCAAATATTGGATTTAAAAAGGGTTCACCATTAAAAGGTGGTAAAAGTACATTTTTTTATAATACATCTTTTCTTTGAAAAAAATGAATTAGTTCTTACATTTTGTCTGTGAAACTCATAATGTGGATTTTAAAATTATAAGGATTACATATAGTTTTAAATTTAGTTAATACTATTCATAACCGCTTTTGAACAGCTAGTTTGGTAAGTTGTGGTGTGCTTGAACTCGGTGTTGCCTATAGTGAAAGTTATTGAATTACTTTGAAGTTATAACGTACTATGAAATCATTGGGTGTTACAGTGGTCCTGAACGAACACATAATAAGTAAATTTCATTCATCATATGACCAGGGATAAACATAAACAAAATATATAATCATATTGAAAGTAACATATGAAATGTAATTAACTTTCCCCAAACGTTAATCATAAACACTAACAATTCAGAGTAAATTGGTGAATGGTTTTAGGATTGAATATCCATAGTGAAACTATTTATAAGACATTAAATTAGATATGGTTCATGATATTTTACATAAGAATCAACCAGACTGTTGAAATATATGAAGATACTCTTATAAAAACATAGAGTAATTCTTGAGATAAATACTCTTTTACTTTTAAAATAATAGTAATTTTGTTAAACTATTTGTATAAAGTAAGAATTAAACTAATATACCATTTTCATAATAAAATTTGTTATTTTAAAAATACAGTGGTCGACAAAAACATATTATGAAGTGTGCATGAAAATAGGTAAAAATTTCAGAAATTCCCTTGAAGCTGACTTGTATTTCGGAAAGAAATTTGAATGTTACTTTTAAAACATGTGAAGAAAATAAAAAAAGGTATTATGGTTTGTAAACATACATATAGAATTAACACATAATATTTGAGTAATAAATAATAAAATTTATGAATTTAATTGTTATTAAGAGAGGCAAATAGTAACTCGAAAGAAATTGGAGGTTTGGGTAAAAAAACCCTTAAAACATTGTAATCATTTGAATCATATGTTCCAAAATTAATAGTAATTAAATTAGACATTTTTTATAATTAAAATAAATATATTCATGATATGAAAAAACAATTTTAAGAACACAATCACCAAACACAAGTAATAATTGTGAATACATAGTATCTCACAAAAATGGAAGTGAGATAAAGAAACCCTTACCGTAAGTTTGGTGGTGTTATTCACATGGCCATAGTGTCCTGGGTAACCAAATTAAATTAATTAATTAAAAATTAAAGAACCTATTCTATATTAAATTTATTTATTATAACCTTATTAATTTCATTCATGGCCTTTTTTATGTGTTAAGAGGTTTAATTTCATTGTTTGGATCTGTTTGTTTCCTGATCGATATAATTATATACATGATCAGAGAATGATGTAAAATGAGGATTGTTGTCCAAAATTTAGGTTAGATGTAATTTTTGAAAATAAATAATTTTACATGGTTGTAAATTACATTTTTTTACTTGGAGTGAAGATGAATCATCATATAAATTATTTACTCATAACCATTTTTGTTAATTAGTGGTTTTTAAACACAACAAACTCATTTTTCTGTATACATCAAGAACATGTGTACAAAAAGATTCCAAAATCATAGATGAGACATAATACATATATTATATTCTGTTTCAACTATAATAATTATTTCATCACCAAAATTGAAGATGGTAATAGAAATTGAAAACCCATCATCCTTGAATGTGGCAAATTAGCACATCTCGGATAGTGTTTTTTACTACTAGCATAAAAAATGATAAATGATATATGATAATAACTTATTCCATACTCATTACAACATTAAATTAAATGTATGGTACTGGAGTGTTCATAACATTTTTTTAAGAGAGGTGATGATTGAAAGTAAAAAAGGAACTTGAAAAGAAATTTAAAGAATTGAAAAGGGGAAGTTACCTCTTGAAATAATCTACCTTGAAAGCTTTTTAGGTAAAGGATATTGTATTTTTATGAGACCAAGGGCTTCTGGACGAGGGGGAGGATATTGGGAGGAGATTTGAGTATAATTTATATAATGAACAAGGCTTGAGAGGAGTTTAGAGAAGAGGGGGTGAGGGTGGGTTTACAGTAGAGGAGAGGTGTCATTTTTGAATATCTTAATCATTATTTTATTCTTTTCCTCAAGACCCACAATAGTATTTCTTATTGTGACCAAGAATAGTAATATGTAAATTTTAGTTAGAACGATGTTCTCTGACATCATCCTCATATCACCTATGACTTAATAAACCATATATTTAGCATTTATCGTAAATTATCGCATTTTACGATTCACCTAAAATTCATGTATTTTTGAAACAATTTAAAAATTCAATACAACCATTTTAAGATGTGTAGAATACAAATAATGAATTCAATTTTATCAAAATAATTTTCTAAACACATGAAATTTGTTTTAGAAAAAAATTTACTTAATTGAAAAATGCAGATTATAAATTGAAAACGAATTTTGTAATACTTTCAAAAATTAACTATGGTCTCATAAAATTATACCAAAATCGCTGGAAAACCAAATATTTATCTAGGATCATATTTTATGAAAATTAATTTTGAATCAATTCATAATTTTAAAACTGCAATTTAATATTTATCATTCATAAAAATACGAATACTTAATCAATAATTTATTAAATGCTCTATTTTATTTATAATGTGCGAGAATTTTATTTTTTTATCCATGTACGAGGTTAATATTCATAAGGGTATATTACTATTCATAAGGATAAATTACTATTCATAAGGATAACTTACTATTCAAAATGGTAGGGTACTATTCACCAAAAATTATGTTTGTTCTATCAAACCCCATAAATCTCTATGAACACAACTCTGTATGTCAGATTTTCATAATTCAAATCAGAGATATAGAAAAATTATGTTTATTGGAATGGTTATAACATAGTGTTGTTATTTAGGGACTTAGTGTTTTATGCATTCAATATTAAATTTATTTGTAAATCCTTGGGGGGATACACATAATCCATGAGAGCATAATATTGGCATAAGAAATAAGTTTTTAGTATACACATAATAACAAAAATAATTTATTTATTAAATGATAATTTCCAATCCTATCATAGTGTACTGGGTTCACTCCCCATTCAATCATTTCCTTAGTAAAGGTTTACTCCCAAGACTATCATAGCAAACAAAGTCCCATACGGAACTGGATTCAATCCCCATTCTAATCTTTTTTATCTCATTATATATCAATCATTAACTAATGCAATAGATGGCCATATAATTATGGTCCTACTCATAACATAATGAAAATCATGTGTGTGACAACCGGGTCCGGTGACAGCACAGCCACCCCGCCTTAACATGGTCGTCGGGTCCTGGCCTACCAGGTACCACCAGTTGCCCCCGCAGACACGTGGGACCCACCCCAGGGTCCACCCATGTGCCCGAACGGGTCATCTGACTAATGATAGTCTCCAAAGGCCAACACATGTCCTTTCCAGTGTGCTTTGTCCTCACTCACACACACCCTGGGAAACTTCCCAGAGGGTCACCCATCCTGATCACTACTCCAAGGCAAGCACGCTTAACTGTGGAGTTCTAATCAGACAGGCTCCCGAAAAGGAAGGTGCACCTTGTTGACATGAGTCATATCACTTAGTCATTTAAACCTTTATCATTTGGGGATGTTACAATCACCCCCCCCCCCCTTTAGAGCACAACGCCCTCGTTGTGGGCCCTACATCTCAACCCAGGCAGTGCACCGCGCACTTAAGGCTGGGTTCCTCCTCTGATACCAAATGTGACAACCGGGTCCGGTGACAGCACAACCACCCCGCCTTAACATGCCCGTCGGGTCCTGGCCTACCAGGTACCACCAGTTGCCCTCGCAGACACGTGGGGCCCACCCCAGGGTCCACCCACGTGCCCGAACGGGTCATCTGACTAATGATAGTCCCCACAGGCCAACACATGTCCTTTTCAATGTGCTTTGTCCCCACTCACACAAACCCTGGGAAACTTCCCAGAGGGTAACCCATCCTGATCACTACTCCAATCCAAGCACGCTTAACTGTGGAGTTCTAATCAGACAGGCTCCCGAAAAGGAAGGTGCACCTTGTTGACATGAGTCATATCATTTAGTCATTTAACCCTTTATCATTTGGGGATGTTACAATGTGTGTGTGTGTGTGTGTGTTAGTTTTTTTGTATTCCACATGATCATAAATCATCCATTATATCATATATGATTGTTTCTTAGCTCCTTGAAATGTGTTTTCTAGTTTTAAGACTCACTATTTCCAGGTGGTTTCCATTGGATTTATTTATGGAAACAAAAACATCCAATAGTTCTTTACCCAAAAAGGACCTGCATTCCAATGGCAGGCGTTCATTAAGTTTGAACTTTATGATACGTAAGAATTTGCATTGGTTGAGAGGATGGGAGGTCAGACTCATCACGCCCATTGAGGGAATTATTGCCTACTCCAAGAATCTCTTTGGAAATTTAAGATATTTTCATGAATCCCTATTAATTCACCAATTATATCATCAGTATCCTGTGGAATTTAAAATCACTTATTAACTTGTGTAAAATTCAGAATCATCAGTATGAATTCAAGGTTCTTAATTAATGGAAATATATGTTGGTATTCGAGGTTTTCCATCAATGGTATCCTCTAATATATTGATTAGAGATTATTTTAATCATCATTATGATGATACTGGATTTTAAGCCACTCAGTGGGGCACTCTGGAATTGATTGTCTTCCAGAGAGATGAAGGTTTGTTTTTATATTGGTAATGTGCCCGTAAAATGGGTACCTATGTATCCTTATGAAAGGAATCCTAACTCTCGTAGTTCGGTGCCACTTAATAGGACACGTCATACCTTTTAAGGTCAAGAGATAAGGACCTCTATGTGAAAGGTGCACGGTCAAAACATAGTGTGGGGCTTATGATGAAGCTGTGCAAGGAACTTAGAAAGGATATGGGTTTCCAAGAAAGATCAGACCTTATTGGGAATATAGCCCAAGTAGAACACGCTTGATTTGAAGTATTGGGTTTGAACATCATGGAGGATTCCTATGTATTCCTTATGGATGGGAATCAAATCTCACGAAGTTTGATAAATCTCATAGGAGAGTATGGTCCTTTGGGAGAGATGAGTTTAGGCTTACTTCTTAAAAATGATGCCTTGATTATTTGTGGTTTAATTTTGGGCTTATTCTTAAGTGGGATGCCCAGGGGGATTGGGCCTTGAAAAGGCTTCCGACATATCCTGGTTTGAATAGGAATCAAAGTGCTCATAGTTTATTCATTGTGGAAATGTTGTGACCAAGAAAAATATCTAAGTCTATGTGAGTCATCATCGGTGTGAGAAATAATAGTATTTCAAAGTTTCAAAAAAGGCATTCATATATTAAAATATTTTACTCCTTCGTTGGTGGAAGACGGTGCACCAATGGTATGCAAGGTGAAAAATGTTGAGGGGACCATGGAAGAGGGAGAGGTGACGAGCCATCCCTCTGTTCTATTTGCATTGGACAATGGTCCAATTTAATGAGGAAGGGATGTTGGTTAGGGGCTTACACGAGGATGGATGCCCATGGTGACAAAGCACAACATGAGAGAGAAAGGGTAATAGGAGTACCTATGCCCATCTACTCTCTGGTCTTTGGCACTAGATATGGGAGGAGGAGCAATGATTCCACCTCCTCCAAGAAAATCTTGGGGATTACACCAGGATGGTTTCCCAGATGAGATTGGTTGGGGCTTACCCCTAAGTAGGATTCCAATTAGAGGATTGGTTAGGGATTACTCCTGAGGAGGATGCCGATTTGGGAATTTGATAGGGCTTACTCATATGCAAGATTCTGATTTGAGGTTTGGTGGGGGATTACTCCTAAGGAAGATGCCCATTTGAGATTTCATGAGGCTTACTCTTAAAGAGGATTCCCAGTGGAGGTTCCATGGGGCATACACCTAAGGGGGATTCCCATTTGAGGTTTAACCTAGAATAGGAGTAAGGTGATGAGGTTTGAGGACTTTATTTTGGAGTGTTTTGACTGAAGGTACCTGAGGAATCCATAAGGAGAGTCCAAACTCGTAACATGTAAAAGGAAAAAAGAGGACTAAGTCGGCACTAGGAAATTCAGTGAGTTTGGAGGACTATCCCAAACCATGGTATTCCAAGGATCGAATTAGGGCCACATAAAGGGAATAAAGAGAAAATTTTGTCAACCGGATTTGAAAAGCTCATGGTGCGACTGTCCATTTTTCATAGGTGTTAGTGACGAAAGCGAAGGGGACGAACTGAAGGGTAGGGACCACAGTCTGGTACTACTCTTGGGAGGGGGTGCGGGGGCGTAGTCACCGCAGTATGAAGCACCGAGTTGTGAAGGTCTTCTGCGCATGTGCATCGCGTAGGTGCTCCGCTAAGGTGCATCGCGAAGGAGCTCTGTCCTAGTGCATCACACGTTTGGTTATCCATGGTGGGTCTTGTAGGTTCTCTATGAAGGTGCTATGCATATGTGCATCACGTAAGAGCTCTGCGAAGGTGCTCCATGAAGGTGATCCATGCAGCTCCACACGTTCTAGACCATGATGGGGCTTTGAACCATTTTTCCCCTTTTAATTCTTTCTTCTCTCAAGTTTTAGAGAGCTAACCGAGAATAATTGGGGGTTCATGGAGAAAGAGCTACGCAATGGGAGCTTTGGGACATCTTCTATCTTTTTCAGTCCATTAAATGGGGATCCCATGGGGCTTATTTATAGGCATGTGGGGGGCCTGGTCGAAGGGAAGTTGTCCACATAGGTCCTCCACATAGGTCCTCTGTGTAGGTCTTCCACGTAGATCCTCCGCGCAGGTCCTCCATATAGGTCCCTTTGTGAAATTTATCCATCTTCTAAGTGCCATAACTATTGATCCGTAAGTTTATTTAGGCTCTACGACTATTAAAATCGATGATCGGGAAGATATCTACAGTTCTTGAGATTATATATACACTATGTCTTCTCAGAAGAAACATGGAAATTGAATTTAATGTGTCAACTCATTTGCATCATTGATCTAGGAAATCCACTACCTACTACAGGATGGGGGAATCCGTCCACTTATACTTTGGTATGTAGTAGTATTTTGGCACATAGAAATCCTGCCTGCATCTTCCTCTTTTTTGGTGTATACATCTTTATTCAAAATGGACATTTTTTGTCTATTTGAGAATCATATCTTCACTCTACGGAAAAGTTCATTAAAACCAATTTCATCGTGTCTACAAAAGACACCACACCTAATTTGATTCATTCAGATCAAAAAGAATCTAATTCTAAGGTAAAATTAGGACACTTTGACGCATTCCAAAATAATTTAGATGTATTTGGAGCTACGTCAAGTATGGAAGGATTATCAAATTTTTACCTAAGCCAAGGGGCTTAGCGAATGTAGTATGACTGTTTCAAGGGTCACATGGACAAACCCCACAATATTAGTATTTTTTGACTTTTTAATTTTCAAAATTACATAAATCATACAAAGGGTATGTTTAGTGAGCTAAGAATCAACTTTTTTAAAGATTTCCATTTGCGGGTATTCAATCTGGTGAGTAATATGTCATTTCTTGTTGGAATTTTAGAGTCATTCATGTTAGACTATAAAGGGCTAGTATTTAAGGTCAAATAGCTTTAACCATAAAAATTTAATTAGATCCCAAACAAAAATATGTGGCTAAAAATTACTTTAATATTCTTTAAATATTTCCAAGGGGAATCTTGAGCCATGATATTTATGGCCATCAAATTTGAATCTTGTATCAACATAAAGGGATTATCTTCCATGAACTAAGATACCCATATTTGACAAACCCATTTTGGGGGTTGTTTTATGTAGGGCCAACTAGGGCATATGCTCTATAGACAAATAGTGGCATCTTTTTTACTTACAAGCCTATTATGTAGGAAGCTTTTTTAACGCCTTCGAAGGGCACATGCTGCATAGTCAAACAAGAGAGTTCTTTGATGCATAAAATTATACTATTGGTAGATTGGGGAAAATATGATTTGGGTGACACAAGACCACAGTGGGTGTTTTTTTCCCAGGAAAGGAATTTAAAGAATGAAATGGATATTTTTTATCGACATATGTCATGAATAGGAAAACCATTTCTATACAAGTTGGGTGTATGAGTAATGGTTGAATTTTATCAAGATGGGGGAATTTATGATATCATATTGTGGAATTTTAAGTCATGCAGTGAGGACATTGGTAATGTGTAGTTTTAAGTCATGTAGTGAGGACATTGTACAGTACAGTTTTAAGTCCTGCAGGGAGGACATTGTAATGTGTAGTTTTAAGTCATGCAGTTTGAACATTATACTATGTAGTTTTAAGTCATGCATTGAGGACATTGTACTGTGTTGTTTTAAGTCATGCAGTGAGGATATTGTGTGGCTCTTTAATTTAAGGACTTTAGCTCTGACCAAATGTATCAAACTCTCTCAATTTATTGATTATTTGTTTGGAAATGTACTATCATATTTAGTTATGGAAGGATAATTGTAAACTGTGATTTTGGAAATTTCTAGAACTGAGAAATGATACTGGAAAAGGGATAAAAGTATAGGGGCTCTTTTATATAGGGCCAATAGGGGCATATGATTCATAGAAAAATAGTGGCATCATTTCACTGACAGACTTGTTGTGTGGGAAACTTATGTAACGCCACCTAAGGGTACATGCTTCATAGTCAGATAAAAGAGCTCTTAGAAGTTTTATATTCTATTCCTAAAAGCCGAAGAAAGTTTATGAAGATTCATATTTTCCGAAGCACATAGTTTGGTTTTTAAAGAAAGGTACCTGAATATGGAAAGGGTATTTGTACATAAGATGTCCAAATAATCGGAGGAAGATAATGGGACAAGTATACCTGAATATGGAAAGGTACCTGAATATGGAAAGGTACCTTGATGTTATGAATTTGAGAGAAGGCGGAGTGCCGTTTTATAAGAGGGATGAGGGGAACCTTAGGAAAAACATAAAATATTATTTTATAATAAATTCACATTCGGTTTATAATGGCTACAAAGTCACCTATTTTGAGGCTATGGTGTGAATGGGTCGAAATCCTTTCAACCAATAGATTTTAGATAGGTTGGGGTCACTAAATTATCTTTATCATTTATATTCCACTCTTAGTTAAATAGTTTGACATTTACCATGTCCATATTTATTTTTATATTATATGGTTAATAAACATACTATATACATACAAGAGAACCCCAAGTGGTTCATTAATGATACACCTATCATTATATAAGTCTCTTTTATGAACCTTAGATTTTTAGGAGTTGAATATCAATTAATAATATAATATTTGTTTTAAAAACTCTTTTATGTCAAATTTGACACTATTTGGTATTTTGTTTTTGCTAAATTTATAAAAGCATTATTTCTTCAAAACTAATTCATTTAATAAACCCTAACATGTCATATTAACCTATAAATTTCGTGTAATTCATTAAAAGTCTCAAATTATATTTATTTTGGTATTTAAATTATCATTTATTTTAATATTTCACAAATAAGCTAATTACTGCATCATCATTGTGTCATAAATAAATTAAATTATTTAATGTCTAAAAATTATAAATTAAATACCATTATGTAGTAAATTTTTCTTATCTTTCTAATAAATATTTATAATCAAATTTATCTAATGTATAACCCTATATTAATGTTTTTAATTAAACTTTGATTTTAACTCTTTTAATTTTTCTTTGAATTAAATAATAATAAATGTTCTAATCTAATCCATGTGGCCCAAAGAGGTACATATTTTATTCCCAAGGTAGTTTTTGGACGAATTATACATAGACAATATAATTATGACTTTTGTTAGGATAATAATAATATCATTTTTATGCTCAATTTCTCAATTTATATTTAACCGTGTTAAATAATAGTGAAAAGTTTCTATTCACCAAAAATTATTTTTATATTATTGAAAAAAATTTTACTCCTTCATATTAACCATGTAACTTGGATTTTCTAAATTCCACTCTCAGAAGTGGTAAAATTATGTTTTATGTGAATTTTCAAATTTTCCTAGGAGATGGGTAAAAGACGGTGAAAAGTTCAAAAAAATTATATATCTAAACTTATTATAAACTGAATCCAATGAATTTCATTGAACTTATAAAATTATTATGTATCTATATTGTCCTAAAATAAATTTAAATAAAATAAATAATTATTTAAATAAAAATTCGGTTTTATACTATAACTTAGTGTTTTCACTATTCATAAAAAATTGAATGTTTTCAGAAAAATACCAAAAATTCACCCAAAGTTAAATTTGATATTCCGAATCCAAAAATTAAGTCCATTTTACCAAATTAAAAACATAGAGGTAGAATTTATTAATTTAAAATTAATTCTCGTTGTCAAAACCATAAGGTGTATTTTTAAGAAACAATATCTTTCAAAAGATTGACACTTGTTTATGTTCAATCTCAATATGAAATTACATAAAATGACCAAAATTGGATTAAATGGTAAAAATATAATATATTTATACTTCCATGACATTAAAAAGTATAATTTAACACAATCACTTATTTATATTATAAAAGTGGGTTTCAGTTAAAATATAGTAATTTTCACTATTCACCCAAATATGAAAGTTATCAGAAAAGCACCAAAAATTTATTGAAACTAATTTCATATGTCCCGATTCTATAGAATAAGTTTAATTTGTCAAATTTAATATATAAAAGTTCCAAATATTTGATTTAAAAAGGGTTCACCATTAAAAGGTGGTAAAAGTACATTTTTTTGAAAAATACTTCTTTTATCTTAAAAAAATGAATTAGTTCTTACATTATGACTATGAAACTTTTAATATGGATTCTAAAATTATAAGGATTACATATAGTTCAAAATTTAGTTAATACTATTCATAACCGCTTTTGAACAACTAGTTTGGTAAGTTGTGGTGCACTTGAACTCGGAGTTGCCTATAGTGTAAGTTATTGAATATCTTTGAAGAAATAACGTACTCTGAAATCTTGGGGTGTTACAATTGTCCCCAACGATCACAAAATAAGTCAAACTCATTCGTCATATGTGTAGGGATAAACATAAATAAAATATCCATTCACATTGAAACTAACATATGAAATTTAATTAACTTTCCCCAAACGTTAAGCATAAACACTAACAATTCAGAGTAAATTAATGAATGGTTTTAGGATTGAATATCCATAGTAAAAATATTAATAATACATTAAATTAAATATGGTACATGATATTTTACATAAGAATCAACTAGAGTGTTGAAATATATGAAGATACTCTTTTAAAAACATAGAGTAATTCTTGATATAAATACTCTTTTACTTTTAAAAGAAGAGTAATTTTGGAAAAGTATTTCTATAAAAACAGAATTAAACTAATATAAAATTTTCATAATAAAATGAGTGATTTTAAAAAGACAATGGTCACTAAAAACATATTATGGTTTGCAAATGAAAATAGGTAAAAATTTGAGAAATTCCCTTGAAACAGGCTTGTATTTCGGAAGGAAATTTGAATGTTCCTGTTAAAACATGTGAAGAAAATAAAAAAAGTATTATGGTCTATAAAAATATAAATAGAATTTACAAATAATTTATGAGAATTAAATAATAAAGTTTATGAATTTAATTGTGATTAAGAGAGGAAAATAGTAACTCGAAAGAAAATGGAGGTTCGGGTAGGAAAACCCATACAACTTTGTAATCAATTGAATTGTATGTCCCAAAATAAATAGTAATTAAATTATACATTCAATATAATTAAAATAAATAGATTCATGATATGAGACATCAGTTTTTAGAACACACACACAAAAAACAAGTAATAATAGTAAATACAGAGTATCTCACAAAAATGGTTGTGAGATAATGAAACCCTTACTGTAAGTTTGGTGGTGTTATTCACACTGTCTTAGTGTCCTGGGTAACCAAATTAAATTAATTTATTAAAATTTAAATAACCTATTATATAATTAATTTATTTATCATAACATTATTAAGTTCATTAATGGCCTTTTTGATGGGTTAAGATGTTTAATTTCATTGTTTGGGTCTGTTTGTATCCTGATCGATATACTTATATACATGATCAGCGAATGATATAAAATGAGTATTATTGTAAAAAATTTAAGATAGAAGTAATTTTTGAAAATAAATAAGGTTATATGGTTGTAAATTACATTTTTTTACATGGATTGAAGATGAATCGTTATATAAATTATTTACTCATAACCATTTCTGTTAATTAGTTATTTTTAAACACAACATAATCATTTTTCTTTATACATCAAGAACATGTGTACAAAAATATTCCAGAACCATAAATGGGAAACAATACATATATTATATTCAGTTTCAACTATAATAATGATTTCTTGACCAAAATTGAAGGTGGTAATAGAAATTGAAAACCCATCATTGTTGAATGTGGTAAATTACCATATCTCGAAGAGTGTTCTTTACTGCTAGCATAAAAAAGGTTAAATGAGATGTGATAATAACTTATTCCATACTCATTACAAAATTAAATTACATGTATGGTACTATAGTGGTAATAACATTGGGTTGAGGAGAGGTTATGATAGAAAATTAAAGAAAAGGAACTTGAAAAGAAAGTAAAATAATTGAAAACAGGAAGTTACCTCTTGAATTAATCTTCCTTGAAAGCCTTTTATGGGATATGATTTTGTATTTTTATGAGACCAAGGGCTTCTGGACGAGGGGGAGGATATTGGTAGGAGATTTGGGAATAATTTATACAATGAAAAAGGCTATATATGAGTGAAGAGAAGAGGGTGTGAGGGTGGGTTTATTGTAGAGGAGAGGTGTAATTTCGGAATATCTTAATCATTATTTTATTCTTTTGCTCAAGAACCGCTATAGTATTTCATATTGTGACCAAGAATAGTAATATATAAATTTTATTTAGAACCATTTTCTCTTACATCATCCTTTTATCACATACGACTTAATAAACCATGTATTTAGCATTTATCGTAAATTATTGTATTTTACTATTCACCTAAAATTCATGTATTTTTGAAAAAATTTAAAAATTCACTAGAACCATTTTTAGATGTGTAGAATCCAAATAATGAATTCAATTTTATCAATATAATTTTCTAAATAAATGAAATTTTATTTTTTAAAAAAATTATTATTTAATTGAAAATGCAGATTTTAAATTGATAATTAATTTTTTAATACTTTCAAAAATTAACTATAGTCTCATAAAATTATACCTAAATCACTGGACAACCAAATATTTTTTTATGAACATATTTTATAAAAATTAATTTTAACTATATTTATTATTTTAAAACTGTAATTAAATATTTATCAGTCATAATAATAACAATACTTAATCAATAATTTATAAAATGAGCTATTTCATTTATAATGTGCCAAAATTTTATATATATATCCATCTTCAAGGTTAATATTCATTAGGGTATATTACTATTCATAAGGATAAATTACTATTCATATAGATAAGTTACTATTCAAAATGGTAGGGTACTATTCACCAAAAATTATGCTTATTCTATCAGACCCCATAAATCTCCCTGAACGCAACTCTGTATGTCAGATTTTCAAAATTCAAATAAGGGATGTGGAATAACTATGTTTATTGGAATTGTTATAACATAGTGTTGTTTTTTAGGGACTTAGTGTTTTATGCATTCTATATTAAATTTATTTGTAAATCCTTGGGGGTTACACATAATCCATGAGAGCATAACATTGGCATAAGAAATAAGTTTCTAGCCTAAAAATAAGAATAAAAATCATTTTTTTCAGTCAATGATAATTTCCAATACTATCATAGTGGACTGGGTTCACTACACATTCAATCATATCCTTAGTCAAGGTTTACTCCCATGACTATCATAGCAGACAAAGTCCCACACTAAACTGGGTTCAATTCCCATTCCAATCCTTTTTATCTCATGATATATCAATCTTAAACTAATGAAATAGAGGTCCATATAATTATGGTCCCACTCATAAATTAATGAAAATCTTGTGTGTGTGTGTGTGTGTGTGTGTGTGTGTTTCAGTTCCACATGATAGTAAATCATTCATTATATCATATATGATTGTTTCATAGTTCCTTAAATGTGTGTTCTAGTTTTAAGAATCACTATTTTCAGGCAGTTTCCATTGAATTTATTTATGAAACCAGAAACATCCAAAAGTTCTTTATTCAAAAGGGACCTTCCTTCCAATGGCAGGTGTTCATTAAGTTTGAACTTTACTATACTTAATAATGTGCATTGGTCGAGAGGATGGTAGGTCAGAATCATCATGCCCTTTGGGGTAATTATTTCCTACTTTGGGAATATCTTTGTAAATTTAAGATATTTTCATGAATCCCTATTAATTCACCAAGTATATCATAAGTATCCTGTTGAATTTACAATCACTTATTAACATTTGTGAAATTCAGAATCATCAGTATGCATTCAAGGTTCTTAATTAATGGAAATATCTGTATTTATTCGAGGTTTTCCATCAATGGTATCCTCTAATATACTAATTTGATATTATTTTAATCATCGTTTTGATGATACTAGATTTTAAGCCACTCATTGGTGAACTCTGGAATTTATTGTCATCTAGGGAGATGAAAGTTTGTTTTGATCTTGGGAATGCGCACGTAAAATGGTCTACCTACGTATCCTTCTTAAAGGAATCAGAAAACTCGTAGTTCAGTGCCGCATAATAGGACACATCATACCTTTTAAGGTCATGTGATAAGGACCTCTAAGTGAATGGTGCTTGGTCAAAACATAGTGTGGGACTTATGATGAAGCTGTGCAAGGAACTTGAAAAGGATATGGGTTTCCAAGTAAGATCAGACCCTATTGGGAATATAGCCCAAGCAGAACAGGGTTGATTTGAAGTATTGTGTTTGAACCTCAAAGAGGCTTCCTATGTATCCCATATATATGGGAATCAAAGCTCGCGTAGTTCGATAATTCTCATAGGATAGTATGGTCATTTGAGAGAGAGGAGTTTAGGCTTACTTTCTAAAAATAATGCGTTGATGATTTGGGGTTTAATTTTGGGCTTCTTTTTAAGGAGGATGCCCAGGGGGATCGGGCCCTGGAAAGGCTTCCTACGTATCCTGGTTTGAACATGAATCAAAGTTCTCATTGTTCATTCGTTGTGAAAATATTGTGACCAAGAAATAACTCTATGTCCGTTTGATTCATCCTCGGTGTGAGAAATAAGAGGATGTCAAAGATTAAACAAAGGTATTCATACATTAAAATATTTTCCTCCTTCGTTGGTGGAAGACGATGCACCTATGGTTTCCAAGGTGAATGAGTTTGAGGTGACTATGGAAGAGGGCGAGGCAACGAGCCTTCCCTCTGTTCTATTTATATTATACAAGTTTCCAATGTAAGGTGGAAGGGATGAAGGTTAGGGGATTACACGAGGATGGATTCCAATGGAGACAAAGCCCAATGTGAGAGAGAAAGGGTAACAAGAGTCTCTATTCCCATCTCCCCTCTGGTCTTTGACACCAGAGCTGGGAGTAGGAGCAATGATGTCACCTCCTCCAAGAGAATCTAGGGTCTTAAACAAGAATGGTTTCCCAGACTAGATTTGTGGGGATTACTCCTAAGTAGGATTCCCATTAGAGGATTTTTTGAGGATTACTCTTAAGGAGGATGCCGATTTGGGAATTTTTTGGGGGCTTACTCATAAGCAGGATTCCCATTTCAGGTTTGGTGGGGGATTACTCCTAAGGAAGATACACATTTGAGATTGCATCAGGCTTACTCTTAAGGAGGATTCCTTGTGAAGGTTCCACAGGGAATTCACCTAAGGGGGATGCCCATTTGAGTTTTAACCTAGAATAAGTGTAAGGGGATGAGGTTTGAGGACTTTTTTGAAGAGTTTATTGACTCAAGGTACCCGAGGAATCCATAAGGAGAGTTCAAACTCGTAACATGTAAAGGGAACCAAGAGGAGTAAGTCGAAACCAGGCAATTCAGTGAGTGTGGAGGATTATCCCAAACCATGGTATTCCAAGGTAGGAAGTATGGCTACATAAAGGGAATAAATGGAAAATGTTGTCAACTGGATTTGAAAATATCATAGTGCGACTGTCCATTTTTCATGGGTGTTAGTGACATAAGTGAAGTGACCGACCCGAAGGGCAGGTACCGCAGCCTGACACTAATCTCGAGAGGGGGTGTGGGGGCGCAGCCACCGCGGCATGAACCACCAGGTTGGGCATGTCTTCTACCCATGTGCACCGCGTAGGTGCTCTGCTAAGGTGCATCGTACAGGTGCTCTGCGCAGGTGCATCGCATGTTTTCTCCGCAAAGGTGGGTCATGCAGGTGCTCTGTGGAGGTTCTTCGTGAAGGTGCATCACGCAAGTGATTTGAGAAGTTGTCCGTGATGGTGGTCCATGCATCTTACCACATTCTAGACCATTATGGGACTTTGAACCATGTTTCCACATTTAATTCTCTCTTATCTCAAGTTTTAGAGAGCTACCTGAGAAAAATTGGGGGTTTATGGCGAAAGATATACCCAATAAGAGCGTTGGGACGTCTTCTATCTTTTTATGTTCTTTAAATGGGGATCCCAAGGGTCATATTTATAAGCATGGAGGGGGCCTAGTCGAAGGGAAGTTGTCCACATAGGTCCTCTGTGTAGGTCTTCCACTTAGATCCTTTGCGTAGGTCCTCCGTATAGGTCCCTTTGTGAAATTCATCCATCTTCTAAGTGCCTTAACTATTTATCTGTAAGTTTATTTAGGCTCCATGACTATTTAAATCGATGGTATTGAAGATATCTACAGTTATTGAGTGTTTATATACACTATGTCTTCTCGGAAGAAACATGGAAATTGAATTTAATGTGTCAACACATTTTCATCATTGATCTGGGAAATCCACTACCTACTCCAGGGTGGGGTAATCAGTCCACTTATACATTGGTATGTAGTAGTATTTTGGCACAGAGATATCCAGCATGCATCTTTCTCTTTTTTGGTGTAAACATATTTATTCATAATTGACATTTGTTGTCTATTTGAGAATCATATCTTCACTCTATGGAAAAGATCATTAAAACTAATTTCATGGTGTCTACAAAAGACCCCCCATAAATTTGATTCATTTGGATCAAAAATAATCTTCTTATAAGGTAAAATTAGGACACTTTGATGCATTACAACATCATTTGGTTATATTTGGAGCTACGTCATGTTTGGAAGGATTATCAAATTTGTTCTTAAGCCAATGGGGCTTAGCGAGCGTAGTTTGACTATTTCTAGGGTCACAGGAAAAAATCCCACAATATTAGTATCTTTTGACATTTTATTTCTCAAAATTACCTAAATCATATAATGTGTATGTTTAGTGATCTAAGACCTAACTTTTGTCCAGAGTTCCATTTGCGGGTTTTCAATCTGGAGAGTACTATGTCATTTGTTGTTGGCAGTTTACAGTAATTAATGTTAGACTATAATGGGTTAGTATTTAAGGTCAAATAGCTTTGACCATAAACATTGAATTAGATCCCAAACACAAATATATGGCTAAAAATTTCTTTAATATTATTTAAATATTTCCAAGGGGAAACTTGAGCCATGATTTTTATGGCCATCATATTTAAAACTTGTATCCACATAAGGGGATTCTCTTCCATGACCCAAGATACCCATATTTGACAAACCCATTTTGGGGGTTGTTTTATGTTGGGCCAACTGAGGAATATGCGACATAGCCAAATAGTGGCATCTTTTTTACTTAAAAGCCTATTATTCAAGACCACAGTGGGTGTTTTTTTTCAAACAAAGGAATTTAATGAATGAAAGAGCTATTTTAGACTAACATATGTCATTAATAGGAAAACTATTTCAATAAAAATTTGGTGTATGAGTAATGGTTGAATTTTATCAAAAAGGGGGAATTTATGATATCATATTGTTCAATTTTAAGTCTTGAAGTGAGGACATTGGTACTATGCAGTTTTAAGTCATGTATTGAGGACATTGTACTGTACAGTTTTAAGTCCTGCAGGGAGGACATTATAATGTGGAGTTTTATGTCCTGCAGTTTGAACATTGTACTGTGTAGTTTTAATTCAGGCATTGAGGACATTGTTCTGTGTTGTTTTAAGTCATGCAGTGAGGATGTTGTGTGGATCATTAATTTAAGGTCTTTAGCTCTGACCAAAGGTATGAAACTCTCCCAAGTTCTTGATAATTTTTTTGGAAATATACTATCATATTTTGGTATGGAAAGAAAATTGTAAATAATGATTTAATAATTTCTAGAACCAATGAATTATATGGGAAAAGGGATAAAAGTATGGGGGGATGTTTTATATAGGGCCAATATGGGCATATGTTGCATAGACACATAGTGGAAACATTTCACTAACATGAATGTTTTGTAGGAAACATATGTAAGGCCACCTAAGGGCACGTGTTTCATAGTCAAATAAAAGAGCTCTCAGAAGTTTGATGTTATATTGCTAAAAGCTGAAGAAATTTTATGAAGATTCATATTTTTTGAAGCATAGAGTTTGGTTTATGAAAAAAGGTACCTGGATATGGAAGGGGTGTTTGCACATAAGATGTCCAAATAATCGGATGAAGATAATGGGACAAGTATACCTGAATATGAAAAAGGTACATTTAATAAATGGACTTGAATAATTTCATATTATGAGTAAGATAATGGGACATGTATACATGAATGATTGTTTTAAAATACATATTCTTGAATATTGTCATCAATGATTAAATAGGACAAAGATACCATAACCAAGAATGAAGTTACCATTATTTGAAAAACCTGTTATGGGGGATGTATTATGCAGGGCCAATTGGGGAATATGCTGTATAGACTAATAGTGACATCTTTTGACTGACAGGCCTGTTGTGTAGGCCACTTATTCAAGGCTGGCTGAGGGCACGTACTGAAAAGTCAGGGAAAAGAGATCTCAGGTATTAGAAACTCTATCACCAGAAACTGTAAGAAACATTATGAGGATATTAAAATATTCCATATTAAGAGTTTGAAATATGGAAGGGGTTTATGTCCAATGCATATGGTAAATATTTTATACAATATTGGCTATGAGTTTGATGTCCTTTTTGTAGATCTGACTCAAATGGAAAATGAGGACTTTATTTTTTTATCCTCTGAATTAATATTATGACGTGAAATTTAAAGTCATGCAACAAAGACCTTATACAATTCTATTTTAAGTCATGTAGTTAGGACATTAATAATCCAATAATAAATTGAGACTCATTATTTATATAAAGAATCCATTAACCAAATACTTCAGCCGATGTGAGCTATGCTTGGTGAGAGAAACAAGGAGCAGTAAGGGTTTCTTTTTCACCGCAAAGGTGATGCAAGTGAATAATAGAGATGCTCTATTTTGATGCAGTTTAACGTCATGCGGTAAGGATGAAGATGAACCGATGTGAGAAGAAAGACATATTGTATCTGGATTAAGGAATAAAACATAAGTGTCACTAAATATCTTTCTAGGGAAAGAATCAAGTTATACACAGTTCTTAAAACATTCACTGTGCAGATTTAATTCTCATACAAAAAATAATGGGTTTTTTTCATAGTTGGGCCCATTATTGGAGATCCAGGGATCTCTATGTATCTAATTGGTATATGAAGATCAAGCCATATGTAGTTCTTGAAACAATCATTTCTCATGCCAATCGAGTTTGACATGAAGAACTAGGGCTTTTGACACATTTTGAGAGAATGGTAAATCTCATAACATTAAATTGTATAAGGACAAAATAATATATCTTAAGTAAACACTCTGTATAAATTTGATTCATGTAAAGGTGGAGAAGAGAAAATTAGAAGATTTTTTGATTGTGGTTGGGCCCAAAATTTGATATTTCGGCGTCTCTACATATCTCATTTGAAAATTAGAATCAATCCATACTTATTTCTTGAAATTAGGTCTCTGTGTAGATCTGAATCAGACATAGGAAAGAGAGGGACTCATATACTACTAAAGAGTAGTGATGACATCAATGATGTTTTCTTATGGAAGTGTCTAATGTTAAAATATAGAAACGTTAGTTGTACAAATGATGTCATTCTGTTTAATGTCATGTGACAAGGATCATGATGCTATGCATTTTATCACCATGCAGCAAGGATTATTGTGGTAGTTATGTAGTTTAATGTCTTGAAACTATGTCATGGGGCTATGTAGATTTATTTCATGCAGCAAGGACATGATACTATGTAGTTTAAATTCTTACAGTGAGGATGAATGGGCACAACAACAGAAAGTATTTCTTGAAGAATCTCACATTTTTTGGGGTTGTAATAAGCTCTCCATCCATTGAGATTATGGAATTATCTACCTTTGAATATACCTTATGTATAGAATAAGGTCTTCCCACTTTGGATAATGTTTTGGAGGTTTTTTTTCCTGGTATCATTAGAGTCATAAGGACCAATACCAATTCTCCTTGAATAAATGAATGGAGGGGAACTTTCGTGTTAAAATATCATGATATTATATAATTATAGACTTCTGGATGATGCAAAGTGTGCAATATTTTCTCATCTAATCATTCCAACTCATTAAACCATTCATGAGACCTCACATTTGTAGAAAACTAATCACAAATTGCAACTCTATGTGACGGAAATTATATTTCAATTTGAAAAACTACTTCATTTCTATATACCAATGAATAAGGACTTTTTTGGGTATTAGTATAGGTTGTTTTCCAATAATCCCAAAAAGCATACAAAAGTTAATCAGGCCATGATTTCTTATCTTTATCCACCATTTTCTGGAGTATATTTGATTGGGTCTTGTTGAAGGCCTTTATCTATCTATTGGCCACCGCATGATAGTGAGATGAATAGTTGGATTGGATATTATGATCCTAATATAAATATTTTACTTCCAAAAAAGAACAATTGGTGCCATTGTCTGTCAAAATAGTATGGAGGACACCAAATATGGTGCTGAAATTAGTTTTGAAAAAAATTAAAATTCTTTTGGCTCTGACTGCCTTGAGAGGTATTTCTATAGCCCATTTAGAGATGAAGTCTTTAGTAGTGAGAATATGCTTAAACTATATAGTCGTGGTTGGAGGATAAGGCCCTACTACATCGATTCCCCATGTGGAAAATTGACAAGGGTATTTAACTGTATGTAGCAACTCCAGAGGTTGATGAATGAAATTGGAATGCCCATGGTTTAGATGACATTTTTTAGTGAAATATGTGTACTCCTGCATCATTGAAGACCAAAAGTATCCAGGCCTTCAGATTTGATCCGAGAGTCTTTGCCCAGACTTGTGGGCACCACAAACATCTAAATGTAATTCTTTCATGATAGCTGCAGTATCTTCTCCATCAATACATCTGAAGATAATTCCTTCAATGCCTTAGTTTTAGAGGATCTTTTGGTTATCTCGACTATCATAAAAAGTAAAATTATCCGCTCATCGTCGGATCTGTTCTTTATCATCCCTATCTGGCGGAAGTATGCCATTTTGATGATATTCCTGGATGGATGTTCTCGATCCCGTGTTATGACAATATGGTTTAGAAAGAGGGAAAATTTCATTAATCTCCTCCATTACCGTTTGAACAAATTATGAGACCTCACGATGATGGGATATGCTAACTACTGTCTCATTGCGATTTGGATCTTCCAAGGTTGTAGCTGCATTAGCAAGTGCATCTACTTAGGTATTTTGAGATTTCCAGACATAAGACCATGTCAGATATGAGGGAAATTCAGCCATTAACCCTCTGACGTAATTACACAAAGGGATTAACTCTTCTTTTCTAATAAAATATTCCCCATTTATTTTTTGATTATTAATTCTGAATCACATTTCACCTTTAAATGTTCCGTTTGAACCTGAAGGTCCAATTCCATACCTATGATGAGAGCTTGATATTCTGCCTCATTGTTGGTACCATCTTCTGATAACAGCAAGGAATAAAGAAATATTGCCTTTTCTGGGAAAATAAGGACAATTCATAACCCATCTATGTTGAATTTAGGATTTTCCCTTCATTTCCCTGTTGAACTTATAGATGAACCATCAAAATACATTTCCCATGTTTGGTAATTTTCTTGGATAGAGAAGAACTCTTCATTAAGATGTTCAGCATTAAACGATGTATCTTTTGTAGATTGATTCTTAGCAAGGAAGTCTGCCATAGCATGGCCTTTTATTTCCTTTTGATGCACAAACTACATATCAATATGTTGCAAAATAACTCTCCATTTTTTCAAACACCTTGTAAGCATAGGATGACTGAGGATAAACTTGAGTGGGTTTTTGCAAGATACCAAATGGACCTCAGGATGTTGCAGGTAGTGCCTTAGTTTCTGAATTGTAAATATTAATGCAAGGCAGCACATCTCAATATTTGAATATCGAGTTTCCGTATCAAGCCTAGTTTGACAGAGATAGTAATGAATGTTCTCATTTCCAGCATCATTTTTTTGGGAGAGAAAGGCACCTAGGGATTGCTCTAAAGATGTCACCTAGTGAATAAGTGGTCTTCAACAAGTGACATTAATACTGGTGAACTCAAGAGATATTTTTTTAGGGTATCAAATCTTTCTCAGTAGTCTTTGGTCCATTGGTAGGTGACTCCCTTATTAAATAATATAGTAAAGGGAAAACACTTACCTACCAAATTGGCAATAAAGCACTGAATATAGGCCAAGTGTCCATGATGCACTCTTAATTCATTAAAATTGTGAGGAGGTGACATACCAATGATTGATTTTTGTTTTCTCAGGATTAAATTTGATACCACGATGGCATCAAATGAAGCCAATGAACATTCTAGAGGTTACCTCAAAAGAACATTTAAAGGGGTTTATCTT
The DNA here is from genome assembly GCA_963277665.1 of Viscum album. NCBI lineage: Eukaryota > Viridiplantae > Streptophyta > Magnoliopsida > Santalales > Viscaceae > Viscum > Viscum album. The sequence goes on along the minus strand of OY728153.1, from coordinate 1,510,224,147 downwards.
CAAACTGTGTTGCAGAAGTTTATGGAATATGGTTTCCAAATCCGCCAATTGATTGGAACATTGTCTGGATTTAAAAACAAAATCATCCACATAACATTCAACAAATTTCTCTAAGAAGAGTTTGAAGATATTGTGTATGGCATGTTGATATGTTCACCTGCATTATTTAATCCCAAGTGAATTACTTGATAGAAATACACTCCTTGAGGGGATCTGATGGGTGTAGATTCTTCATACTCTATGTCCATACATATTTCATTGTACCCAATGTAGCCATCCATGAAGTAAATAGCTTCATATCCAGCTGCTGCATCAATTAGAAGCTATATAATCGTAACTGGAAAATCATCTTTAGAACAATGTCAGTTAAGATCTCTAAAATCAATAAAAACTCTAATTTTCCCATTCTTCTTTTTCACTGGAACAATATTGGCCAACCATTTGGGATACTGAACTACTTGAAAAAGTTTATCTTTATATTCTTATCAATTTCATCCTCAATTTTAGAGGTATGAGTTGGGTGTGTTCTTCTTGCTACCGACTTTAATCCATGATGTTATTCTAGAAAACCCAAATGATGGGTGGATACATCAAGATTAATACATGGAATTTATGTATATTTCTAAGAAAATACACCTCGATGTTGCTTTAGAAATTAATTACACACCTTTTTCTCTTCAGATGTCATGACCTCTATTGGAATAAAATCCCTCAAGGTATCTTTGAAGAATTTTTGAGGTGTTGTGTTTGTTGACAAAGTGGACATATGTGTTGTGATTGTTGAAAATGAAAAGCATGACATAAATTTTTTTGAAAAAGGGGATTTCATGGTGTAATGTTACGTTAAATGGTTGTGGTTAACGATTAATGGTTGATTCAAGAATTTAGATAAAGGAATGGATGATCTGGAGGCGGTACTAAAAGAATAGATACAATGTGACGCCATTTTCCTATGTTTTCCAAATTTTTGGGCCTTAAAATCAACAAATGAAGAAGAGTGGCTTTTGGGGAAGGGACTTGTTCACTGTGTACTTGAAGGAGATGAAACTTTCATGACTAATGTTTTTCAATATCAGAACATTAAAAAATGGAAAAGGTATAATGGGTGCCCAAGTTCTAAGGTTGGTTGCGCAAGTGACTTGTGTGGTAGAGACATGCATGCTGAAACTTGCGCACCCAGGGGAGACTTGGTCACCGTCGCTTAGGGTGTCTAAATGACTATAAATATAGGTCAACCCCTCTTCATTATTTATGATTTAAACACTTAGATAAAATCAGTGCTCCCATCGCGCAGGTGTGGGGGTCACGCAAGTGGTGTGTGGTCATGCAAGTACTTGTTGTGTCCCAGGTGTTAGTTGCATGCCTAAGGTGGTTTGGGTGTGAAAGAAACCGAGTCACCCATGTTTCGATTTGAAGGAGGAGGTGTCGCGCAAGTGGTTGAGGTGGAGTTGCATGAAAGATTTTGAAGAAGCATGACAGTTGATGGTTGCATTCCAATATTGGTTTCGACATAACAGGGTGTTAATCACGCATGTTTGGAGTTGCAGAATCTTGTGTCGTGCAAGTTGTTGAGATGGACTAGTGCACCAGTTATAACTTGCACACTGGTACTTTCACGCAGGCCTAGAGAAAGGCGCCAGGTATGGTTGATTCACTACAGTGATTTAGGGCTGCGTGAAAGCTGGAAGATTGCCCGATACCTTCGGTGCAATGTGAGATTCATCTACGAGTGAAAGTTGATCTTCAACAAATCATCTACATACATAATTGGATGCATTCATTAGTGGAAATGAAGATACCGATAGGTCTATAAACTGTGAGTGGATCCTTTCTCAAGAAGTGAGCAAATGAAGAGGAAGAAGGTGATCCTCTCCATTGGCAGTGATCCAGAGGGAGAGAAATAGAGAGTGGCCCTTGGGAAAGTAGGTAGATGACCCTAATCATTGTAAAGGCATTGAGCCTGGGAATAGAATTGATTTATCCTGAACCTTGTAAATAGCAGTGTGCTTATAGTGGATTTGGTACATCGGCACATTGTCGGTGTATGCTCCTTGGACGTAGCCCAGTTAGGGTGAACCGAGTAAAAATTGTTGTTTCTTGTGCATGATTTACATTTTATTTATTTTGTACCACTCTAAAAAGAGAGAAGAGTGTTTTTTTAATAGAAAAACAAGATCAGAACGAGCATTATTTTTTATTTTTCATACCCTGATTCACCCCCTATCTTTGGGTATTCATCCTCGTAGACCTAAGAATTGGTATTAGAGTGAGGTTGGTATTAGTTCTTCTCTCAATAGAGGTCACTAATCATAAAGTGATTCCAATCTTCAATGGTAACAATTTTCAGCTATGTAATAATTAGATGCAATACAACTTTCGATCTTTGGGAAGGGATGTATTCATAGCAGCAATGCATGGTATAATAGCTGACATCAACAGTGGGGAATTATCGGAATTTGAGTGAAGGGAATTGGATACTGAAGCAAAGGGAATCAATGATTTAGGGGGAGCCCTATCCAATGATATTTATACCAAGGTGATGTCATGAAAACATCACATTCTATGTGGTAAAAGATGTTGAACCTATATGAAGGTGATACAAAGGTCAGAGAAGTGAAGCTGCAAGTGTTGTGGAACAAGTATGAATATAGAGAATGAACCCGAATGAATCTGTTGATGCATTATTTGATAGTGTAAATGTTGTAGTGGAGAACATGAGGAGTCTTGGAGAAGTTATCAAAGTTATAAAAATTGTGAAGTGCATCCTGAGGAAACTTCCACCTCGGTTCACTCTGAAAGTTTCAGTTTTGGATGATAAAGACCTCAAAGAGCTGACAATGGACAATGTGCACTATACACTTGTTGCATATGAAGTGATAAATGATGATAACAATGCCTTGGAAAAGGTATAATCCAGAGAAGTGGCATTCAAGGACATTAAAAAGCTCATTGTTGAAGATTCTCTTGAAGAAGAAGAGGCATATGAGGTGATGTCATTCCTTTATACAAATCTATAAAGAGGAAAAGGAATTCTTGAAGGGAAACTTCCACTATCATGATTTTGATGTTGAAAGGTTCGGCATCTTGCATCAAGGTGTCCCAAAAGGTTTTAAGATGTCGATAATGATGATGACAAAGTTGACATTCCCAAGAAGAAGTCTTCAGCATTTCTGAAGGAAAAGAAAAAATTCAAGAGAAATTTATTCCAGAAGAAGAATCTTCTTTTACAAGAATTTGAAATTTCATATGAGTATGAGGATGAAGAGGGTAATGAGATTGAAAACTGCAAAGATCATGGGGAAAATTCTATGGTGGTAGTTGTCAGTAGTGCTCAGAATAAGAAAAAAACTGACATTGATGAAGAAGAAGAAGTTGATGGAAGATTTGATATGCAAGTTGAATTGGGATAATCTCTTGAGGAGATAAAAATTTGGAGAGAGAAAATGATGAAAACCAATAAAGTGGTTCATGATGCCAAAATCTATATGCAACAACAGGATGAAGAAAAGTATGAACTGTTAGATGAAATTGAAAAACTAAAATCTTCAACAATAGAGAGCTCCAAAAATATTATTGAGCATAAGATTAAAATTGAAGAACTAAAGAATGAAATAGATTTCTTGACTAACACTATAAAGGAGAAGGTAAAATGTATCAATGAACATTAAAAAATGTTTTTGGTATGCGACAAAGGATTAAGGATCAAGAAAAACTCGTAACACCCAGTACAGTGCCAGAAAAAAAATATTCGGATGAATGAAAAGAAAGAAGTGGAGCACGGACCTCCAACGGAAAAAAAGAAACAGTGATGTTCTGAAGATAAGACTGGTATGGGACATGAACTAAAACAAAAAATGGTCATGGATGAAAAAAAACCACAAGAACCTGCTCTAAGAATAAAGATATATTTGGGTATGAAACAGAATCAGAATTTTTGCATATCCCAAGGGAAAACCAGTAGGACAGAAGTGACACACAGGAATGCTCCATATATTAAGTGTTATTATTGTGGAAGGATAGGACACTCATAGAATGTGTGTGATATAGACAAGAGATACCGAAGGGCATAAGAACCATAATGGTAGCCAAACAGAGCTCAATATTATAGAACATATTTTAAAGGTCATTGTATTTGTTGTGGAGGATTTGGTCACAAGGATAGATATTTCACATCAATCATTCAATTAAATGTTCTAGAACAAAACTCGAGCAGTCGTAAGTATCATGTTAGTGAATCAATAAGTGAGATGAAAACACAAAATCGATTTTCAGCTCTATAGGATGAAGCTGGTATGTCACACTCTAAGGATGTTCATCTTCCCCAAACCACACCAAGTGAGATGTGAAATACATCGATCAAAAAGAAAAAGTATGAGAAGACAGTAGTTACTGAAATTTCCCTTAAAGCTTCAGATCGTTCAAGAGTACGAATCCTTGACAGTGGTTGCACATCCCATATGACAGTTAACAAAGATCTCATTACAAAAATTAGTTATGAAAATGAAGGTGTTTTCATTTTTGGGAATAATGAAGGGCTTAAGATTATTGGTTCCGGAAAGGCTAGATTTTGGGGGAAAAGAAATGAGACGTGCTGATATCATGGTTGTAGAGGGCCTTAGTCATAACTTTCTAAATGTCAGTCAACTATGTGACTCTGGGCACTCTATCTAATTTACCAAGAAGATGTGTCTTGTGAAAGGAAAAGATACAGTAGATATTATACAGGGAAAAATGACAAAGGGAAATCATTACCTGGTATGTGGGGAAGAAGATATGTGTCTCTTATCCAGAGAGTATGAACTCAAGCTTTGGCATAAGCGACTTGGCTTCTATGTCAACTATCTATGGAAGATCTTGTAAAGTGTGATGATGCTAGAGACCTTCCCAAATTATCATGCGATCTCACTCATACGTGTGATGATTGACAACAAGAGAAGATCATCAGAAAGACATACAATCCAACGGAACAGAAATCAACCAGAGTGCTCGAATTGGTGCATGCTGATGTTTCTGGACCAATCTCACCAAAAGGCATAAATAGGAAAATGTTCTGTGTCTTTTTCATTGATGATTATAGCATAATGGCTTGGGTATTTGTTATTACCCATAAGATGGAAGTGTTCAGTTGTATCATGAAGTGCAAGATGGAATCATAAAGGATGATTGGGTAGAATGTTCTGATGTTTCGTACTGATAACGATAAAAAATTCAAAAATAGTCAAGTAAAAGACTATCTCAAGAATCACGGGATAAGGAATCATGTTTCATCAGTAAGAACTCCCCAACAGAATGGAGTAGTTGAAAGGAGAAATCAGATCATCAACAACATATCTAGAACAATTTTTATTGAAAAGGACCTACCAGAGAAATTTTGGAAGGAAGAAGTTTTGGCATCGGTCTATATTTCTATCAGGGATCTATTGTGTCTGAAGGAGGGAAAGAATACGTATGAAATGTGGTATGGAAAGAATCCAACATTGAAATATTTTCTAATATTTGGAAGTAAGTGTTTCATTCTCAACAAAGAAAGTCATAGGAAGTTTGAGTCAAGAGGGGATGAGGGGATATTCCTTGGCTACTCAGGTAAAAACAAAGCATATAAATTCTTTTAAAAAGTGCTGGGAAAAATTGTTGAGAGAAATGATGTCACTACAGTAGAAGATGAATAGAATAATCAATGACCTAGTTAATAGTTTATGGAAGAAAGTGATGAGGTGGTATGCAACACAGGAGGAGAAGAAGTGACTGATAATGATTCAGAGGAAGTCGCTGATGATGAACAACATAGTGTCAAGTCTTTGTCTTCATGGAAGCCAAAGAGTCGAGCTAAAATTGATAGACAGAACAACGTTGGTGATCAGGCAGCTTCGTTTCAGACAAGAAGAATGAAGTCACAGTAGAAAACAACTTTCCTATCTCAGGTAGATTCAAAATGCTTTACTAATGCAGTTGAGGATGAAAAGTGGGTTCAGGATATGAATGAAGAGCTTGATCAGATTGAGAAAAACTAGATGTGAGAGATTGTTTTGAAGCCAGTAGAAAAGAATTTCATCCGGACTAAATGGGTCTATCGCAACAAGATGAATGAACATGGCATAGTGATTTGGAACAATGAAAGTCTATTGTGCAAGTGGTACTTCCAGATAGAAGGAATAGATGTTGATGATACATTTTCACCAGTTGAAAGGCTGGTGACAATCCGATTATTCCTAGCCATTGCAGTGTAATGTAAGTTCAATGTGTTCTAGATGGATGTCAAATATGAATTATTGAATGGGCTTCCAGAGGAGGAAGTATATATTGAGCAGCCAAATTCTTTTCTCATTCATGAGGATGAGAACAAAGTTTGCAAACTGGAGAAGGTCTTGTAATGGATGAAACAAGCACCAAGAGTATGGTACTCAAGGCTTGATCAGTAATTGAAGAAGCTTGGTTTCTAGCAAGGGGGAGTTGATTACAATATTTATTTCAGAAACGATAGTAATTAAAGAATGATTTTGTGGGTTTATGTCAATGACATAATATTTGGCAGATCAGATGAAGCATAGTGCAGACAGTTTTCCGATTTCATGAAAACAGAGTTTGGAATGTCAATGATGGGAGAGATAACGTTTTTCTATGGTTTACAGGTTACACAAGGAAGTAATAGAACTTCAATTTCTCAATAAAAATATGCCTAGGAGGTTCTAAGAAGGTTGGAAATGGAAAATTAGAAGGACATGAAGACTCCAGTTGCTACCTGGATGAAACTGTGCAAAGATGATGATGGTAAGGCAGTTAATATCATAGAGTACATGAAAAGTATTGGAAGCTTGTTGTACTTGACCGCAATATGGCCTGACATTGTTTTCACCACATGCCATGTAGCAAGATATCAGAGTAATCCCAAGGAAATCCACATTCTCATAGTGAAAATAATACTTTGGTATAACAAAGGCACCGTGGATTTCAGTCTAATGTATAATGAAAAATCTCAATCAGTGTTATTGGGTTACATAGATGCAGATTGGTCCAGATCAACAGATGACAGAAAATCAACATCAAGATGTGCTTTCCATCTTGTTGGATTGTTTATTTCTTGGCTAAGAAAGAAGCAAGATTGCATTTCATTAAGCACCACGAACGTTGAATATATTGCAGCCACTCAATAATTCACATTGTTATTGTGGATGAAGAAGCAGATTGAAGATATGGGAGTCAAAGTGAACTCTCCGATCCGAATCCAGTGTGATAACTCAAGTGCTATAAATCTTAGCAAAAACCCCATCCATCACTCATGGACAAATAACATTGAGTTCAAATATCATTTCATCAAGGAGAAGGTGGATTAAGGGCTTGTGAAGTTAGATTATGTGCCTACAGAGCTACAGGTTGTAGATATTCTGACAAAGGCCTTACCCAAGGAAGCATTTGGAAGGCATTGACTGGCTCTGGGAGTTCAGTTGACTCCCTGCACTTAAAAAAGTGTGGATGTGGAACCACCCCCACTCCCTGAGGTTTGAGGTGTTTTTCCCTAATGTGTTGATATGTGTTCTATACTTTGTTACAGACTGAAAAGGAGTGACCTTTGGGTTTGTTGAAAAAGGGGGCGAAAATAGTGATTGTTCAAGGGTGAGATAGTGTGGAAATTTGATTCATCATGATAGGTATGGGGAGAAGCTGACAGGTTGAGCAGCGAGATAGGGGAGTGCAATGTGATAGGGGGAGAATGTTAAATCTGACCATGCTAGAAGTGATAGATCAACGAATAGATATCACAAAAGCTGAGGATTGTGATAAAAGAAGAATAGTGGTGTAGGAATGCAGTAAGAATATTTACAAAAATTGGTTTCAGTTTGGTGTCAACATTGGATGTTAGAGTTGAAGTGATTCATTGATAAATTTTTATTTAATCATGTTTCTCATGTCGATCATTGCTCATGTGGGCTTAGAGTATGTGATGGGTAAATCATTGAATGTTATCGTAATCTCAATAGGCGAATGGTGGCTAAAGAATTAATGATATATCTTTTTATGGAAGAGTTTTCAAAAAACCCAAAGGGGGAGATTTTTGGGAAAAAGTCCATCAAGGTATCTTTGAATTATTTTTATGTTTATTGTGTTTTTTGACAAAGTGGACATCTGTGTTGTGATTGAATACAAAGAAAACCATGACATACAAATTTGTTGACGAAGGGGATTTCATGGTGGCATGTAGAGTTCAATGGATATGGTTAATGATATATGGTTTATTCAAGAATGTATACAATGTAATGGATGATTTGAAGGCGGTATAAAAAGAACAGATACAAGGTGACGCCGTTTTCTAGTGTTTGCTAAATTTTTGGGTCTGAAAATAAAAAAATGAAGAAAAGTAGTTTTTGGAAAAATGACATGTGTGTCGTGTACTTGAATGAGAGGAAACATGCGCGCCAAATTTTTTTCAAGATAAGAATATCAAAATATGGAAAAGGGATAAGGGGCGCCTATGTTTTAGGGTTGGTCACTAAAGTGACATGCGCGGTAGAGACATGCATGCCAAAACTTACGCGCCGAGGGGTGACTTGCATGCCACCGCACAGGGTGTCCAAATGCTTATAAATATAGGTCGAGCCCTCCTAATTATGTACGAGTTCAACACATAGAGAAAATCAGAGCTCACGTCATGCTAGTGTGGTGGTCGCGCAAGTGGTGTGTGGTCGCTCAAGTAGTTGTTGCACGGCAGGTGATAGTTGAACTCCTAAGGTGGTTTTAAGATAAGTAAAGTGAGTCTCCCATATTTCAAGTTGAAAAAGAAGGTGTCACACATGTGTTTGAGGTGAACTTGTAAGCCAGATTTTGAAGATGCCCGATAGTTGATGGTTCCACGCCAATATTGGTTTGGGCGTAAAAGGGTGTGAGTAACACAAGTTTAGAGTTACAGAAGCTTGTGTCACGCAAGTGGTTGAGGTGGACTTGTGCACCAGTTATAACTAACATGATGATACTTGAGCGCCGGCTTATAGAAGGGCACCAGGTAAGGTTGATTCACTATAGTGATTCAGGGCTGCGTGATAGCAGGATGATTGTTCGATACCTTCTGAACAAAGTGAGATTCATCTATGGGTGAAAGTTGAACTTCAACAGACCATCTACATACAACAGAGGATGCATTCATTAGTGATAATTTAGATACCTAAAGGTATATAAACTGTGAGTGAATCCTTTCTAGAGTAGTGAGCAAAGGAAGAGGAAGAAGGTCATCCTCTCCACCAGCAGTGAGCCAGAGAGAGAGAAACAAGAAGTGACCCTTGGGAAGGCAGTGAGTTGACCCTAAACATTTTAAAGGCAGTGAGGCAGGGAATAGAAGTGATATATCCCAAACCTGGTAAACAGCAGTGTGCTTATAGTGGATTTGGTACATCAACACATTGTCGGTGTATGCTCCTTGGATGTATCCTAGTGAGGGTGAACCAAGTAAAAATTGTTGTTTTCGGTGCATGATTCACTTTCTGTTTATTTTGTGCAACGAGAAAGGGAGAGAAGAGTGTTTTTGTTAACAGAAAAACAAGATCATAACATGATTTATTTTTATATTTTCATACCTTGATTCACCCCCCCCCCCCCTCTCAGGGTATTCATCCTTGTGGACCTAACAACCTCACTAATTAAAGTGGGGTATAGATCTTCATCTATGCCTAAATTTATTTCTCTGAGGTCACCCACAGTTGTAGAGACACCAGCCTCAATTTTCAGAGGAGAATCCCTATGATCTTCCCCTTCTTCTTCATTACACATGACCTTATCTTTTTCCATATGAAAATTAGATGACAAGGAAATACTCTTAGAGTTAGATGGGAAATCACTATCTGAATATCCTAAAGAAGAGGCCACCATATCTAACCTTACTGATGATGAAGGCTATTCTTAGGGTAATAAGTAGGGATTGATGGATTGAGAATCAACATCTTTGTATTTATCTAGAATTGCTACAATCTCTTCTACTCTAATTGACAAAGTAAAGGCTTTTTTAGTTTAGTGAATGAAATGATAACATATCCATTTATGATTTCATCATTTCTTGGTGGATCAGCAATTTCTTCTATGTTGTTAGGCTCAATTGTCATAATTGACATTATGGTGATTTCATGAGGTGTTTTAATCCGTCTTCTGAATGGGGAACGACCACCATGGAGGAGGACTCCTGTGTTTATTGCAATTAAGGGTATGGAGATTATGGATTTTAGTTTTTGTAGGTTGATCTGGGTGCTTGTTTTCTTATTTGGCTTTGAATGTGTTTTGTGGGCTTGAAAGTGACTTCGAGTTTCTCACTTTTTCTAAAATTGTTTTCAAAATAATAAAAAAATTATTTCAGCATGGACATCATTCCTTTTGTGTAATAAAACTATGCCTCAATGTATTGAGATTCACATGTTTTTAATGTATCCTTGTCACCATACAATGTCTTGATTTGACCATTGAAACATTACTTAAGACATTGGTGGTATGACAAAGGTATGGTTGCATGTTGATGTTACCAAGGCCTTCTAAGAAGAATATTGAAGGTTGTGTCCTAACAAACAACCATGAAATATGAATTAGAAAGAAGATCCCCAAATTGAGTTCTGAGTGTAATATTTCCCAGAGGTTCTTGTTCATTCTTATCATAATCATGAAACATTAATGACGAAGGAGATAAGTCAGATTCAGTCAGGACCAATCGATGAAATGTACAAATTGGAATGAGGTTGAATCTAGAGCCATTATCAATGAAGGCTCATCAAATGTCTACATCATTGTCCTTAATAGAAAAATACAGGGTTCTGATATTCCCATGCACCAAATCATTTTCATCTACATATATAAAAGATATGACTACATTACATTCTAGAGAATAATTCTCTATACGATAAACCTCAGCAGCAACAACGTTGGTTTTAAACAATTGAGGAGTTGAAAAAATCCTCAATGAGTGCTTCTCGAATAATTTTTTATGGATTAAAAGCATCATGAATTGGAAAACGTACTTGGGCCAATTGTTTCAATACATCATACTTTTGGTCCAAAGGTCTGCATTTCCATGCATGGACATGTGGTTTGGTAGGTACTTTGGAAGCTAATGATTATAATGTTGATGTACTCTGTATTGGAGTAGAAGCTATAAATAATCCGGGATTTGGTAAATTAGGCTGAATAGGTCAATTAATTTTCTAAGAAGAGGATTGTGTGACTTATAATAGGCCTTCCAAAATAATTTTTTCAGAACTGAACCTATCATTTTTAGAAGAAACTCCTTGTTCTTGTTGATCTCACTGAATGGCTCTTCCATGAGTTTCTGCTGCATATATGGTTCGAAATGGGGTAGAGTTAAAATGTTGGTGTCAAGAATTCCCATGTCTTCCCATATATCCTCAACCATAGACACTTACTCTTGTTCCTTAGTTGGGTACAAGGAATTCTGGATCATTATAATCAGAATCACAATTGGCATAAGAATTCATTAAATAGATAACATTAACATAACCAAAGATCAATTCTTTATCTGATGATGATTCTTGTTGATAGGATAATTCTGGTTGTGCCATTTTTAGGGTTAGCACCCATGATTTTGAAACAGAAGGAATAAAATCTTCATGGGTCAAGGACAACTTTGGTCGTGACACGATCTCGTATTCTTCTGACTACTCTTTTTCCTTATAATCATTTCACTTTCTTGAGGAATGACCTTTTGATGAAGGTGGTTTTGTTGTGTTATGTAACAACCCGGTATTTTATGATAAGTATTATTTTTAATTTATTTGATGTCATGTGTTTTATACCACAAAAATATTATCTTTCGCTATACGCAACACCGTACCAGCTTGCAGTATATGCAACCCTAATCTTGGATCGTGTTACACACAATTTCCGGTTCATTTTATAATAGTCATTCTACGCAACATTGAGTGTATATATATATATATATTCAATGTATAAATGAAAAATGGTTGGATTATGTTATAACGAAACAACAACGGAGTCTTTCACAACACGCAACTTTGACTTGGCTTACATTACACGCAATCGCAACCTTCCTCGATAGCTTGTGTTGTATGCAATACCAGGTTTCACTAAACGATGATATATTGTTATAATATTATTATCGACTAGCCGGTATGAATAGTATTAACTAAATTTTTAATTTTATAACATTATTATTCATATTACACATTTTCTAGAACATGGTATAAGAACAAAATAAAATTTTCGGGTAAAATAAGTATTTTTCAAAAAATGCAGTTTTGCAGCCTTTTGATGGTGCACCAACTTTAAATATAGTTCTTGACATGTTTATAAGTTCACTTTGACAAATTAAAATTCTTCTATGGAATCAGGATATAAAAATTTACTTTGGATATAATTTTAATATTATTCTGAAAACTTTCATTTTTTAATGAATAGTAAAAACACGCTATATTTTAATTAAAAACAACTATTTTCATCGAAATAATTTATATGGTTAAAATATAATATTGAATGGTTTTAAAGTATAAATAGAATATATTTTTATCATTTATTATAATTTATGTCATTACCATTGATTTTACATTGAATTCGTAGGATAAATCAATTCAATCTTTTGCAATGTTTTAAACAAAAACCCGTTTTCATTCGACAACGAGATTAATTTTAATTTAATTTCTGCAACTTATGTGTATTGAATTTGAAAAACTGGATTAAATATTTGTATTCAGTGGGTCCAAATTATGTTAATAGGTTACTTTTATTATTATGATATTGTGAATAGTAACTACGGTAATTTTTTATTTGCTACAGTTAAAGCTAAATCGGGTAATTAAGGATAAAAATAGGATTATAAAATTACCCTAACACTTGGAAAAAATTCTGTTAGATGAATAAACCTTTTCCCATATCCCTTAAGGGTTGGACTATATTCATTTCATGGAATTTTGCCTATGAAATAATATAATTATTATTAAAACCAAAGATAGGGACAACCGGTCACTTTCTTAAATCTTATAAGTATATTAATTTTAGTATCGCGATAAACTTCATGAAACTTCAAACATGAATAGTCTACACAAATCTAATAAAATTATCTACATCATATGAATTTATTTATAATTTTTAGGGAATAAATAATTACCATTAAATGTGACACAATAGTGATGCAGAAATTGTTTTTCTAGTGATAAATCAAGAATATTATTTTTATTAAACTAATAGTGACCATAAAAGGAACAAAACTCTGACCAAAACTTATTGTTCTTGTATATGTAAACAATAATCATCCAATGGTCGAATATTTGACCATTTGGAGCCATATAAAAGCGATTATGACACTTATATTATATTATTTTAAATGATTCCAAAGTTGTCACCTTCATAATTTAATAAATATAACAGTTTAAATATTATTATTTTAAGATGATAAATTCGAGTACAACTATTATTTTGAAAATTAATAGATTTTTCTGCATCATAGTATTTTATTTTTAATTTTTAAGCAACAAATAAGTATATTAAATAATTATACAAAAATGTTGTAGTAATTATTTTATTAAGAGATATACCAAATATATGGTCTTAAAAATATTAAAATAAATATTATATGAACTATTTAATGAGCTCAATAAACTTTATAGACAAATTAGTCATGTTAGGAATCTATTAAATATTTTAGTTTGAATATATCCTCGGTGTTTATTTTATTTAAATTCAAATATATGAATTGTTTCAAAATTGACACTATTGTTATTTTATAAAAATAACATATTATTAAATTGATTAAAAATCACAAAAATATTTAAAAATTTTAAATTGAAATTTATATAGTCGTAAATTTTATAAAGTATCCAATTATGGAAAATTATCAACACAGAATTGATTATTTATAACAATTTAAAATTTAGAATTTTATTAACACAAATAAACATAAATAGATTAAATAAGGATAAATCAAAATGATAAGGATTAAAATAAGCTCAAAACATGTATAAATATTATTGGATGATAAGATTAGAACCCTATCTCATCTAAGCTTCGAATATGAGTCATTTTTGGTGGTTTTTAAGTGTGTTTAGATTTATTATATATTAATATTTTTCAGATTTCCAAAGGTGCCCGACTCCTCCCTTCTAAAAGGGAACCTCCTCCCTCTCATCTTTACACATCATTGAGCCTTCAAGTTCAGTAAACACCTGCCCATTTCCCTTATAAACCTCCTTAGAAACATTCTAGAGGTCCTGGTCTTTTTCAAAGACCAATTTTAGTTCCCTAAGAGGAGGATTCAAAGAGGCGTGTCGAAGAAGAGGTAATATCTGTAACCTATTCTTTCAAATTTATTTCTTCTTCTACATCTTCTTCTTTTGTTGTTTAATTATGAATTAATAAAATAAGTATCAATAATATACTGTTATGTTATTATAAATATGAAACAACCCTATTTCACCTTCTATCCATCCTAAGGAAAATGAAATCACCGCACGTGCGTACGTACGGAATACCGTCTCCACACCGTGGTGTAATCTATTTTTCCAACACCACCTTACTTGGATGAGTATAATGGTGTAAAGAATAACTATACATAGTTATTATAACATCATACTGATTCTGATATATTGTATCATCCAATTTAATTCAATTCTATAATCATGGAAATGATATCATCGCTCGTGCGTAACGTACGGACTACCGTCTCCACGACGCGATGAGATTCATTCTCAGTGATTAACCATTCCTGAATGATTATAAAGTATATATAATAAGTAATCATAAAATATATGACATAATAATGATACTGTATTTATATATATATATATATATATGTATTTCATCTAATAAATTCAATTCAATTTAATGAGGAAACGAAAACAATGTTCATGTGTACGTACAGCCTACCGTCTTCATGAAAGGTGTATTTCTTTCCATTTATCAATCTATTGTATATATAACTATTCTGAATATATATTATATTTAAATAATGTTTTATATTCTGTAATTAAGTAATCATGATCTATGTAATCATATGAATAATTACAAGTCAAAACACGGACGACAAATGAAACGATTTTACCCAAAACGCTCTTTAACATTGAATTTACAAAAGAAAGGGTAATATAATGTCCTAAGTGAACCATATATGAAATCATAAAAATGAATATGATCATGTAATAAGTCAATGACATTATTTAAATCCTTATACAGGAGGTTCAGATACGTATGAAGCATATCGGACCTAAGGTAAGGCATAATTATTCCAATCTCATTCTTATCTGAGATTGTTTATTCGTAAGTATTTACTGGGGTTATGATTATTATCCATGTCCATATGTTCCCAAAATATTATCATAAAATGTTTACTTTTCTTCCATGTATGTTTAAAGCCATTTTAACCTTTTCTACCTTTTCCACATCTTATAGAAGGAATATTTATTTTACGGGATACTTTTGACTTTTCCGGAAAAAGTACGAGAAGAATGTTTTTTTAACTTATATTGCATTAAAGGATTTTTACGGTTTTATAAAGCCTTATTTTCATGAATCTTCCTCCAAAATATTTCATGAATATATTCAAAAAAATCTCTTTCTTTTAAAATTGCATGACATTTTGTGAAAAGAAATTGATTTTGAAGAAGAAAGGATATGTTCCTCAAGAACTCATTTCAAGTGTTTTATGAAAACCATTCTCCAGATAAGATGACATTATTTCTTATGTGTATGTTTCAAGAATAATTTTTCTATGATTTATATGGTTTCAATTTTCGTATGATGAAATATCTATTTGTTTTATATGGAATATATGATGATGGGATGATGTTTATAAAACCCATTTTATTGTTTGGGTCATGATGAATGTTTTATGTTTATTTTGTGCCACAAGTAAGAATTATTTCATTATGAGATGGGTGAGACCTATATATCCATCCAATTCACTGGGTAAAGATTTATATCTCATGAGATAGACATGGCTAGAATGGTAAGTTAATCTGGTTTAGTGCTATATGACTGAAACGAGGAGTGAACTCGATTCAAAAAGGGACTTTGTCCACTAAAATGGTCTTGGCAGCAATGTCTTGGATACTATGGAAATCATGACATATACTGAATGGTTTCTACAATTACATGTTTTATTCCCATTATATTTTATCATGATTGATGTTCCATTATGATATATTCCTTACGTACTTCAACGATTTATGTCTTTCTCTAGATATTGAACTTTAAATTTCATGTTCAAGTTTTTACTTTCAAATGTTTATGGATTGTTTTATGTTCACTATGTTTTCCCTTACTGAGCAGTTGAACTCTCCCTTTTTATGTTTTCTTTTTCCCAGGATATAAGGAAAGGTTTTAGGTATGAAAATAAAATGGATGGTCTTTATGGGAGATGTTGAGAATCTTTCACCCAGATTAGAAGATTATGTTCCATGTTTCCAAAGGCACTAAACTATTACGGTCCTTTGGTGTATGTTTTTGTTATGAATTAAGTATTCCACAAAAGTAATGTAATGTCCATGTCTTTCAAGCTTTGGGTCTCTATATTTGGTATCATAGGAAAGGTTAAGTCAACCTTTGGAAACTAGAATGCGAGAACTTTAGTGAGATCCCTAGAGATATTTCTAAGGTATGTCTAGGGATGTTCCTAAGGATTAGTATACGTATAGGATATAGTCCTAGAACTACGGTAACGATCTTAGAATTTATCCTAATATGTTAGATATTGAGGGTACTCCCCCATTACTACATTTTTTTCCCTAGCATGATTTTTTCCTCTCACACTATTCTGTTTAGGTTTTAGAAAATGGCAGGAAACAGGAAGATTCATGATAATGGAGGATATGACGGACAATGGAATGATATTTTTCGTGAGCAACCAAATGAAATGAGATTTTAAAGTCCATACATCGTTATTATGCCTAATCAACAATCTTATAATATGATCAATAATTTCAACTTTGGAAAGTTTCCTGACTCAGATAATAAGAGAAAGATGGAGATTTATGATGATAGAGGAAAGAAAGTTCAATTTCCCTCATGTAAATCATGTGGGAGGAGGCATTGGGGAGATTGTTTCAAAGGAACTAGAAGTTTCTTTGGGTGTGGAAACGAAGTACACAAAGCCATTAAGTGCAAATGAAATGGTTCAGTTAACACTATGGATGAGGATAATGGTATTGCTACGACAACAACAATGGTTAAATGTTTTAAATGTGGAATTTACCGGCATTATGCAAACCAATGCCCAAAGGGAAAGTCTCATGAAGAGAATCAGTATGGTCATATGGGTAGTATTTATGTTGATGATGATGAAGAGACTACAAATAATATGTTAGATGAACGAATTTTTGAAGCTCGGTCAATGGTTTAATAAGGCAGTGGAATGATTACATGTTTATCAAGTGTAATGTTGTATAATTAATCTCATGGTACTATTGAATAAAGAGACATATATGGATTGTTACACTATTGTCTTTACTTAAGTTTTCAAAGAGTATGATGAATGGTACTAGTAACCATGAAAGGTTATTCAGATATTTTTGGAATATAGATGATATGCACATAATGAAGGGATAAGGAGAAAGTTAAATGTTTGATAGTATTCATGAGCTCATGACTGATATAATGAGAATGTAATATCATGGTTTGAGTATATTGAATTTTTGGATTTTGGTATGTGGAAAGAGTTTACTTTTGACAGCATTCATGTTTTCACTAAGGTTTAATGGGTATTAATTTTTTAAGAGAATACATGATTAAGGTATTCACATGATTGGAATGTGAGTAGCAGGATATATGGGTGATAAATGATAGTATTCACAAGTTTGGTTGATGACATTTCAAGTAATCGTTTTCATTATTTTGGAAACATGTATTTTGGATAAGCCTAAATATTGGAATGAATTATGTTGGACATAAGTTAGTATTATTTAAGGATAGTATTTTATTTTCGATATTATATATAATGTAGTATTAGAAAAAGTACAACCTGCAGGACGGGCGACAACCTGTCGCATCAGACAAGGCTGTGGAAATCGAACCCACAACCGAAGAGCGACATGCCTTTATCGCCAACCACTAGCCTACAGGAAGTCCCTGGTTAGTGGAAAGTTGTTTTATTTTATTAATCTGTATTATAAATAAAGTATAACTCCATTTTTGGAACCATATACGATTAATCTCACCATATGATGGACTTATAATGTTTTATAAAATTTTGTTTGAGGCAGATGGAATGACACATCATTCTATCCCATGATCTGCTAACACTTTATGAATAACAAATTCAACATCATTTCTTTAAGAGATGAAGTGGAAATTTTTCAATTCACGAACAACAGTGATATTGAACCAAAATCATGTAAGTATTTATTTTAATTCATCAACTTTAGGGAAATGATCTTGAAAACCAAAAATGTTGTCCTAATGCTCTTATATCCGATGAATCAGATGGTACCTTAGATCATCACAAATTTATGGCTTTGTGATTGATGGCTTTTTCATAGCCATGTTCTCTACCACTCTCCATCAGAACATGATGGTCAGATTTTTCATCCATATCCATATTTTCACTTATGTTCTTCTATGTGGAAACCCAATGATTAGTTAATTTGGGTAACCGTTACGTTTCATACTTTAGTTTTTAAAGTTAGGTTTTTCTATTTCATTTTACGATGAGCGTTTCAATTAAAGAAAAATTCAAGTAGAAAACCATGTATAACCCCGACGAATTTCGAGGGCGAAATTCATTTTAAGGGGGTAGAATGTAACAACCTGGTATTTTATGATATGTATTCTTTTTAATTTATTTTATGTCATGTGTTTTATGCTACAACAAGATTATCTTGCGTTATACGCAACACCGTATTAGCTTGCAGTATACACAACACTAATCATGGATCATGTTGCACACAATTTCAAGTTCGTTTTATAATAGTCATTCTACGCAACATTGAGTGTGTGTATATATATATATATATATTCAATGTATAAATGAAAAATTATTGGATTCTATTATAATGAAACAACAAAGGAGTCTTGCACAACTCGCAACCCTAACTTGGCTTGCATTACACGCAATCACAACCTTCCTCGATAGCTTGTGTTGTACGCAATACCAGATTTCACTAAACGACGATATATAGTTATAATATTATTATGGACAAGCCTTTATGAATATTATTAACTACATTTTGAATTTTATAACATTATTGTTCATATTAAACATTTTCTAGAACACGATATAAGAACAAAATAAATTTTTTCGAGTAAAATAAGTATTTTTCAAAAAATGCAGTTATGCCGCCTTTTGATGGATCACCCACTTTAAATCTAGTTATTGACATGTTTATAAGTTCAATTCGAAAAAATAAAATACTTCTTTGGAAACAGGATATAAAAATTTTCTTTTGATAAAATTTTCATATTATTCTGATAACTTTCATTTTTTAATGAATAGTAAAAACATGCTATATTTTAACTAAAAACAACTTTTTTCATCGTAATAATTTATATGGTTAAGTTATAATATTGAATGGTTTTAATGTATAAATATAATATATTTTTACCATTTAATATAATTTATGTCATTAGCATTGAATTTACATTGAATTCGTAGGTTAGATCAATTTAATCTTTTTCAATGTTTTAAATAGAACCCCGTTTTCATTCAACAACAGGATTAATTTAAATTTAATTTCTACAACTTCTGTGTATTGAATTTGAAAAAATGAATTCCATATTTGGATTCAGTGGGAACAAATTATGTTAATAGGTTAATTTTATTTCTTTGATATTGTGAATAGTAACTACGGTAATTTTTTATTTACTATAGTTAAAGGTAAATCGGGTAATTAAGTGTAAAAATAAGATTATAAAATTACCATAACACTTGGAAAAAATCCTATTAGATGAATAAAATTTGACCCATATCCCCTAAGAGTCGGACTAGATTCATTTCATGGAATTTTGACCATGAAATAATATAATTATTATTAAAACCAAAGAAAGTGACAAAATGTCATTTTCTTAAATCTTAAAAGTATATTAATTTTAATTCAGTGATAAACTTCATGAAACTTCAAACCTCAATAGTCTCCGGAATGATAATAAAATTATATATACTATATGAATTTATTTATAATTTTTAGGGATTATATAATTATCATTAATTGTGACACAATAGTGATACAGAAATTGTTTATCAAGTGAAAAATCAAGAATATAGTTTTTATTAAACTAATAGTGACCATAAAAGGCACAAAACCCTGGCCAAAACATATTGGTCGGGTAACTGTAAACCATAATCATCCAATTGTAGAATATTTAACCATTTGGAGCCTTATAAAAGAGATTATGAAACTTATATTATTTTATTTTAAATGATTCCAAAGTTGTCACCTTCATAATTTAGTAAATATAAAAATTTAAATATTGTGATTTTAAGATGATAAATTCGAGTAAAGCAATTATTTTGAAAGGTAATATATTTATCTGCATCATAGGATTTTATTTCTAATTTTTATGAAACAAATAAGTATATTAAATAATTATACAAAAATGTGTAGTAATTATTTTATTAAGAGATATACAAAATTAATGGTTTTAAAAATATTAAAATAAATATTATATAGACTATTTAATGATGTCCATGAATTTTATAGAAAAATAAGACATGTTAGGAATCTATAAAATATATTAGTTCGAATATATACTCTGTGGAGAGTTTATTTAAATTCAAATAATTGAATAATGTTAAAATTGACAGTATTGTTATTTTATAAAAATAACATATAATTAAATTGTTTAAAAAACACAAAAATATTTAAAAATTATAAATTGAAATTTATATAGTCTCCAATGTCATAAATTATACAATTATTGAAAATTAACAACACATAAGTGACTATTTATAACCATTTAAAATTTAGAATTATATTACCACAAATAAACTTAAATAGATTAAATAAGGATAAATCAAAACGATAAGGTTTAAAATAAGATCAAAACATGTCTAAATTTTATTAGTTGATGAGATTACAACCCTATATAATCTAATATTATAATATGAGTCATTTTTGGAAGTTTTTAAGTGGGTTTAGATTTATTATAAATTAATATTTTTAACATGTCCAAAGGTGCCCCTCCCCTCCCTTATAAAAGGGCACCTCCTCCCTCTCATCTTTACACAACTTTGAGATTTCAAGCTCGAAAAACCCCTGACCATTTCCCTTCTCAACCTCCTTAGAAACATTCTAGAGGTCATGGTCTTCTTCAAAGACCAATTTTAGTTCCCTAAGAGGAGGTTTCAAAGAGGCGTGTTGAAGAAGAGGTAATATACATTACAGATTCTTTCAAATTTATTTCTTGTTCTACTTTTTCTTCTTTATCTGTTTAATTATGAATTAATAACATTAGTATCACTCATATACTAATGTGTTATTATAAATATGAAACAACCTTATTTCACCTTTTATCCATCCTAAGGAAAATGAAATCACCGCGCGTGCGTACGTACAGAATACCATCTCCACGCCGTGGTGTAATCTATTTTTCCAACACCACCTTACTTGGATGGGTATAATGGTTTAAAGAATAACTATAAATAGTTATTATAACATTATACTGATTCTTATATATTGTAACATCCACTCTAATTCAATTCAATAATCATGGGAACGATATCATCGCTCGTGCGTACATACGGACTACCGTCTCCACGACGCGATGAGATTTATTTTCAATGATTAACCATTAATGAATGATTATAAAGTATATATAATATGTAATCATTAAAAATATGACATAATAATGATACTGGATTTATGTATATATATATGTATTTCATCCAATTAAATCAATTCAATTTAATGAGGAAACGAAAACAACGTTCATGCGTACTTACGTCCTACCGTCTCCATGAATGGTGCATTTCTTTCCATTTATCGAACTATTATATATATGTATATTCTAAATATATATTATATATAAATCATGTTTTATATACTAGAATTAAGTAATCATGATCTATGTAATCATATGAATAATTACAAGTCAAAACACGGACGACAAATGAAATGATTTTACCCCAAATGCTCTTTAACATGGAATTTACAAACGAACGGGTAATATAAAGTCATAAGTGGACCATTTATGATATCATAACAATGAATATGATTCTATAATAAGTCAATGGCCTTATTTAAATCATTATACAGGAGGTTCAGATACGTATGAATCATATCGGACCTAAGGTTAGGGATAATTATTCCAATCTCATTCTTATTCGAGATTGTTTATTCGTAAGTATTTACAGGGGTTATGATTATTAACCATGTCCATATCTTCTCAAAATGTTTTCATAAAATTTTTACTTTTATTGCATGTATTTTTAAATTCATTTTACAATTTTCTACTTTTACCACATCATATGGAAGGAATCTTTCTTTTATGGGGTACTTTTGAGTTTTCCGGAAAAAGTACGAGAAGAATGTTTTTTAACTTATACATTATGAAAGGATTTTTACAGTTTTATAAAGCCTTATTTTCATGAAGCATCCTGAAAACAATTTCATGAATATTTTCAAAAAAATCTCTTTCTTTTAAAATTTCATAACATTTTGTGAGAAGAAATTGATTTTGAAGAATAAAGGATATTTTCCTCAAGAACTCATTTGAAGTGTTTTATGAAAACCATTTTCCGTCTAAGATGAAATTATTTCATATGTGTTTGTTTCATGAATAATGACTTCATGATTTATATGGTTTCAATTTTCTTATGATGAAATATCCATTTGTTTTATATGGATTATAAGATGATGGGATGATGTTTATGAAACCCATTTTATTGTTTGGGTTATGATGAATGTTTTAAGTTTATTTTGTGGCACAAGTAAGAATGATTTCATTATGAGATGGATGGGACCTATATCTCCCTCCAATTCATTGGGTAAAGATTAATATCTCATGAGATAGACATGGATAGATTGGTAAGTTAATCAGGTTCAGTGTTACAGGACTGAAACGAGGAGTGAACTCGATTCAAAAATGGACTTTGTCCAATAAGATGGTCTTGGTAGCAATGCATTGGCTACTTTGGAAATAATGACATGTGCTGAATGGTTTCCATAATTACATGTTTTATTCCCAATATATTTTATCATGATTGATGTTCCATTAAGATATATTCCTTACGTACTTCCACGATTGATGTCTTTGCTCTTGATTTTGATGTTTAAATTTCATGTTCATGTTTTTTCTTTCAAATGTTGATGGATTGTTTTATGTTCACTATGTTTGCCCTTACTAAGCATTTGAGCTCACCCTTTTTATGTTTTCTTTTCCCCGGGATATAAGGACATGTTTTAGGTAAGAAAATAAAAGGGAAGATCTTTATGGGAGATGTTGAGGATCTTTCACCAAGATTAGAAGATTATGTTTCAAATTTCCAAAGGCACTATACTATTATGGTCCTTTGGGGTATGTAGTTGTTATGAATTAAGTATTCCGTAAAATTAATTTAATTTCCATGTTCGTCAAGATTTGGGTATCTTCATGGTAGGAGTGGCAGAGGACAAAATCGGTTGTTTAAACTATGTTCATAAAATGGAATTAGACCAGTTGATCATTTTTCTGATAATCCCGTCATCATATTTCTGCACATTTTTACTTTGGACCTCTTTCCATTCACCTTCTTCTTCTGGATTAGTAGCAGTAACACATGTTACTTGAGCTTATTAAATTTTCAGTTTCACTTGTCTGTTGTCAACTATCTCTTGCATAAGGTCTTTGAAAACAAAACATTCCTGAATGGGGTATCCCAACAACTGGTGAAAGGGAAAAAAATTCAGAAGATCTTTATCTCCATTTTTATTTGGCTTATTCAACCTTGGAAACTGAACCAAATTGTTTTCTAATGTTGACATGAAGTAGACAGAAACATTATCATTTCTGAAAGAATAAGCATTATTTTCTAATTATTCAAAATGTTTCCCACTATGATCTCTTTGATCGTCTTGACGAATTGGTCATTGCTACTGATGCTTAGAAAGCAGATCCCTTTGGTATGATGAATGTCTTGAAGTATAAGCCAGTTTAGGTACCTTCTTGGGTGTGACTGTAGCATCTTTTTCCTTTCCTGTCCTACTCCTCAGAGTTCATGGAATTACATGAGTTTTAGCATTACTTTCTATAATAGTGTATTCTATCCATTGAAATATTAAAGTAAGGTATCGAAACCCTCCTATGTATTTCACATGGATCAATGGTGTGTGTAGCTCATCACTCATATTTTCCACATAAATTGGCAGTAACACTTTTTTATGGAGTGCTATACCAAATGAATATGTTAATACTTTCCATGTTGTAATGACATCTGAAACTCTTTCATTATCCATTTGTTTACAATTGGTAAGACCAAAATCTCTCGTCTTTGGTAGCTTTGAGATAAATTGATGAAAGAATTTCTGAAGGAGATATTCCCATCTTGTAATTCATCGAGATTGTAAACTTGTATACCAGACAAAAGAAGGTCCTTGTAATAAATGCACAACCCACCTAATCATAACTTCTTCTTGTTGTTTATATGTTCCCATCATGGTATCACAATGAGAAAAAAATGTGTTAAGGGTTGTTCTAGAACTCCCGAACCCTTAAGGATTGGGAATATTGTGTTCAGAAAATTTGGTAGTGGAGGAATTACATCCACCCATTCTGGGTAAGATCTTTTTTCCTGCTGAACTGGTGCACGTCTTTCTTCCATAGTTTCCAATGAAGTATTTTATGCCTCAATTGTGTTCATATGCATTTGGTGAACATCCGGATGAGCTGGAACTTGTTTATGTATAGCAACTGGAGATTGATATGGTGTAATGACTGGAAAAAAACTGATGGCGGTGCTGATTTCTGCCTAGGATAACCCATGGGAACAAGCCTATTAGGATGTATATGGTCCTATATTTATTGTGTACCTTGTGGTGGGAATTCATTATCTGCCTCTATAGTTACTAAAAATCCTCTTTGCGGAGGAGATCATATTGGATTTTCATGTTGAGGACCTATCTGTGGAGTACATCTAACGAAAATGTTGTTTCAAAGTATATTCGTATTGATTCTTTTCAACTCCTTCATTTCAACTTCATGCTATTAAAATTTCTCTTCATTTGAAAGAGATCGACCTTCTCCAGTGTCGAAGTGAGATATATTCTGGCTTTTGCCTTTCCCCTTGTTAAATTCTATTCAGAGAGGGGGGAGTTGGTTATTTGAAGGCATACCTTGATTCCGGGTAAGCCTCTAATTTCGGGTGTGCACACCTTCATAATTTTCCTCAGTGTGTACTGTATTATGGACAAGAACTTCATAATATGATTCACCTGAACTAGACTTATATTCTAGAGGATCTTATGTAGTGGTGTTAATGACATTTATTGACATGTAATGCTTCGATGGCATTCTGTCAGTATTTTTGCAAGATCATCCACTTTTATGTCCCTTATGAGACATTTTCCTCCTATATGATGAATTCCCTGGAACTATTTGGTGGATAGTAACCCATAGGGAATCCTTGGACAGTTCAATTGTACACATTCCTTATTGATTCTTCCCAAATAAGTAGAAAACTAACTTCTATTGAGAAGGGGATTGGTGATTTGAAAAAGCCCCTAGCCCTATAGGCTAAGACTATTCATGTTCTTCTTATTCAAACCGTTGAACATTGTTTAATGAACATTATGGTTGAATTAAGTGAGCCCCCATACATACAAGTTGGGGTGATTCTTGAACTACTATGGCAAATTATTTTCATCTATTCTTCTGATTTTTCAAATTTTGTTTCGGACATTAGTCGGGAGCATCATCCGAACCATTTAAATCACCTGTTTTGGAATATCGTTGTGTTATTATAGACATTTACATTCTCTAATGCATTCCATCCTCATAGTGGGATTCATTCTCAAGATTCTCGTAATCTTGATGTAAAAGAAACTCAAAAAATTATTTTATTTGGGCCTGATTCTAATGAGAACTGGTTGAGGCCTATTTTTTAGCATACATTTGATTACATACAAAATATATTGATTGTGGTCGACCGTCAGAAATAACATTGCATGAGACCACTTTTGGATGACTTTTCTAATTTTTGAGTGCAATGAAATGAAATACTCTATATTCGCCCTATCCTATTATATGAACACTATATGGGGAATCAGAAATTAACCAACGTAGTCTCTTTAGATGATTGATACATGCACGCTAAAGTTTTCTCTGCTGTTTTTCAACCTTTTGATGTTTGGAAACTGAGAGAGAGGCCAAGTCAATTTATCATTTCAACCATTATATTACCTTTACATGATTTTTATAGTCCTCATACGGTAATACATTGGTTTTAAAATGAGGAATAGCTTTCCATAAGTTGAGGCGGATGTCATGACTGCAATCTTCTGTCATCAGTTATAGAAGGTTATATTGAAAATTTTCCAAAGGCCAGAACATGATTGGTATTTCTCCTTTAGCTAATTGTTTACTCATGTTTAACACATCTTCATCATATTTCACTAGAGGTTTCTCCACTTGGTCTAACCAAAGTGTATGCTCTGTATTAGAAGAAAAATGACCAAAGGGAGGTTTTGAGAAGCACCATTACCTTAAGATGTCTTCTGGTTGTGAATGTGTTTCACACGTAAATGACAAGGCATCATACAAGACTTGACATTTTTTTCAAGTTCTTAGAGATAAGAGGGATTTCTCATCACAACATTTTCAATTATGGAATTGTCTTAATGAAGAAAAATACTACTATTTAAAGTAATTTAACAAATAATTCCTTCATGGGGAGGATCACCATAATGGATTATAGCAAGGGATAAATCTTCTTGCTCCATGGTCTTCTGGCCACACGGAGGGTTGTCGTGGCTCTCATCTAGAGATATGTACTCTGGATTGACTGAATTTTAATGAAGTAAGACTTCATGATGATGTTCCCAATGAGGAACTTTAGAATTACAACTCCCACTCTCATAATTTTTTAATGAGAGGGTAGGATCTTGAGCAGCAACAAATAAATGTCTGAGGGTTTCAAGAACTCCAGTATTAAGAGGATCCAAATCATATCTTGACTCATGATTTTACAACCATTCTTGGAAAGACTTATTTTTTGATGTTCTCTTATACTTATTTGGGAGGTAACACCCCAATATTTCATAGTAAGTTATTTTCTTTAAAGTAATTCAATATCTTGCGCTACATGCAACACCGAGTTCGAGCACACCACAATATACCAAACTAGTTGTTCAAAAGCAGTTATGAATAGTATTAATTGAATTTTTAATTTTATATACTCCATAATATTTTAGAATCCATATTATTTGTTTCATTGACATAATATAAGAACAAATTCATTTTTTAGATAAATGAATTATTTCTAAAAAATGCAATTTTACCACCTTTTAATGGAAACCCTTTTTAAAACCAATATTTGATAGTTTTATATATTTAATTTAATGAAATTAAATTCTTATTTAGAATTATGACATCAAAATTTATTTTGGATAAATTTATAGTACTTTTCTTATAACATTCATATTTTGATGAATTGTGAAAAATACTAAATTTTAAATGAAAACAAATTTTTTAATCAAAATAATTTATAGTGTTAAATTATGCATTTGAATGGTTAGGAAGTATAATCAGATTATATTTTTTATCATTTAATACAATGTAAGTCATTATAGGTAATTTCACATTTAAATTTGACATAAACATATGTCAATCTTTTGATAGTTTTTATTTCTTAAAAATCCTCTTTTTGGTTTGGACAACGGAAATTAATATTAAATTAATTAATTCTACATTTAGGTTTTGAATTTGGTAAAATAGAATTCATTTTTGAATTTGGGATATCAAAATTATCTTAGGGTGAATTGTTTTTATTTGTCTGAAAAAATTCAAATTTTGATGAATAGTGAAAACACTACGTTATTGTTTAAAAGATGACTTTTTAATTTAAATAATTATTTATTTTATTTATTTCTAGTCTATTTAAAAACAAAATACCTATATTAGTTCAATGTGATTCATTAGGGTCATTTTTATAATGAAATATTTTGTATAAAACTTTCTTGATCTTTTTTTCGTCTTTTACCCACCTTCTAAGAGCAATTGCAAATTTGCATAAAACATAATTTTACCAAATCGGTGAATTGAATTACAAAAATCTGAGATACACGGTTGACTTCAGTATGTAAAATTTGGTACTATATGATGAAAATTATTTTTGGCGAATAGTAACTTTTGACTTTTATTTACCATGGTTAAAAGAAAATAGGGTAATTAAAGGTAAAAATGATATTATAATTACCCTAACGCATGTTAAAATTCTATTGGATAAGTAAAATTCAACTATAAACAACCCTAGGAATAAAATATGATCCATTTGGAATACTTTTATCAGATTATGTCATTTTTTATTATTTTATTTAATGAAGAGTTAAACCTGTTAAATTCAATGTTTAATATCAATTTTTTTTAATATACGGTTATATATAAGATAAATTAGACTATAAATATTCTTTAGAAAAATAAAAATATTTCCTAAATAATTTTATTTTATTTTTATTTTTAGACATTAAATAATTAAATTTATTTAGGACACAACGATGATACAATAATTACCTTATTAATGAAAGATTAAAATAATTGATATATAAATATCCAAATAAATTTAATTTCATAATTTGAATGAATTACAATAATATTCAATGTTAATATTACATTTCATGGTTTATTAATTTTTTTTTTGAATTAATCATGCTGTTATGATTTCTAAAAAAATCTAATACAAAATAATGTCAAAATTGACCTAAATGAGTTTTTACAACAAATATTATATTATTGGCTAATAAAATATTCCTAAAAATATAAGGTTCGAAAAAAGGGCTTAAATAATATTATATATATGTAATTAATTAACCACTTGAGGCTCTCTTGGACGTTTAGAGTATGATTATTAACCATATAGTGTAAGAATACAAGAAGACACGGTAAAAGTTAAACTATTTAACATATAGCTAAGTCTAAAATATAGGGTTAATATGGTGACCTAAAATTGTATAAAACCTATTTTTTGAGACGATATATACCCATAACCACCTTTTATTCTAAATATATCAATTTAGATCAATTATAAACCGAAATTTATTTAAAACAAAACAATATTTTAAGGTTTTCCTAAAGTGACCATCAGCTCTCCTATAAAAGGGTACTTACCCTTCTCTTAATTTCACTCCTCCAAAGCCGTTTGACTTAGACAAACCCTACCCAAATATCCTCCCAACTACTATCACTACGTCCTAGATTCATTCCTTAGATCATAAAGCCAACCTAAGGATCCCTTTGGACAAATCAAAAGGAATCACCCGAAGAAGTGGTAATAATTTCACCAGCCTCTTTTGTGTTCTTTTCTTCTTCCACTTCCTCTTTCTTTGTGGGTTCCATAACAAAATAATAATTTAATTACCTTCTACATAATTGTATGTTATTATAATTATGATACCACCATATTTATTATTCTATCCATCCTATGAATGATAAATTCACTATACGTTTGTACGTACGACCTACCGTCTCCAGGTCGTGGTGTAGTTGTTATTAAACACTTAATTATTTTGATGGGTATAATAATGATGTAAAATTGATGTGAATAATAAATATAACATGTTAATTATTATTTATATATGATATAATATCTTTTTATATACAATCTCACCTTCAATTGAAGGATATTGTCGCTAGTGCGAACGTACGGATTACCGTCTCCACAAACGCGATGAGATTCATTCCCCATCGTAACCATTCAAAAATAATTTTCATTTTATTATTAAAAATAATGTTTAAGAACTTAATATAATTATGTATATTAATAATATAAATCATATTAATAACAAACATTACTTAGGTAACAAAACATATAAAGGAAAATGAAACAGTTAACACCTGAAACAATGATACTACAAAAATATTATTAACAAAGCAATATTAGAAGATCATATATGATATCATATTTATTTATGTGGTTATTTTATAATTTAATAACAATTATTTAACTATTTTATATAATTTTAACTTACCCATGACTAAGGAAAAGTACAAGGTAGGGGTTTTATATCCCACTTCTTATTTGAGTGAGATTCAAACTATATTGCCACTATTTCCTTTTTTCTGGTATATGTACTGCCCATGATGTTATTATTTGTCTAATATAATTTAATTTATGTATATTTACATCTTTATTTTATGATACTTCTTTCTTGTGGTGTGTGTTTTTTAAGTTACAAAATCGGTAATGGAATTTCAAATTTCAATTTCCACTCATTGGGCTTTCACATACAATATTGATTATTTTACTCCATGATTATTTGGGGAATCACTATCTATAATTTATGTAGTAATATCCACTCCAATTTCTATGGATATTCCTTTGATACACATAATCACTCCCTTGATAAATTCACATTCCATTGATATGAACCTTTTAATGGTATTCTTAACTCAATTTTCATTCATTGATTTAAACTTCCAAGTCAAGGGTTTTTGTTTTTACAAGAATATGTTGGAATGTAATTAAATTTATTTAAACTGAATATCCAATCATATTGAGTGTATTTATATTTTTTACACATAATTATTTCATTTAATTATCCTTAATCTAAGGATATAGTCTTTATTAGGTATTTTGTCTCAATTTACATTCCTTTGAGACCTCTTTTTCATTATGCACCAATTCACGTTTATATGGAGTATATATTGTACATTGACATATTATATCATGAATAAATTTATTTTCAGGATATAATAATGTTTTGATTAATGTTATTCCTAAATTACTTGTATTCAATTGTCTCTTATTTGGTTACTAACTCCTTAACTGAAATATTGTTTTAAATGTTTTAAATATTTATTTTTCTAAATATTTCTCATTAATTTACATGTTTTAAAAATGGTTTTAAGTATTTATTTATATGTACATAAATATTTTGAAATTAAAATTCCTTTAAAAAGTTTCAAATAGGTATGGGACACTTTGATTCAAAAATCTATTTTAAATATCTTCTTGATAAAATGTGAGACATTTAAATGTTTTCAAGAAAAGGGGGATATTTCCCTCAAATGGTTTTGAGGAATATACTCATCAATGTCAATATCCTTCACATATTTTTTATTTAGGTTAATTTATTATAATACAATCTTACATATTGTATTAAATTAGTTATGTTTGACTATGGATGTTCTGTTTTATAACATTCATGGCTTATGGTTAAAATATTGACATTTTATATGAAATTATTAATATGAATGTTTAGATTATGTTTCAAAATTTTCATATGAGGAATGGATTGGAATTAATAAATGATGAGTCGAGCCTGCTATAGCTTCTTGATGCATCGGTTGGTCTCATGAGACAAACTAGTGTCTATGCACAAGGCCTTGAAAAAATCTTACTGGTAGTCTTGGAAAGTGGCCTTGACTATGTGGTTATGATGTCCAACATTACGCATTCCATCATTATGAAACTAGCTATTGATATTTCATGTGATTATTCATCTAGTAAAATATCCATGTGAATAAGTAAATGTAATTATTTGACTTATCCTTGCCATATTATAGGGATGTTTTTGTTTATAAGGCTTGTGTTTTAATCTTATTAATTTCCTTAAAAGTTTATTCTTATTTATAATAGTTTCTTCTATATTGTTATCCTTACTGAGAATCTGAGTCCACCCCTTTCTTATGTTTTATTTTTTCCAAGATGTAAATAAGTATATTATGATAAACTATATGAATAGGCTATGAGATATAAGAGTTTTCAAATGGGACACACTATTGTTTTTTATTTCATGATGTAATGTAAAACATTTGTATGTTTTTGGTACCTAGAAGGCTACTGAACTAATCGGTATTTTGGGACATGATTCTTTATATCATTCCAATATTATGTAATAATGCTCCTATTCTGGATAACAAGGGATGGGGAGTTATATTTGGTATCAGAGGATGTTTTGAATAGTCCTTGGAAGCTAGATTTTGAAAAACACTAATTAGAAAACAATACCGTAAGATAAACATTGACGATTAATATACTAGAACATCTAAAAATTTTGGAAATTTAAATATAATCTGGGTTTTCCAAGAAATACATCCTTGTCTGGAAACGAGCAGGTAGAGGTAGCTCTGACACATATGTACCTTTGTTTCCCTCGAAATTTGGGGATAACCTTGTTGATTGAAGGTTCAAACATTCCAATCGTTTCTAACAGGTTTGTTCGTAGAACCAGAAACATCCAATGTTTCCATATCCATCAGGACCTACTTTCCAATGGTAGGCACTCATTAGTTGTTAACTGATGAGGCTTAAGAATTTGCATTGGTCAAGAGGATGGGAGGTCGGACTCATCACACATTTTTGAAGGGAATTATTGTCTACTTCGGGACTCTCTTTATAGATTTAAGTAATATTCGTGAATCCTTATTACAGTACCAAGTATAAAATGAGCTTTCCTTCAGATCTGAAAATCAATGATTAAATATGTATGAAATTTGGAGAATCTTTTATATGTATTCAAGGTTCTTCATAGATAGAGAATCATCTCTATTTATTAGAGATTCTTGGTCAATGGCATCCTTCGACACATTTATATAGAAGTCTCTCGGTCATTATGATGATCATGCTGGTTTTAAAGCCACTCAGTGGGTCACTTTAGGGTTATTGTCATTTAGAAGGACACGAATTATTTTAGAGTTGGGATCAAACCCGTAGATGGGATACCTATGTATCCATTGTTTAGAAATGGAATCAAAACCCACGCAGTTAAAGTAAAAGAGTATGATGCTTAGGCATGATTGATGGAAGAAAGAAAAAAGTCATGATTACTTCTACACTCTAATCTCACATGAGTCATGATCGGTGTGAGAAACAAGAGGTATTAGTGAAACAAGACAATTGTGCCATGAAAGATGCAATGATGTGGGGCTTATGTGTTTATGACTGCCCAGATAAATGAAGATTAGGATTCACTTCAGGGAAGAAATCCAGGAACAAGTTCTATAAAGGTATATGTGCATCATGGAGATTTGAATACTCTAACTTGGGGATTACTCCTGAATAGGAGGCCCGGATTAAGAGAGGACTTATGATTGGGTTTTACTCCTGAGAAGTAATCCCAGATCAAAGGTAAATTAGGACTGGTTAAGAGAAAATAGGACTGGGGCTGACTCCTGGGAAGGAGGCCCAGGTTAAGGGACTTGAAAAATTAGAGGACTTGGGACTTACTCCTAAGGAGGATGCCCATATTTGTGAATTATGACTGGGGCTTATTCCGGAAAAGGAGGCGTAGAGGATTTATGACTGGGGCTTACTCCGGAAAAGAAGGCCCAAGTTAATGAGTTCCCTCATCTTATGGGATGAGGTTGAATTAATGATATATCACTCTTTAGTGACATAAAGATGTGTAAATCACTAGGTTTTGAGAGATATTCCACATAATTCCTTTCAGATAAGGAAGAGAGATCAAGAAATCATGCCATAAATGGCATGAAGAGTGTCTTGAAGACTGAATCATGAATAGGAGAGGTGGAATGGCTTAAGAGGTGTGAAATGGTCAAGAAAGGCACCCATAAAGGTAGGGGCGCGCAAGTCCTGGCAGGCGCGCAGGTACTGTGTGGGTGCACAAGTCCTAGTCGCGCAGGAATACATGCGTGACACATGGGTACTTGCGTGATGGTTAACCAGAAGGGTAATACTTGAACAACTCTTGGTTAAATCTTTTAGAATCATCTTGAGGTTCTTCTAGAAGAGTGGCACACAAGTTCTATTGAAGGATTTAGGCGGCGCGCAAGTTTGTCCATTTCCCTTAAGGGCTGGCCACTCAGGCGCGCAAGTGTTGATGAGTTTTAACACTTAGGCCTTCCTCCATCTTTTTAGATCTTCTGTTCTAGGTAAAAAATTACCTTCGAAGTGTTTCAAAAGCTTTGTGAAAAGACTAGGGCACCAGGAGCTCAAATATGAGTTTCTAGAAAAAAATTCCTCCTCAAATGGGGGGCCCAAAGGGTCTATTTATAGGCTGGAGAAGACCCCAGGTGGTTATCACTTAGGGCGCGCAAGTGTACTTGCGCGACTATTCCAGTGCGCAAGTTTACTTGCGCGAACATTGTAGAACTTGCGCGACCCTTGCATAATGTTCTTCTTATTCCTTCCTTTGTCATTTTTTGATATTTGTCCAAAGGTTGAATCACTTTGGAGCTCATGGTATTTCTTTTCTTCAGTGGTTAGACACTGTGATGAAAGGTGTGTCAACAAAAGTATCCCCCTCAGAGTTGGATCCAAAAGAAATGAGGATTTGACTCTGAGGAAATCGAGAATCAAAATGAAATTGGGGTGCGCAAGGCTAGGCGTGCAAATGAGCTTTGGGCACGCAGGGTCTGGCGCGCAGGGGTACAGCCTGTAGTCATGCAGGGGACAACGCGTAAGGCTCTGGCCGCATCTATAAATAGGGGGCTTCATTCTGTACAAAGCATATGGATTTGAAACTTTCGAGCTCTCGACGTGCAAGTTTCATTTTCCGTGCAAGTTGCTCTGTTTCCCCTATTTCCTTGATGTCGCGCTACTGTCAATATGGGTCTGCGTGGTGATACTTGCATGCCAAATACTTGCGCGGCACATCCATAATTTCGCGACAAGTTTTAGACTTGTGTGCTTTAATGCCTTATCCATTTTTATGAATTCTTTCAAAAAGTTTATGACAAATAAACTCAATTAAGAGTTAGTTTATTCAACTTTTGTGTAGATTCAATGGATCTCAGGAGAATCAGAATGGCTGATAGCAAGCGGATTGATGACATGAAGAACATAGTTGACCATGATTTCTATGATATCTTCAAAAAAACTCTCCCAGATTTGGCTAAGTACTTGATGAAATATCATCTTAATTTCCAATAGAGAATCTACCTGTCTCTGTATGGTCATGGTCATCTAAAAGGAGTCAATGTACCTGATGCAAAGAACTATACACCTGAAATGCAGCTGCACTACTACTCCTCTATTTCGGTTATGCTATGCATTAAGAGAAACAACATTGGTGTGAACTTTCGAATTTTTCCTCCATGCCATTTCCATGAAGATATGAAACTGGAAAACCCATGGGATGAAATGTTTTCCACTACCGATTGGTGGAGAGAAGACAAACATGGCATTAGAGCAATATCTGAAAAGAGTACTCTCTCCAAATGGATCTTTACTTCCAAATCTACATTCTCAAATCCATGTATCCATCTTCCACATCTCTTGGACAGAAACAAAGTCACTTTTTGATCAGTTGAAAATTTTCTCAAACTGCACTCAAGAACATCCTTTTACAATTGTTCCAAGAAGATCTGGTACCACTGCATCTCTTATTGTATCCAATTTAATGAATGAATTCATGGTGGTTGTTGATGAAGCTCGGGATGTCGTAAATCAAATTAAGAGCTATGTTGAAAGCCTTTTGTAATTCTTGAAAAAGGGAAGAGACTAAAGTCTGTGGATGTCCTTTTATCTCTTGTGTACCAATGAAAAACACTTTCATCTTCAATCTTTTGGACTTGCATTCTTTTTCTACCTGCTTTAAATTTTACCTAAGCCAATGGGCCTAGTAAGCATAGTTTTATTTTTTACCTGGATTATTATAAATAACCCTACAAACTTTGAAACTCTTAATTTCTCAATATTCCCAAAATCATACAAAATGTATGTTTAGTGAGATAGAACTTGAATTTTATTCAGAGTTCCCTTATCTTTTATGGGCAGTTTAAAGTCATGCACATCAGACATAAGGAGGCTGATGTTTAAGGTCGAAATAGCTTTGACCGAATGAATTATAATTGACTAAATTATTTGAAAATTTATCTGAAAACATATTACCTTACTCAAGTATTAGGGAAAAAATATATAAACTATGACTTAAGAATATTTGAATATGAGGAATTATATGAAAAAGAGCTAAAAGGCATTAGAAGAAGTAGTTCCCAAGAATGATGTTACCATTATTTAACAAACCCGTTAGGGGGTTGAATTATGCAGGGACACCTAAGGCAATTGGCTGCATAGTCAAATAATAGAATTTTTTGTCTGAAAAGTCTGTTATGTGGACTGTTTATGCAAGGCTGCCTAAGGGCACATGCTGCATAGTCAGGCAAAAGAAC
The DNA here is from genome assembly GCA_963277665.1 of Viscum album. Taxonomy (NCBI): domain Eukaryota; kingdom Viridiplantae; phylum Streptophyta; class Magnoliopsida; order Santalales; family Viscaceae; genus Viscum; species Viscum album. Next base: position 1,510,187,964 of record OY728153.1, on the reverse strand, counting down.
TCTCAGAAATTTACCTTTCTACAGCTAAAATCTAGTGAAAGTTTATGGAGATTCAAATTTTCCAACGTATAGAGTTTGTTGTATGGAAAGAGGTACTTGAATATGGAGGAGATATTTCCGAAGAAGATTATTGAAGAACTGGATGGATATCACTTCTACGAAGGTCTGACCCAAACATAGGGAAGGAGAATATTAACCATATACTTGAATACTTTCAGATCATGAAAAAGGATATGGGACAAATATGTTAAGGATGACTATTTTTGCAGATCCCTACATACTTTCATTTAAGACCAATAAGGAGAAAAGAGGCTTTCATCCCAAGAATGATGTTACCATTATTTAACAAACCTGTTAGGGGGTTGTATTCTGCAGGGCCGCCTAAGGTCATTGGCTGCATAGTCAAATTATAAAATCTTTTGGCTGACAAGTCTTTTATGTAGACTGTTTATGCAAGGCCGCCTAAGGGCACGTGCTACATAGTCAGGAAAAAGAACTCTAAAAAATTTGACATTTTTGTGACTAAAAGTCAAGAAAACGGCTATGAAGATCTGAAAATATTTAAGGTTAGGATTATGACACATAAAGATGGGTATTGCCTAATATATATAAAGATACATAGATCAATGTTAACCATAATCATGTTGTGGCTGGGTCCTGAATGGAAATGTTGGACTTCACTACGTATCCCATAAGGATGGGAAACAATCCATACGTAGTTCTTAAACTACAGTTTAACGTCATGTGGGACAAAAGGATTAGAGATCTTAGTTTAGGGTCATAGATCTTGGACCATTTTAAGAAATACAAAGTTTGTGTTTTCATAGGGACTTTTCAAAGAAGGGGCTGGAAGTGGAATTTGGGGTTAGGCCCAAAATATTTGGGGCTAGATTCAAGGGACACTTGAACGTTTTTATATATCCCATAAGGATGGGAATCAATCCGACATAGTTCTAGAAATACCCTCTGTACAAATTTGGTTCGTACATGTGTAGGGCGAAAGGGGACTTTAGTACAATGATGGTTTAACCCAAGATAAAAGGTTTGGGCATAACCATGTATGCACATAGTCTTTGAAATGAAACATGATTGAAAAATCAATGTAAATAATGGTTTCCTCTCAGGCGAGGGTATCAAAGAATATTTTAGTTTACTATCATACTGGACAAAATTGTTGTATAGTTTAATGTCGTATAACAAGGAAGAAAGTGAATCAATGTAAATATATTGATTCTAAGAGCGGTTTCACAAATCAACATCATATGAGATGGAGTTGAACTGATGTGATGAGATTGGTTTTGGGCTTAAACCTTGGGAAGTTTTCTACATACCCAGCCTGGAAGGAACAGATCAAAGTCCACATAGTTCAATTAAATAATGAATTAATGATCAAGTTGTTCATGGGGACAATGACCTAAAAAATGATGCTGGGACTTATGCGTGGTTAGCGACCCAAAGAGAGTGTTATGGTTGAAATTTTCTCTAAGCTCACGTGAGTCATACTCAGTGTGAGAAACAAGAGTTAATAACAACCTTAACGATGCACAGTTTAATTTCATGTAGGACATATGAAAGGACTATGCAGTTTTAAGGTCTTGCAGTTAGGACTGTTGGTGGTGCACAGTTTAATGTCATGTAGTAGGGACAAAGTACAATTTAATGTCATGTAAGTCATATTAAAGGATTTAATTTACAGTTTAGCATCATGTAGTTAGGACGATGGGGAAAAAAAGTTTAACGTCATATTGGACAAAAGGGACTTCTATATAGTTTAATGTCATATTGCAAGGACGATGAAGGGGGACATAGTTTAATGTCATGTTGGACGTAAGTGCGAATAGTTTAAGGTCATATGCATGGACCATGGATGGTGTAGTTTAACATCATGCTGGACGGAAGGGGGACTGTGTAGTTTAATGTCATGTAGTGAGGAAAAATTAGGGACTTTTTCACAGTTTAATGCCATTTTGGATGAAAGTGTGAATAGTTTAAAGTCATATGCATGGACCGTTGATGATGCAGTTTAATGTCTTGTTGGATGGTGGTGGAGTTTAAGGTCATACCAGACCGTGGTGCAGTTTAAGGTCATACTAGACCATGGTGCAATTTAAGGTCATACTGGACCAGTGATGGTAAATTTTTTGTTTATAGAAAATACTTCATCAAAAATCTCGCATTGGTTGGAGTAGTGATGAGTTCTCCAACCATCGAGATTAATTTATAAGCTCCATTGGAGTGGACCCTATGTATTGAGTATGGTCCTTCCCATTTGGGCGCAGGCTTTGGAGGTTTCTTCTCTGGTATCATTGGAGTTCTGAGAACTAATACCAATTCTCCATGAGTGAATGAACGAAGACGAACTTTTTTGTTAAAATATTGTGCTATTCGATTCTGATAGACTTCCAAATGGTGAAAAGTGCACAATATTTTCTCATCTAACCATTCCAATTCATTCAATCGCTTTTGAGATTGTTCATATGTAGATGGATGATCAGAAATGGATACTCTGAGCGAAGTCAATTGAACTTCAATGGGCAAGACGGGTTCCGTTCCATATACCAGTGAATATGGAGTTGATCGAGTTGCAGTGCGGGGGGTAGTCCGATAAGACCATAAAGCATGAAAGAGTTGATCATGCCATGACTTCTTATCTTTATCCACCGTCTTTTGCAGTATATTTGAAAGATTCATGTAGAAGGCCTCTATTTGTCCATTGGCCACTGCATGATACCGAGATGAATGGTTGGATTTGATGTTATATTCTTGATACAACTTCTTCACCTTGGATGAACAGAAGTTGGTGCCATTGTCCATCAATATGGTATGAGGGACACCAAATATAGTAATTATGTTAGACTTGATGAAGATAACAACACATTTAGAACTAACTTCCTTGAGAGGTATTGCCTCTGCCCATTTGGAAAAGATGTCAGTAGCAGTAAGAATGTACTTAAACTACTTAGCCATAGCTGAAGGGCAAGGTCCCACCACATCCATTCCCCATGTGGAAAATGGACATGAGTATTTAGTTGTATCAAGTAACTTTGGTGGATGATGAATGAAGTTGGCATGTACTTGGCATGAATGACACTTCTTTATGAAATCAACACAATCTTGTATCATTGATGGCCAAAAGTATCCAAGCCGTCGAATCTAATCAGACGGTCTATGTCCAGACCGGTGGTCACCACAGACTTCTGCATGCACTTATTTCATGACAGCAATTGTCTCTTCACCATCAATGCATCTTAAGATAACTCTATCAAAACCATGTTTGTAGAGAATTTTCTCTAGGTGATCTGGGCTATCATAAAGAGTAAAATTGACCACACGTCGCTGGATTTTCTATTTCTTGGCTCTAGAAGGTGTAAGTGTTCCATTTTGAAGGTATTACCTGATAGGTGACATCCATCCTGTGGAATGACCATATAGTTCAAGAATGGGACTAATTTCATTAATTTCCTCTGTTTTGATTCGAACATAAGGTGAAATTGCACGACGGTGGGCAATATTGATGGTTGACTTGTCCAGATTTGGATCTTCCTAAGCTGTGGCTATATTAACCCGTGCATCAGCTTGAGAATTTTGTGATATTGGGACATAAGAAAATGTCACTTCCGAAGGGAATTCCTCCATTAACTCTCTGATGTAATCATACCAAGGGATTAGTTCTTCTTTTTCTGATGGCATAATCCCCATTGACTTGATTGATTACTAGGTCTGAGTCACCTTTCACCTTTATGTGATCCAATTGTACTTGAAGCGCTAATTCCAAGCCTGCGATGAGATCTTGGTATTCTGCTTAATTATTGGTACCACCTTCCCACAATAAGAATGAATAAGGTAACACTACCTTTTCTAGAGAAAAGAGCAGAATTCCTAAGCCAACGTTGTTGAATTTTTGATTTTCCATTTCCCTCCCTGTTGGACTTCTAGAAGCACTATCAAAATACATTTCCCATGCCTGAGGACTTTCTTGAATAGAGAATACTTCATCATTAGGGAGTTCAATATCTGAAGATGTGTCTTCCACTGAAGGGTGTTCAGCCAGGAAATCAGCCAGACCTTGACCCTTTATCGCGTTTTGAGACACATACTGAATGTCGAATTGCTGCAAAATAACCACCCACCTTTCCAGGTGTCCTGTAAGCATTGGACGACTAAGGATAAATTTGAGAAGGTTATTGCGAGATACCAATTGGACCTCGTGATGTTGCAGGTAGTGTCTTAACTTCTGAACTGCAGAGATTAATTCCAGTCAGAACTTCTCAATACTTGAATACCGGGTTTCTACTTCAAGCATAGTTTGATTGAGATAGTAGAGGTTGGTTTCATTCCCAGCATCATTCTTTTGAGAAAAAAAGACACCCAATGATCTCTCTAGAGCTATCACGTAGAGGATAAGATGTCTTCCTTCAACAGGTGTAATGAGTTCTGGTGGACTCAAGAGGTATTTCTTGAGAATATCGGATGCTTCTTGACATTCTTCAGTCCACTGGTAAGTGACGCCCTTTTTCATCAATTTGGGGAAGGGTCAACTTTTTCCTGCCAAATTGGCGATGAAACACTGAATATAGGCTAAGTGTCCTTGAAGTCCTCTTAATTATTTCAACTTTTGAGGAGGTGACATACTAAGGATTGACTTGGTCTTCTCAGGATCGACTTCAATACCACGATGGCGTACATCAAAGCCGAGAAATTTTCCTAAGGTTACACCAGAAGCACATTTTAAGTGGTTTATCTTCAAATTATGTTGTCGAAGCTTGTGGAATATGACTTCCAAATCAAACAAGTGATTAGAATGTTGTTTGGATTTAACCACAAAATCGTCTACATACAATTCAAAAAACGTCCCTAAGAAGGGTTTGAAGATACGATGCATGGAACGCTGATATGTTGCACCTGTATTCTTTAAGACAAAGGGCATTAACCGGTAGCAAAACACACCCTGAGGGGCTCTGAAGACTGTGGATTACTCGTCTTCTGGGGCCATTCGGATCTGATTATATCCGGAATATCCATCCATGAAGGAATGTTCTTCATAGACAACTATTACATCAATTAAATGTTCTGTAATCAGAACTGGGAAATCATCCTTAGGACAATGCCGATTAAGATCTCTGAAGTCGATGAAAACTCAAATTTGTCTATTATTCTTCTTTACCAGGACAATATTATCCAACCACTTGGGATATTGTACTTCTCTGACAAAGTTATATTTGATAAAATTATCCACCACAGCCTCAATTTTGGAAGCATAAGTTGGGTGTGTTCTTCTCGCAGCTTTCTTAAATCGTCGATGTTCTTCTGGTAAACCCAAATGATGAGTAGCAACATCAGGGTCAAGCTCGGGCATTTATGTATAGTTCCAAGAAAATATATCTCTACACTAGTGCAGAAAACGTTTTTTACATTGGTTATTTTTCATTTTTTACATCGGTTTCTAGCAAACTTTAATACAGGTGACGTTATAAATAACGTTTTTGATGTCGGTTATTGAAAAACCGACATAAAACACATAAAATCGCAATGTTTATGACATCGGTTATTTTAGAACCGATGTTATAAATAAAATTTGAAGGGTTTATCAAGTCAGTTATTTAACAACCGACGTGATAAAAAGCCTAGAAAATGGTTTATCACGTCGGTTATTAAAAAACCGATGTGATAAAAGGACGAGGAAATGGTCTATCACAATGGTTATTAAATAACTGACGTGATAAACTGGGGGGCGGGGGGTTTATCACGTCGGTTATTATAGAACCACCGTGATAAACCAGGGGAGGGGGGTTTATCACGTCGGTTATTAAATAAATGATGTGATAAACCAGGGGGAGGGGGTTTTATCACGTTGGTTTTTTAATAACCGACGTGATAAACCGGGGGAGGGGGGGGTTTATCATGTCAGTTATTAAATAACTGACCTGATAAACCGGGGGAGGGGGGTTTATCATATCGGTTTTTTAATAACTGACATGATAAACTGGGGGAGGGGGGTTTATCACATCAATTATTAAATTAACGACGTGATAAACTCGGGGAGGGGGGTTTATCAAGTTGGTTATTTAATAACCGAAGTGATAAACCATTTTCTAGGCCCTTTATCATGTCAGTTATTAAATAACCGATGTGATAAACCATTTTCCAGGCCTTTTATCACGTCAGTGATTAAATTACCAACATGATAAAGCATTTCCCAGGCCTTTTATCACGGCGGTTATTAAATAACCAACGTGATAAACCCAATATTTGTTTTAAAAAATTGAATGCAGTCATCTGCTCTCCACCAGAATTAACCAGAAAACAAATCAAGAAATCGTACTAAAAAACAGAAGTAGGTCAAAATTAACCATGTACATTGATAACATATAAAACTTACCCCCTAGACAGCCCCCACCGTCATTTATACCCCATGGACAGCCCTCCCTTACCCAGTTGGAGCCCTCACCCTCATGTATACCCCCTGGACAGCCCTCCCCCACCCCATTAGAGCTCCCACCCTCATGTATACCCCTTGGACAACACTCCCCCACCCCATTAGAGCCCCCAGCACACTCCTAGACTGCCCCCGACCCCCGGACAGGCCCAAACACCCCTCGACAACCCCACCCGCCTGAACAACACCCCTTCACACCCTCACCCCACTTGACAGCCCCCACCACACCCCCTGGACAGCCCCAAACACCCCTGGACAACCCCCACCCTCATGTTTACCCCCCCCCCCCACCCCTGGACAGCACTCCCACACTCCTGGACCGCCTTCCCACACCCCTAGACAGCCCTGCCACCCCCCTGGACTATCCCCCACCCCACCAGACAACACTCCCAGACCACTGGACACCCCCCAACACCACTGAACACACCCCCACACCCTTGGAACCCCTCCCCCACAGACCCAAATCCATACCAGAAAAACCATCATAAGTAAACCAAAACATGGAGTAGAGAAAAATTAAACATTCATTAATATAACAATCAAAACATACACTGTCAACTTCAAAAAAAAACTAAATCCAACCTAAACAGCTACAAAATACACAATTACAATGACAATATTCAAAATTACATTTGACATTAAAAACAACTAAAATTCAATCAAAACTGTAAAATAATTTGACCATTCCACTTGTAAGTGTTTGATGTCTTCAGCAGTATAGGGTTTAGGGTAATCAAAAAGCTAAAAATTAAAAATAAAGTAGTAAATGTGTATAATGAATAAATCAAATTGAAATATTATGGAAAAGTTTAAGAGGAAATCATACCAGGTCAAAATTCACAATTGTCCCAATTTTTATTATTTCATACATAAATCTTAACATATAATATCTCCATTTGATGGGGCCTTGTTGTTCATGAAAATTCTGTTTGAATGAGTGTAAATTCAATATATTATTTTTATGTAATAAATCAAAAAGTAAAAATTATAAATGGACATTTATCTTCGCATTTACATATTTTATCTTTGCACCTCGTTTCATTGTGTTTTTTCGAAAGTAGGCCGATGCACTGTTAGAAAATAATACTAATGGGGTAAATTTAATATTCTTATAATATATAAAACTATTGATAAATTTAAACTTACTTTTCCAATATATTCTTAAAACATTCCCGCACATCACTATGGACAGAGCATATCCAATAAAGGTCTTTCTCCCTTGGTCAAAAAACCCCTAACATCCAATGATCACTGATAAAAGGAAATTTGACGTTAGTGGTTTTTTATGTTAAAAGATAATTAACTCTTTGAGTGAAATGTGTTTCATACCTCTCAAAAAGAGTCATCATCCAAAATTGTGTGATTATATTCTTTTCAAATCTTTCAGCAATATAAACCATTCTTTGTTCCTCATTCAATGCACATGCTTTAGGGGAAATCAATTGCGGGTCCATGAATCCATATACATCTGTCAGCTCATTCCTCTCACAAATTTTATAAAGATACCTAATACAAAACATACATAAGTATACATTTTTAACAAATATATCGCAGGGAAATGGTGTTAAGACATACATGGAAAAAATTTACACCACGTTGATGCCCAACTTATCTGCATTAACAAGCTCCATGATATCAGTTTTTATAATCCCCACTGTTATTTCACATCCACAAACATGAGCTTCCATTGGAAACTCATAATAACCCGACAACAAATGTGAATATCATTAGAATCTGTCAAGAACATTTGAATATGTATCTAATGTCATAGCCATTTCTTTGTGTTGTTTTCTATACAATATTTCTTTACCATTAAATTATTACTGTAAAAAAATTGAAAAATATATTAGTTTTCAAATGATAAAAACACTTTAATAAAAAAATATAATAAAAGATATAACATTTATACCTCTATGGTAATGAGTCGAAGAACTCTCGATGGCCAAATTAAAAAATGTCTGATACTCTGTCCAACTGTCGCCACCTCATCTGTAGGTATTGGTACCCTAGATGATCTATCTATAATATCCTGTACAGTGACCCTCTGATTCTCTACCCCTAATTTTTGACAATAAACTATATCTCCTATACAATATACCATCCCGCATGCTACTATATGATGTTGAGAATCATCTACATACAACTCGCAATAAGTAAGAAGATGCGGCAGAGGCGTAGGATAAAAAATGGGGTCCGCAGGCTGAGGTGGGGGAGTGGGAGCTACTGGCAGAGGTGGAGGATAAATAATGGTGTCTGCAGGGGGAGGTGGAGGAGTAGGAGCTGCAGCCTGAAATTTTCTTTGCATTTCTGCAAACATAGACTGCACTGAATCGCTAATCTTTTCCTCCATCGTCACATTAATATTATGAACTTCAGCCTCCAAGGAATCTATTTTTTTATAAACCCCCTCAATGTTAGAAGTTGGAGAACGTGGAAACACTTTTCTTACCGATACACCTATCAGATATCCTCTTACACGACCAGGATGTTCAGGCCTTCCCAATGCTGCAAATAAAATATCTTCCCTCCCAGTAGCAGTAAATGTCCCCTCTAAAATCTACTACACAAGAGAGTCCTATATTAATTAATTGAACATTTATGTAATGATTGAAATTATATGAAGAAAATAGTTAACTTAAATAAATAAAATAGATATCTTACAATCCTCTCAGTTACTATTCTCGATTCTTCCAAAAGATATTTCCCTTTTACCCTTCCAAGCTCTCTTCCATTTTTCATGTCTAGATGGAGGGGATGGAGGGGCAACCTCTCCAGAGCTTGAAGAATCAGCTCTTAGTTGTTGAAATTTTTCCGCCATCATTTGTTCTTCCAATAGTACATACCCTCCCCGAGATAAACTATAAGGGTATAAATTTTCAGATTTGATCTCCTGATGAGATTTCCTTGTTTGTTGTAATTTAAGAATAAGAAATCATTATCAAAACATTAATAAAATCATTTATATAAGAAAGTTTATAAAAGTTGACATTGGCCTTACCAGAAATGACTCTTTTCTTCTACTTTCAAAAAACTATCTCCATGTGACTTCATCTATAAAAGGATATATACGACATGGATTGTCAGGACTCCTATGACCATAAATGAAATCAGATTAGAAGGTTGATTTGAAATCCCTCCATCTCTTGGTAGACAATGATAAGAATTTCTTCCTGACTCCTCCTGTGTCAGGAATATCAAATGTCATCTGATAACGAAGAGGTTAAACATATTATATATACTAGAAACATTAAAAGAATAGTCAAACAATGACAAAACATCTTACCGAAATCGCCTCCCACAACTGAGAGATAATCACTTTATCCACACTTCTCCAATCATCATACAGAATGATTACTTTGCTCTTAGCCTGAGTTGCTACAAAACTCTTAAATTCTTTTTCATTCGGACCTCTAGGAATATCATCATCATCAAACTCAATGACTATCCTCTGATTCTGCGTATGGGCAACTGATAATTTTGGTAAACATGTGCACCCACTTTAACCAACCTTTAAACTTTTGTCGTAATAGGAGCATGTGAATGTTCATCCCCAGAGGTATGACCAGCAATATGCTCCTATCCAGAATCATGTCATTGATCATCTGAATGATCTGTCATTATCCTTCAAATCAAAAAAACAAATGTCAGTTCATAAAAATACAAATTCAAATATTTTAATACTAATGTAATCAGAAAATAGAAAAGTGTACTAAGTTACATTATAATAAACCTTGGTAATATGGTAAGCGTGGTAAACAATGGTAAAGATGGTAAAGCTGGTAAAGATGGTCATGATGGACAAGATGGTCAACATGGTAAAAATGGTAAACCTGGTAAACATGGTAAAGTAATTTTCAGTGTACCAAAAAATAGATATATAATTCATTTAATGGTTATAAACATGATAAAGAAAACTAAACAATCTTAAAACAAACAAAAACATATACTTATTTTGTTTTAAAACATTTTTTAATAAATAAAAAACTTACAATATCTAACATTTATGGAAAAAATAAACGTAAACAAGAAATAATCATATGTTAACTCTAATTTTAGGAATGTACAAATGGATTGTTTTCCCAAATTCCTTCATCGTGATCATTCCTTATGGCACAAACTATGTCTTCAACATGAACATCATTATGTTTAGTTAATCTTTCCATGGATGTAGGGATCTCACATAAATCAACATATTCATCAATTTCATCCTCACCAACGTATTGTTTTTTCCCTTGTAAAACAACAGCCCAATGCATATCTGACAGATCTACTACATAGAAATTTTTTTTTGCATGAGTTTCCATTATAAAAGAATCAGCTGTGTCTTCCAATCTATTCAGATTAACAAGTTTCATTCCAAATTCATCGTGCCTGACACTGTTGTTACCGTTAAACAATTTACAATTAAAAACGGGAACTTTAATTTTAAAGTAATCAAACTCCCTTATGTCTTCAATCACTCCATAATATGCACTTGATGCAGAAATTGGGTTTTTGTCCTTAGCACTCGAAAAATGCTTTGCTTCTGTAAACACCAATACACCCCTATTCTGAACTGCACATCTATTGTCGTGCACTTTTGTATGAAATGTATAACCATTAATGTCATAACCGGACCATGTTATCACATTTAAACATGGACCACCCACTATCCATTTTAATGTCTCTGATACATCTGATCTACCAAGCAAAGTCTTTTTAATCCATGACAAAAAAGTTTCGTTGTGCTCATTCAAAATCCACATTTCTTTCGTCATTGGATGACATTGTTTCAACTCATTAATATGCAATGTGATATACGGTTGAGCATCAGCTATGTTATTCAAGATGTATGATTCTAACTTCTTCATCTGTTCAGCTGACAATGATTTGACTTTCATGCCGCGAATCCCCTTTCCCTCATTATTAACTCGTTCATGGTGAGATGGAGGCAAACATACGTGTTGCGCCGCAGCCAAGTAGCTCGTACAAAACTCTGCTACCTCCTCAGAAATATACTTTTCAATAATGGAGGCTTCAATCGATATAGATTTTTAACATACCCCTTTAATATTTTCAAATACCTTTCAAAAGGATACATCCAACGAAGATATACAGGTCCACAAAGCTTTATTTCTCGAACCAGATGAATCATTAAATGCACCATTATATCAAAAAAAAAGTTGGAGGAAAATACATTTCCAATTGACAAAGTATAAGAATTACATCCTTTTCCAAAATGTTCCAAGCATTCACATCAATCTCCTTGTTACAAATTGAATTGAAAAAATAACACAACATCATTATAGTCTTTCTAACACGAATGGGCAATATTACATTCAATAAAACTGGTAGAATTTGTTGCATCATGACGTGACAATCATGTGATTTCATACCTATCAACTTCAAGTCCTTCAATGAGACAAAATGTTTTACATTAGAAGAATAACCTTGAGGCACTTTGGTATCATGAAGACACTGACAGAAGCTAATTTTCTCCCTCTTCGATAATGTATGACAAGCCGGGGGAAGAATTGTTCATCTTCCTTTAGGAGTGGGAGCTAACTCCAAACGTATTCCCATTGATAGTAATTCTAATCTTGCATTCAACCCATCTTTAGTCTTTCCTTTAATATCTAAAAATGTTCCAATAAAAGAATCCCAGATATTCTTCTACTTGTGCATGACATAAATATTATGTTTGACTTCATGATACCTCCAATATGGTAGCTCAAAAAAATTGACCTTTTCTTCCAAATATGTCTATCATTAACAGATTTCTGTGTCTTTCCCATTGTCACATCAAGGTTTTTCACCCTCTCAAAATACAGATCAGGGTATAAAGGTTTTAGAGAAGTATCAAATTCTTGTGATCCATTGAATGCCTTTTTTAGTCTTCTATAAGGGTGTTCCATAGGCAGAAACATTCGAGGACCCATGTACACTGTTTTCCTCCCATGATGCAATTGACAATATGATGTCTATTGTTCTAAAATTGGACATGATTTATGCCCTTTAGCACTGTATCCAGACAAATTTCCATACGCTACGAAGTCATTTATAGTGAATAGAAGCACTGCATGCAGTTGAAAATATTCCATTTTGTAAGAATCATACACCCTAATACCATCAGCCCATAACAGTTACAAATCATCAATCAATGGGGATAAGTAAACATCAATGTCATTACCGGGTTGCTTTGGACCAGAGATCATTATACTCAACATGACATATTTGCGCTTCATATAAACTTCAGGAGAGAGGTTGTAAAATACTAATAAAACAGGCCATGAACTAAGTGTGCTACTGAGGGTTCGGTATGGATTCATTCCATCTATGCACAACCCTAGTCTGAGATTTCTAATTTCATTTCCAAATGTAGAATATTGCGCATCAATTTTCTTCCATTGTTGACAATCAGCTGGATGACGTATTTTTTCATCACATACCCTCTCTTCAGCATGCCATCTTATCCTTTTCGCATCATGTGAATTAGCAAATAAATGTTTAAATTGATTATTTACAAGAAGATACCAAAAAACCTTTGAAGGGAACTTTGTAATCTCTACACCAGCCTGTGATTTTTCTTTCACCTTATATCGTGATGTCCCACATTTAGGACACTCTGATAGAAGTTCATATTCCTTCCTATATATAATGCAGTTATTCGGACATGCATGTATTTTTTTGTATCCCAATCCCATCGGGCATAATATTTTTTTGGATTTTTAATGTGAATCTGGAAGATCGTTATCTTTTGTAAGAATGTCTTTCTTAAATTATAGCAGCTCTGTAAAACTTTTGTCACTCCATCCATGTTTCGCCTTCAGGTTAATCAATCTTAACACCACCGACAAAACCGTAAAATCTATACAACTAGGATATAATGATTTTTCAGCATCACCATATAGACACGCAACTGTCGGTTCTATCTCAATTTGTTCTGCTACAATATCGTGAATCATTTCTTCAATTCCATCTGAGTTACCATCTTGCGAATCATCATCATCAGTGAAATTCCGTCCAGTTTCACCATGCCAAATATAGGGGCTGTAACTCAGAGAAAAACCATAACAAATCAGAGGATCTTTTATCTCTCTACTTTTCAACATCTTCATATTCAAACATTTCAGGCATGGACAGAAAAAAAATGTCACTACTTGGAACATTTCATTTTTCAAATTCCAACAAGGCATCAACACCTTCCTCAAATTCATTGCTCATTCGATGTGCCATAATCCAACTTCGACTCATTATTACCTATAACAAATATCAACAAAAAATATATATTTTTAAGATAAGACAAATATATGTTTATATGAAAAAAATCATAACTTGAATATAAAACAATTTAAAATATAAAACAAATCTATGGGCATTTAAGAAAATATTCTTGAATATTATTTTTAAAACAAAATATAGTTAGATATAACAGTTTTAAATTTCATTGAATCAAAGAAAACCATGCCGCCTACATAGTTGATAGAAAATTGGTGAAAATGGAGTAAACCTGAGAATCACCCCTGTAACACCTGAGACTTTTATGTTATATAAATCATCAAAGGAATATTTTTCTACACAACACTTTCTTGGCTTGCTTTACACGAAATCACGACCTTCCTCGATAGCTTGCGTCGTACGCAATACCAAGTTTCACTAAAAAATGATGTACTATTAAAATATTATTAAAACTAGCCGTTATGAATATTAATAACCACTTTTTGAAATTTTATAAATTTTATTTTTCAAAATGGACTTCATTTTTGTATTCGGAATATCGAAATTAGCCTAGGGTGAAATTTTGGTATTTTTCTGAAAACATTCAATTTTTGATGAATAGTGAAACCACTAAGTGGTAGTTAAAAAACTGAATTTTTCATAAAACTTAATTTTACCGCTTTTGTGAGTGGAATTTCAAAAATCCAAGAGAAACGTTTGATGTCAGTATGTAAAATGTGGTTCAATGAGATGAAAATATTTTTTTTTGGTGAATAGTAACTTTTTACTTTTTTTTACAACGGTTAAAAGTAAATAGGGTAATTAAGGGTAAAGATGATATTATTATTACCCTAACACAAGTCCTAATTCTATTGGACAAGTGTAATTCGAACAAAAACAAACTTAGAAATAAAATATGACCATTTAGGCCCAATTGGATTAGATTAGGACATTTATTATTAATTTATTTAAAGAAGGGTTGAAATAGTTAAAATCAATGTTTAATAAGTAAATAATTTTTAATATGGGGTTATACATAATATAAATTCGACTATAAATATTAATTAGGAAGATAAAAAGATTTCCTACATAATGTTATTTTATTTTTAATTTTTAGACATTAAATAATTCAATTTATTTATGACACAAAGATGACACAATAATTATCTTATTAATGAAATATTGACATAATTAATGTTATATACACCAAAATAAATGTAATTTGAGGCTTTTTATGAATCCCACTAATTTTCTAGGTTACTATGACATGTTATTATTGATTTAATTAACTTGGTTCGAACTAATAATTCTGTTATGATTTTCACAAAAATCAATTACTAAATAGTGTCAAAATTGACATAAAATAGTTTTTTAAACAAATATTATATTAGTAATTGTTATTTTATTCGTAAAAATCTCCAATTCGGCCAAATGACTTAGATAAGGTTATATATATTAATAATAAACAACTTGGGGTTCTTTTGGCTGCTTATTGTAAGTTTATTATCCTTTTAGTATAAGAACACAAGAAGACATGGTAAAAGTAAAATTATTTAACTTAATGTTAAATCTAAATGATAAGGTTAAAATAGGAACCTAAACTTGTCTAAATTCTATTGGATGAGAGGATTGAAACCCATACCCACCTTATCCTAGAAATAAATCAATTTGGAGCTATTTATAACTGAACATGACTTTATAATAAAATAATATTTTTAGTTATTCCAAAGGTGCCCCTCTCCTCCCTTATAAAATGGCACCTCCTCCCTCTCTTCCTCACACCACATTGAGCCTTCATGCTCGGGAAACCCCTGCCACTTTCTCCTATCCACATCCCTAGAGACATCCTAGAGGTCCTGGTCTTCTTCAAAGACAAATTTTAGTGCCCTAAAAGAAGGTCTCAAAGAAGCACTTCAAAGAAGAGGTAATGCCCGTTACTGATTCTTTCATCTTTATTTCTTCTTCCACTTCATCTTCTTTTGTTGTTTCATTATGAAGTAATAACATCAGTATCACTAATATACTGATATGTTATTATATGTATGAAACAACCCTAATTCACCATCTATCCATCCTATGGAAAAAGAAATCACCGCGCGTGTGTACGTACGGAATACCGTCTACACGCCGTGGTGTAATCTATTTTCCACCACCACCTTACTTGGATGGGTATAATGGTGTAAATAATGACTATATATGACTATTATAAAGTGATATGGATTCTGAAATATTATACATACACTCCAATACAATTCCACGATCATAGGAATGATATCATCACTCGTGCGTACGTACGGAATACCGTCTCCACGATGTAATGCGACTCGTTCTACATGATCTTCATTTCATAATGATTATATAAATGAATTGAATGAATGAATATGATATACATTACACTAATAACATTCTGGAGATGAGGTATCTATAACCTATAGAGAAGAATAATAATTTATTCGACAAAACACGCATAAGAACAAAAAGTTATAAACACCCGAATAACAAGTAGCAATGAAATATTACTACTAAGAAGCTAAGAATATGAGCATATATGATATCATAAAAATAAGTATGATTATGGAATAAGTCAATAACATTATTTAAATCATTATACAGGAGGTTCGGACACTTACAAAGCATGTCGGACCTAAGGTAAGGGAAATATCACAATCTCATTTTTATCCGTGATTGTTTATACTTTGAAATTTACTGGGGTGTATTTTATCATCCAAATACATGTTTCCTCAATATGTAATATTATTGCCATTCACCTACAATTTTTTAAATCCTATTTTACCCTTCGGTGAGTTTTTAGTAAAAGATATGAAAGGAATCTTGTGTCGTTTTTCATATGAGGTACTTTTTTGACTTTTCCGAAAAAAGTACGAGAAGAATGTTTTTTTTAACGTATACGGCATGAATGGATTTTTAAAACATTATTTCCAAGAAGAATCCATTACAAGTTTTCAAGTTTATTTTTAATCAACATTTTTTAGTTTAAAGTATTATGACATGTTAAGAAAGGAAAAATGTTTTTGAAGAAGAAAGGATATTTTCCTCAAGAATGGAGTTCAAGTGTTTTATCAAAATAATTTTCCATCTAAGATAATAAAGGGTTCTGTTTTTATCTCTATTATTACATTGATTTGATAATGTTGTGATGGATTTATTTTTATGAATTCCTTTATCCTATATGAATTGTTTTATGATGTCATGATGTTTAAGATTCCCATTTTTATTACATGGGTTATCAAATGATGTATGATTTCTGATTTTGTGGCACACATAATAATGGTATAATTATGAGATGGGTGGGACCTATATCTCCCTCCAATGCATTGGGTAAAAATTTTATATCTCATGAGATAGACATTGCTGGAACGGTAGGTTATACCGGTTCAGTGAAACAGGACTGGAACGAGGGTGAAAAAGTTCAGAAAGGGACTTTGTCCACTAAGTTAGTCTTGGCAATGAGTCTTGACTAACAAGAAATGATTCTCTATGGTTATGTGTGTATGCCACAAAGTTTCTGGTTTTATGTTATGATTATTGTGATTACATTTCACTGCCATGATTTATCCCATGTTATGAAATTATGATCTCTTTTACAGGTTAAGATTTCCAAAAGTTATGTGCTTGTGTATACGATGTGATTGATATTTCTTTTTTTTACAATTACTGAGCATTTGAGCTCTCCCTTTTGTATGTTTTCTTTCCCCAAGTCAGGAAGAAGGTTATGAAGTAGGATATTCCAAAAAGGGACTCTAGATATGATGAAATAAGTGGGAGGCAAAGTTGATGGTTTATGAACCAGTTGTTTATGTTTCCCAGTTTCTAAAGACACTATACCTATACGGTCCTTTCGTGGTTTTGTTATATGTTGTAATAAGTATGCTTCAATTTTGAAGTATTAACAATGTATGTAAAGTACGGTTCGTTATAGTTGGTATCAGAGGAAAGGTATATCCAATCTTTGGAAACTAGTATGTGAAAGCCTTAGTAAGAAACATAAGGATAAGTCTAAGCATAGAACACAATCTTAGTGTTTTAGAAATGGCCTTGAATAACATAGGATAAGACCTTAAGTGTGAACATTTATTCTTGATTATGTGGTTTTCCTATTATAATTAGTGTTGCTCAGACTATTCTTCTTGGTTTTAGTCAATGGCTGGAACCCGGAGGAATCGTGTTAATGCGGAATGCGACGGGCAATGCAATGATTGTCCCCCTGAGCAACCAAACGTTATGGG
Organism: Viscum album; assembly: GCA_963277665.1. Taxonomy (NCBI): domain Eukaryota; kingdom Viridiplantae; phylum Streptophyta; class Magnoliopsida; order Santalales; family Viscaceae; genus Viscum; species Viscum album. Next base: position 1,510,170,084 of record OY728153.1, on the reverse strand, counting down.
AGCTGGAATGCAAAATCTTGTAGCCATGCTCACACAACTTTCTCATGCTATGAATCATGCAAAACTTCCAAACGTGCAAAGGAAGGAGCAACATTCTGTTGAATCCTTCATGAGGCAGCGTCCACCTTCTATCAGTGGGTCTACTGATCCATTAGTTGCTGAACAGTGGATTAGTACTACTGAAAAGATATTTTCAGTTCTTCAATGTTCTGAACATGATAAAGTCATCCTAGCAGTGTATCGTTTAGAAGGAGATGTTGATCAATGGTGGAATCTTATTAAGAATACGAGGGAAAGGGATGAAATTGAGTCCATGGAATGGGACGAGTTCAAGAACTTATTTTTCAATAAGTACTTCCCTCGTATTCTCCAAAAAAAGATGGAGAAAGAGTTTCTTGAACTGAAGCAAAAGGATGATGAATCTGTTGGTACCTATGAAGCAAATTTTACAAGACTTGAAAGGTACGCTTCTGGTATTATTATCTAACCTGAGAGTAAGATCAATCGATTCTTTAGTGGCTTAAAGCCAATTCTTCGAAGGGCGTTAGCCATAAGGGACTTCAATAGCTATGAGGAAATCGTTCGATGTGCTCACAAAGTCGAGATGGAGATTGGAGTAACCCATCATTCATATGGGTTTGATAAGAAGAGGAAAATGGAATTCAAAGGAAAATCTAAAGAGCACACTGAAAAGAAGATGAGCTTTCCCTTATGCTCAAAGTGTGGAAACAAACATGGAAGGAGTTGTCTTAAAGGTAAAAGTAAATGTTTCAAATGTGGAAACGAAGGTCACCGGGCATTTGAATGCCATGATGATGGGAAGAAGATCTCTAATGATGCAAAAAAAGGAAGGGATACACAGAATGAACGTACTACACTTCAATGTTTTAAGTGCTAGGATATGGGGAATTATGCCAATAAATTCCCTAATCCAAGGGTTGATGATGACGGTCGATGTGAACAAACTCTTAAGGCTAAAGACAAAGGACATTCACATGCAATTTCTATCAGCAATGTGGAGTACGATAACGATGTGGTGAAAGGTACACTTACCATCCACTCTAAAGTAGCAAATGTTTTATTTGATTCTAGATCCACCCACTCTTTTATTTCTGAAGAATTTTCTAAGGGTATCACCGTATTACCTCAACAATTAGATGTTGAGTTAGTTGTGACAACACCTAATGGCACAACAGTCCCATCAAAAGTTTATAATTCTTCTCCGATTGAAGTTTGTGGGAAAGTGCATCCTGAAAATCTTGTGATCCCTCCTATAGTGGAATTTGATGTGATTATTGGCATGGATTGACTTTCTTTATATGGAGCTCATATCAATTGCCAAAGAAGGGAAGTCACATTTCATATTCAAGATCAATCTATGATCATCTATCAATGCAAGGATGAACATAACCTTCCAGTGGAAATTTCTTCCATTTTATGGGTATTGATTCCACTAAATGAAGGTTATTTATCTCAAATGGTTGGTGAGAAACTCACGATTAAGAATATTCCCATTGTATGGGAGTTTGATTATGTCTTTCTGGAGGAATTACCGGGTCTTCCACCAAATCGTGAAGTTGAGTTTTCAATAGAACTCATACCGGGTGCTTTGCCTATTTCAAAGACACCTTATAGAATGGACCCAATTGAGTTGCAGGAATTGAAGAAGCAACTCCAATAGAATCTTGATAAGGGATTCATACGCCCTAGTGTGTCACCTTGGGGAGCACCTGTTCTATTTTTTTAGAATAAAGATGGATCAATGAGGCTCTACATTGATTATCGAGAACTTAACAAGATCACTATCAAGAAAAAATATCCTCTCCCATGCATTGATGACTTATTTGACCAACTACACGGAGCTCAATACTTTTCCAAGATTGATCTTCGTTCAGGGTATCATCAATTAAGGGTCAAAAGGGAGGATATACCAAAGACGGATTTCCGTACAAGGTATGGACACTATGAATTTATAGTGATGCCATTTGGTCTTATTAATGCCCCTGCTATCTTCAAGGATCTAATGAATAGAGTCTTTAGAGTCTATCTTGATCAATTTGTGGTAGTCTTTATAGATGATATTCTTGTCTATTCAAAGAGCAGGGAAGAACATGAAGATCGCTTGAGAATTATATTGAAGATCCTGAGAAAGGAGAAGCTTTATGCCAAATTTACAAAGTGTGAATTTTGGCTTCCAAAAGTTGCATTTTTGGGTCACATAATCTCAAAAGAGGGGATATCTGTAGATCCAGCAAAAACATAGGTTATCGAAAGATGGTCGAGACCAACAATAGTAACTGAGATCTAAAGTTTTCTTGGTTTGGCTGGATATTATCGACGTTTTGTGAAAGATTTTTCACGATTATCTAATACACTAACCAAGTTGACTTGGAAAGGAGTTAAGTTTGTCTGGATGGAAGAATGTGAAGAGAATTTCATGGAGTTGAAATGAAGGTTATCCAGTGCACATGTGCTCACACTGCCTTGTAGTGGAGAAAGGTTTGTGATCTATAGTGATGAATCCAAGAAGGGATTGGGGTGTGTTCTTATGAAAAATGATATGGTGATAGCTTATGCCTCAGGACAGTTGAAAATCCATGAGCAAAATTACCCAACACATGATTTGGAGTTTGCTGCGGTAATCTTTGCATTAAAGATTTGGAGGAATTACCTTTATGGTGAAAGGTGTGATATTTATACTGATCATAAATGTTTAAAGTATATTTTCACACAAAAGGAGATGAATATGCGTTAAAGAAGATGGTTGGAGCTGATTAAGGATTACGACTACTCAATCCATTACCACCCTGGGAAAGCAAACAAGGTGGCAGATGCATTAAGTCGACAATACCATGCTAGTTTATCCATGATGAGGATCACAAAAGATCCAATATTTATGGATTTACAAAGGATGGATCTTGGAATTATAATGGAAGGGGAAAAATCTTATCTTTCTCAAATGAATGTTCAACCATCTATACATGTGAAGATTAAAGAGGAACATAAAGAAGATGTCGAGTTACAAAAAAGGTGAGAAATGTTCCTGAATTCAACCTTGATTGTGATGGGATAATAATGTTTAGGAATCGGGTTTGTGTTCCTCCCATCCCCGAATTAAAGAAGGAGCTGCTGGATGAGGCTCACAGTTCTTCATTCTCTATTCATCCTGGAAGCACGAAGATGTATAGGGACCTGAAAGACTACTTCTGGTGGGATGGCATGAAAAGAGATGTTGCTGAATATGTCTCTCAATGCTTGGTTTTCCAGCAAGTTAAAGCGGAGAGACAGAAGTCTAAGGGGATGTTACAACCATTACCCATACCTGAATGGAAATGGGAAAACATCACTATGGACTTTGTCACAGGACTTCCTAAAACATCCAAAGGCAATAATGCAATCTGGGTCATAGTTGATCGTCTAACCAAGTCTGCACATTTCATTGCTATTAGAGATGATTTCTCTCTGGATCAACTTGTCAGGATATATGTAAAGGAAGTGGTAAGATTGCATGGAGTACCACTTTCTATTATATATGACCGGGATCCGAGATTTACCTCGAAGTTCTGGCGAAGTATTCAGCATACTCTGGATACAGAGTTGAGTTTCAGCACTGCTTATCATCCTCAGACAGACGGTCAGTCTGAGAGAACAATTCAAACCCTAGAACATATGTTGAGAGCTTGCTCTATGGATTTCAAAGGTGGTTGGGATCAACACCTACCTTTGGTGGAATTTTCTTATAATAATAGCTTTCACTCCAGTATTCAGATGGCTTCTTATGAAGATCTCTATGGAAAGAAATGCAAGACTCCAACTTGCTGGGATAAAGTTAGGGAATGAAAGCTATTAGAACCTGATCTCGTTGATGAAATGGAAGAAAAGGTCAGATCTATTCAACAATACATAAGAGTAGCTCAGAGTCGACAGAAAAGCTATGCCGACAACCGAAGAAAAGACCTAGAGTTTGAAGTGGGTGATAAAGAGTTCTTACAGATATCTCCTTGGAAGAGAGTCATGAGATTTGGAAAGAAGGGGAAGTTGAGCCCTAGATATATCGGTCCTTTCGAAACACTGGATCATGTTGGGAAGGTAGCTTACCGATTGGCGCTTCCACCGAATCTATCTCATGTTCACGATGTGTTCCATGTATCTCTCCTGAGAAAGTACATACCTGATCCTTCACATGTACTCAGTTCAGAAGTTATACCGCTGGAGAAAGATCATTCTTATGAATAACAACCGTTAGAGATTCTAGATCGTAGCAAAAAAGTCATACGAAACAAGACCACTCGATTGGTGAAAGTTTTATGGAGGAACCACCAATTAGAAGAAGCTAAATGGGAGCTTGAGGATATGATGAGGGAGAGGTATCCTCATCTGTTTGTTACAAAGTGACGAATTTCGAGGGCGAAATTCATTTTAAGGGGGGTAGAATGTAACACCCGAGACTTTTATGTTATATAAATCATCAAAGGAATATTTTTCTACACAACACTTTCTTGGCATGCTTTACAAGAAATCGCGACCTTCCACGATAGCTTGCGTCGTACGCAATACTGAGTTTCACTAAACAATGATATACTATTAAAATATTACTAAAACTAGCCGTTATGAATAGTAATAACCACTTTTTGAAATTTTATAAATTTTATTTTTGAAAATGGACTTCATTTTTGGTTTCAGAATATCGAAATTAGCTTAGGGTGAAATTTTGGTATTTTTCTGAAAACTATAAATTTTTTATGAATAGAGAAACCACTAAGTGGTAGTTAAAAAACTGAATTTTTCATAAAACATAATTTTACCGCTTCTGTGAGTGGAATTTCAAAAATTCAAGAGACATGGTTGATGTCAGTATGTAAAATGTGGTTCAATGAGATGAAAATAATTTTTTTGGTGATTAGTAACTTTTTACTTTTTTTACCACGGTTAAAAGTAAATAGGGTAATTAAGGGTAAAGATGATATTATTATTACCCTAAAACTTGTCCTAATTCTATTGGACAAGTGTAATTCGAACAAAAACAATCTTAGGAATAAAATATGACCATTTATGCTCACTTGGATTAGATTAGGACATTTATTATTCATTTATTTAAAGAAGGGTAAAAATAGTTAAAATCAAAGTTTAATAAGTAAATAATTTTTAATATGAAGTTATACATAAGATAAATTCGACTATAAATATTAATTAGAAAGATAAAAAGATTTCCTACATAATGTTATTTTATTTGTAATTTTTCGACATTAAATAATATAATTTATTTATGACACAAAGATGATGCAGTAATTATCTTATTAATGAAATATTGACATAATTAATGTTATAAACACAAAAATAAATGTAATTTGAGACTTTTAATGAATCCCAATAATTTTATAGGTTAATAAGACATGTTAGTATTGATTTAATTAACTTGGTTCGAACTAATAATTCTGTTATGATTTTCACAAAAATCAATTACTAAATAGTGTCAAAATTGACGTAAAATAGTTTTTAAAACAAATATTATATTAGTAATTGTTATTTTATTACTAAAAATCTAAGACTCGGCCAAATTACTTAGATAAGGTTATATATATTAATAATAAACAACTTGGTGTTCGTTTGGCTTCTTATAGTATGTTTATTAACCTTATAGTATAAGAACACAAGATGACATGGTAAAACTAAAATTATTTAACATAATGTTAAATCTAAATAATAAGGTTAAAATAGGAACCTAAACTTGTCTAAATTCTATTGGATGATAGGATTCTGACCCATCCCCACCTTAGCCTCGAAATAAATCAATTTGGAGCTATTTAATACCGAACTTGACTTTATAATAAAATAATATTTTTAGTTATTCCAAAGGTGCCCCACTCCTCCCTTATAAAAGGGAACCTCCTCCCTCTCTTCCTCACACCACTTTGAGCCTTCAAGCTCGGCCAACCCCTGCCACTTTCAACTCTACACTTCGCTAGAGACATCCTAGAGGACCTGTTCTTCTTCAAGGACCAATTTTAGTGCCCTAAAAGAAGGTCTCAAAGAAGCACTTCAAAAAAGAGGTAATGCCCGTTACCGATTCTTTCATCTTTATTTCTTCTTCCACTTCTTCTTCATTAGTTGTTTCATTATGAAGTAATAACATCAGTATCACTCATATACTGATATGTTATTATAATTATGAAACAACCCTAATTCTCCATCTATCCATCATACGGAAAAAGAAATCATCGTGAGTGCGTACGTACGGAATACCGTCTCCACGCCGTCGGGTAATCTATTTTCCACCACCACCATACTTGGATGGATATAATGGTGTAAATAAATACTATATATGACTATTATAAAGTGATATTGATTCTGAAATAGTATACATACCCTCCAATACAATTCCACGATCATAGGAATGATATCATCACTCGTGTGTACGTACGGAATACCGTCTCCACGATGTGATGTGACTCGTTCTACATGATCTTCATTTCATAATTATTATATAAATGAATTGAATGACTGAATGTGATATATATTACCCTAATAACATTCTGGAGATGAGGTATATATAACCTAAAGAGAAGAATATAAATTTATTCGACAAAACACGCATAAGAACAAAAAGTTATAAACACCCGAATAACAAGTAGCAATGAAATATTACTACTAAGAAGCTAAGAATATGACCATATATGATATCATAAAAATAAGTATGATTCTGGAATAAGTCAATAACATTATTTAAATCATTATACAGGAGGTTCGGACACTTACAAAGAAAGTTGGACCTAAGGTAAGAGAAATATCACAATCTCATTTTTATCGGAGATTGTTTATACTTTGAAATTTACTAGGGTGTATTTTATCATCCAAATCCATGTTTCCTCAAAATTTAATATTATTTCCATTCACCTACAATTGTTTAAATCCTATTTTACCCTTCAGTGAGTTTTTAGTAAATGATATGAAAGGAATATTTTTTCGTTTTTCGTACGAGGTATTTTTTGACTTTTCTGACAAATGTACAAGAAAAATGTTCTTTTTAACTTATATGGCATGCATGGATTTTTAAAACATTATTTCCAAGAAGCCTCCATTAAAAGTTTTCAAGTTTATTTTTAATCAACATCTTTTAGTTTAATGTTGTATGACATGTTAAGAAAGGAAAAATGTTTTTGAAGAAGAAAGGATATTTTCCTCAAGAATGGAGTTCAAGTGTTTTATCAAAATTATTTTCCATCTCAGATAATAAAGGGTTCTATTTTTATCTCTATTATTACATTCATTTTATAATGTTGTGATGGAATTATTTTTATGAATTCCTTTATCTTATATGAATTGTTTTATGATGTCATGATGCTTAAGATTCCCATTTTTATTACATGGGTTATGAAATGATGTATGATTTATGATTTTGTGGCACACATAAGAATGGTATCATTATGGGATGGGTGGGACCTATATCTCCCTCCAATAAATTGGGTAAAGATTTTATATCTCATGAGATAGACATGGCTGGAATGGTATGTTATACCGGTTCAGTGAAACAGGACTGGAATGAGGGTGACTCGGTTCAGAAAGGGACTTTGTCCACTAAGATAGTCTTGGCAATGAGTCTTGACTAATGAGAAATAATTCTCTATGATTATGTGTGTATGACACAAAGTTTCTTGTTTTAAGTTATGATTATTGTGATTACATTTCACTACCATGATTTATCCCATGTTATTAAATTATGATCTCTTTTGCAGGTTAAGATTTCCAAAAGTTATGTGCTTGTGTATACGATGTGATTGATGTTTCTTTTGTTTACCCTTACTGAGCATTTGAGCTCACCCTTTTGTATGTTTTCTTTCCCCAGGTCAGGAAGAAGGTTATTAAGTAGGATATTCCAAAAAGGGACTCTAGATATGATGAAATAAGTGGGAGGTAAAGTTGATGCTTTATGAACCAATTGTTTATGTTTCCCAGTTTCTAAAGACACTATACCTATATGGTCCTTTCGTGGTTTTGTTATATGTTGTAATAAGTATGATTCAATTTTGAAATATTAACAATTCATGTAAAGTATGTGTCGTTATACCCCCACCCCCCGGACATCCCCCAAAACCCTCTGGACAGGCCCCCACCCCCTTGGACAGCCCCCCACACCCACCCACCCCCTTGGACCACCCCTGGACACCCCCAACCCCCCGAACAGCCCCCACCCCTCTAGACAGCACCCCCACTATAACGACCAAAACTTTACATACATTGTTAATACTTCAAAATTGAAGCATACTTATTACAACATAAAATAAAACCATGAAAGGACAGTATAGGTATAGTGTCTTTAGAAACTGGGAAACATAAACAACTGGTTCATAAAGCGTCTACACAGTCTCCCATTTATTTCATCATATCTATAGTCCCTTTTGGCATATCTTACTTAATAACCTTCTTCCTAACCTGGGGAAGGAAAACATAAAAAAGGGTGAGCTCAAATACTCAGTAAGGGTAAAAAAAAGAAATATAAATCACATCATATACATAAGCACATAACTTTTGGAAATCATAACCTGCAAAAGAGATCATAATTTCATAACATGGGATAAATCATGGCAGTGAAATGTAATCACAATAATCATAACATAAAACATGAAACTTTGTGACATACACACATAATCATAGAGAATCATTTCTTTTTAGTCAAGACTCATATCCAAGACTATCTTAGTGGACAAAGTCCCTTTCTGAACCGAGTCACCATCGTTTCAGTCCTGTTTCACTGAACCGGTATAACCTACCATTCCAGCCATGTCTATCTCATGAGATATAAAATCTTTACCCAATTCATTGGAGGGAGATATAGGTCCCACCCATCTCATAATGATACCATTCTTATGTGTGCCACAAAATCATAAATCATACATCATTGCATAACCCATGTAGTAAAAATGGGATACTTAAACAACATGACATCATAAAACAATTCATATAAGATAAAGGAATTCATAAAAATAATTCCATCACAACAATATCAAATCAATGTAATAATAGGAATAAAAATAGAACCCTTTATTATCTTAGATGGAAAATAATTTTGATAAAACACTTGAACTTCATTCTTGAGGAAAATATCCTTTCTACTTCAAAAACACTTTTCCTTTCTTAACATGTCATACAATTTTAAACTAAAAGAAGTTGATTAAAAATAAAATTCAAAACTTTTAAAGGAAGCTTCTTGGAAATAATGTTTCAAAAATCCATTCATGCCGTATAAGTTAAAAAAAAAATCTTCCCGTACTTTTGTTGGAAAAGTCAAAAAGTACCTCGTACGAAAAACGACAAAAGATTCCTTTCATATCTTTTACTAAAAACTCACCGAAGGGTAAAATTGGATTTAAGAAATTGTACGTGGATGGAAATAATATTACATATTGAGGAAACATGGATGTGGATTATAAAATACACCCCAGTAAATACTAAATTATAAACAATCTCGGATAAAAATGAGATTGTGATATTTCCCTTACCTTAGGTCCGATTTGCTTTGTACGTGTCCGAATCTCCTGTATAATGGTTTAAATAATGTTATTGACTTATTCCAGAATCATACATATTGATATGATATCATATATGGTCATATTATTAGCTTCTTATTAGTAATATTTCATTGTTACTTGTTACTCGGGTCTTTATTGCCTTTTGTTCTTATGCGTGTTTTGCCGAATAAATTCTTATTCTTCTTTTAAGGTTATAGATACCTTATATCCAGAATGGTATTAGTGTAAAATATATCATATTTATTCATTCAATTCATTTATATAATTACTATGTAATGATGATCATGTAGAACGAGTCGCATCACATTGTGGAGACGGTATTCCATACGTACACACGAGCGATGATATTGTTCCCATGATCGTGGAATTGTTTTTAAGTGTATTTATACTATTTCAGTGTCAATATCACTTTATAATAATCATATATAGTTACTCATTACACCATTATATCCATCCTTGTAAGGTGATGGTGGAAAATAGATTACACCATGGCGTGGAGACGGTATTCCGTACGTACGCACGCCCGGTGATTTCATTTTTCCGTAGGATGGATAGAAGATGAATTAGGGTTGTTTCATAATTATAATAACATATCAGTATGTATGTAATACTGATGTTATTACTTTATCATGAAAAAACTAAAGAAGAAGAAGTTGAAGAAGAAAGAAATTGAAAACATCGGTAATGGATATTACCTCTTCTTTGAAACGCCTCTTTGAATCCTCCACTTAGGGAAATAAGATTGGACTTTGAAGAAGACCAAGACCTCTAGTATTATTCTGGGGAAGTGGAGAAGGGATTTTGTTAGGGTTTGGCCTAGCTTGAGTTCTCAAATTGGTGTGAGGAGGAGGGGGAGGAGGTGCCCTTTTATAAGGGAGGAGAGGGGCACCTTAGGAATATCTCAAAATATTATTTTATATTAAAGTCAAAATCATTTTATAATGTTTCCAAAGGGTCTTATTTCTGAGCTAAAGTGGGTATGGGTAGAAATCCTATCAAACAATAGGATTTAGACAAGTTTAGGTTATTATTTTAACCTTATCATTTAGATTTAACAGTAAGTTAAATAATTTTACTTTTACCATGTCTTTTTGTGTTCTTATACTATAAGGTTAATAAACTTACTATAATCAGCCAAAAGAACCCCAAGTTGTTTATTATTAATATATATAACCTTATCTAAGTCACTTGGCCGAACCTTAGATTTTTAAGAATAAAATTACAATTACCAATATAATATTTGTTTTAAAAACTATTTTATGTCAATTTTGACAATATTTAGTAATTGATTTTTGTGAAAATCATAACAGAATTATTAGTTCTAAACAAGTTACATAAATCAATAATAACATGTCATATTAACCTAGAAAATTAGTGGGATTCATAAAAAGTCTCAAATTACATTTATTTTTGTGTTTATAACATCAATTATGTCAATATTTCATTAATAAGATAATTACTGCATCATCATTGTGTCATAAATAAATTAAATTATTTAATGTCGAAAAATTACAAATAAAATACCATTTTGTAGTAAATCTATTTATCTTTCTAATGAATATTTATAGTCGAATTTATCTTATGTATAACCCCATATTAAAAATTATTTACTTATTAAACTTTTATTTTACCTATTTTAACCCTTCTTTAAATAAATTAATAATAAATGTGCTAATCTAATCCAAGTGGACCTAAATGGTCATATTATATTCATAAGGTTGTTTTTGGTCGAATTAAACTTATCCAATAGAATTAGAACATGTGTTAGGGTAATATTAATATCATCTTTACCCTTAATTACCCTATTTACTTTTTACCGTGGAAAAAAAAATAAAAAGTTACTATTCACCAAAAATTATTTTCATCTCATTGAACCACATTTTAGTCCTTCATATTAACCGTGTCTCTCATATTTTCGAAATTCCACTCACAGAAGCGGTAAAATTAAGTTTTATGAAAAATTCAGTTTTTTAACTACCACTTAGTGGTTTCACTATTCATCAAAAATTGAAAGTTTTCAGAAAAATACCAAAATTTCACCCTAGGCTAATTTTGATATTTCGAATCCAAAAATGAAGTCCATTTTGAAAAATAAAATTTATAAAATTTCAAAATGTGGTTATTACTATTCATAACGGCTAGTTTTAATAATATTTTAATAGCATATCGTTGTTTAGTGAAACTCGGTATTGCGTACGACGCACGCTATCAAGGAAGGTCGCGATTTCGTGTAAAGCAAGCCAAGAAAGTGTTGTGTAGAAAAAGATTCCTTTGATGATTTATATAACATAAAAGTCTCGGATGTTACATTCTACCCCCCCTTAAAATAAATTTCGCCCTCGAAATTCGTCACTTTGTAACAAACAGATGAGGATACCTCTCCCTCATCATATCCTCAAGTTCCCATGTAGCTTCTACTAATTGGTGCTTCCTCCATAAAACTTTCACCAAGAGAGTGGTCTTGTTTCGTAAGACTTTTTCGCTATGATCTAGAATCTCTATCGGCCGTTCTTCATAAGATATATCTTGCTCTAGCGGTACAACATCTGAGCTGAGTACATGTGAAGGATCAGGTATGTACTTTCTCAGGAGAGATACATGGAACACATCGTGAACTTGAGAGAGATTCGGTGGAAGCACCAATCGGTAAGCCACCTTCCCTACACGATCCAGTATTTTGAAAGGACCGATATATCTATGGCTCAACTTCCCCTTCTTTCAAAATCTCATGACTCTCTTTTAGGGAGATATCTGTAAGAACACTTTATCGCCCACTTCAAACTCTAGGTCTTTTCTTCGGCTGTCGGCATAATTTTTCTGTCGACTCTGAGATGCTCTTATATGTTGTTGAATAGATTTGACCTTTTCCTCCATTTCATCAACGAGATCAGGTCCTAATAGCTTTCTTTCCCCAACTTCATCCCAGCAAGTTGGTGTCCTGCATTTCTTTCCATAGAGAGCTTCATAAGGAGCCATCTGAATACTGGAGTGAAAGCTATTATTATAAGAAAATTCCATCAAAGGTAGGTGTTGATCCCAACCTCCTTTGAAATCCATAGAGTAAGCTCTCAACATATCTTCTAGGGTTTGAATTGTTCTTTCAGACTGACCGTCTGTCTGATGATGATTAGCAGTGCTGAAACTCAACTCTGTATCCAGAGTATGCTGAAGACTTCACCAGAACTTCGAGGTAAATCTCAGATCCTGATCAGATATAATAAAAAGTGGTACTCCATGCAATCTTACCACTTCCTTTACATATATCATGGAAAGCTGATCCAGAGAGAAATCCTCTCTAATAGCAATGAAGTGTGCAGACTTTGTAAGACGATCAACTATGACCCAGATAACATTATTGCCTTTGGATGTTTTAGGAAGTCCTGTGACATAGTCCATAGTAATGTTTTCCCATTTCCATTCAGGTATGGGTAATGGTTGTAACATCCCCTTAGACTTTTGTCTCTCAGCTTTAACTTGCTGACAAACCAAGCATCGGGAGACATATTCAGCAACATCTCTTTTCATGCCATCCCACCATATGTACTCTTTCAGGTCCCTATACATCTTCGTGCTTCCAGGATGAATATAGAATGAAGAACTATGAGCCTCATCCAGCAGCTCCTTCTTTAACTCGGGGATGGGAGGAACACAAACCTGATTACTGAACTTTATTATCCCATTACAATCAAGGTTGAACTCAGGAACATTTCTCACCTTCTTTTGTAACTCAACAAATTCTTTCTGTGCCTCTTTAATCATCACATGTATAGATGGTTGAACATTCATTTGAGAAATATATTAATTTTCCCCTTCCATTATAATTCCAAGATCCATCCTTTGTAAATCCATAAATATTGGATCTTTTGTGATCCTCATCATGGATAAACTAGCATGGTCTTTTCGACTTAATGCCTCTGCCACCTTGTTTGCTTTCCCAGGGTGGTAATGGATTGAGCAGTCGTAATCCTTAATCATCTCCAACCATCTTCTTTGACGCATATTCAGCTCTTTTTGTGTGAAAATATACTTTAAACTTTTATGATCAGTATAAATATCACACCTTTCACCATAAAGGTAATGCCTCCAAATATTTAATGCAATGATTACCACAACTAACTCCAAATCATGTGTTGGGTAATTTTGCTCATGGATTTTCAACTGTCGTGAGGAATAAGCTATCACCATATCATTTTGCATAAGAACACACTCTAATCCCTTCTTGGATGCATCACTATAGATCACAAACCTTTCTCCACTACAAGGTAGTGTGATCACAGGTGCACTGGATAACCTTCTTTTCAACTCCTTGAAATTCCCTTCACATTCTTCTGTCCAGACAAACTTAACTCCTTTCCGAGTCAACTTGGTGAGTGGATTAGATAATCGTGAAAACTCTTTCAGAAAACGTCGATAATATCCAGCCAAACCAAGAAAACTTTGGATCTCAGTTACTGTTGTTGGTCTCGACCATCTTTCGATAACCTCTGTTTTTGCTGGATCCACAGATATCCCCTCTTTTGAGATTATGTGACCCAAAAATGCAACTTTTTGAAGCCAAAATTCACACTTGGTAAATTTGGCATAAAGATTTTCCATTCTCAGGGTCTTCAATATAATTCTCAAGTGATCTTCATGCTCTTCCTTTCTCTTTTAATAGACAAGAATATCTTCTATAAAGAATACCACAAATTGATCAAGATAGTCTCTAAAGACTCTATTAATCAGATCCATGAAGATAGTAGGGGCATTAGTAAGACCAAATGGCATCACTATAAATTCATAGTGTCCATACCTTGTACGGAAAGCCGTCTTTGGTATATCCTCCCATTTGACCCTTAATTGATGATACCCTGAATGAAGATCAATCTTGGAAAAGTATTGAGCTCCGCGTAGTTGGTCAAATAGGTCATCAATGCGCGGGAGAGGATATTTGTTCTTGATAGTGATTTTGTTAAGTTCTCGATAATCAATGCAGAGTCTCATTGATCCATCTTCCTTCTTAAAAAATAGAACAGGTGCTCCCCAAGGTGACGCACTAGGGCATATGAATCCCTTATCAAGATTCTCTTGGAGTTTCTTCTTCAATTCCTGCATCTCAATTGGGGCCATTCTATAAGGTGTCTTTGAAATAGGCAAAGCACCCGGTACGAGTTCTATTGAGAACTCAACTTTGCGATTTGGTGGAAGTCCCAGTAATTCCTCCGGAAAGACATCATCAGACTACCGTACAATGGGCATATTATTAATCTCGAGTTTCTCACCCACCATTTGAGATAAATAACCTTCATTTAGTGGAATCAAGACCTATAAGATGGAACAAATTTCCACTAGAAGGTTATGTTCATCCTTGCATTGATAGACGATCATAGATTGATCTGGAATATGAAATGTGACTTCCCTTCTTTGGAAATTGATATGAGATCCGTATAAAGAAATCCAATCCATGACAAGAATCACATCAAATTCCACTATAGGAAGGATCACAAGATTTGCAGGAATCACTTTCCCACAAACTTCGATCGGAGAAGAATTATAAACCTTTGATGCGACTGTTGTGCCATTAGGTGTTGTCAAAGCTAACTCAACATCTAATTATTGAGGTAATACGGTGATACCCTTAGAAAATTCATCAAAAATAAAAGAGTGGGTGGATCCAGAATCAAATAAAACATTTGCTACTTTAGAGTGGCGGGTAAGTGTACCTTTTACCACATCGTTATCGTACTCCACATCGCTGATAGAAATTGCATGTGACTTTCCATTGTCTTTATCCTTGAGAGTTTGTTGACGTCGAACATCATCAACAACCCTTGGATTAGGGAATTTATTGGCATAATTCCCCATCTCCTTGCACTTGAAAGATTGAAGTGTAGTAGGTTCATTCTGTGTATCCCTTCCTTTGTTTTCATCATTAGACATCTTCTTCCCATCATCGCGGCATTCAAATGCTCGATGAACTTCCTTTCCACATTTGAAACATTTACTTGTCCCTTTAAGACAACTCCCTCCATGTTTCTTTCCACACTTTGAGCATAAGGGAAAGCTAATCTTCTTTTCAGTGTGTTCTTTAGATTTTCCTTTGAATTCCATTTTCCTCTTCTTATCAAACCCATATGACTGATGGGTTACTCCAATCTCCATCTCGACCTTGAGAGCACATCGAATGATTTCGTCGTAGATATTGAAGTCCCTTATGGCTAATGCCCTTCGAAGACTTGGTTTTAAGCCACTAAAGAATCGATCGATCTTACTCTCAGGTTGGATAATAATACCAAAAGCGTACCTTGCAAGTCTTGTAAAATTTGCTTCATAGGTACCAACAGATTCATCATCCCTTTGCTTCAGTTCAAGAAACTCTTTCTCCATCTTTGTTCAGAGAATACGAGAAGTACTTATTGAAAAATATGTTCTTAAACTCGTCCCATTCCATGGACTCAATTTCATCCCTTTGCCTCGTATTCTTAATAAGATTCCACCATTGATCAGCATCTCCTTCTAAACGATACACTGCTAGGATGACTTTATCATGTTCAGAACATTGAAGAACTGAAAATATCTTTTCAGTAGTACTAGTCCATTGTTCAGAAACTAATGGATCAGTAGACCCGCTGAAAGAAGGTGGACGCTGCCTCATGAAGGATTTAACAGAATGTTACTCCTTCCTTTGCTCGTTTGGAAGTCCTGCATGATTCATATCTTGAGAAAGTTGTGTGAGCATGGCTACAAGATTTTTCATTCCAGCTCCCATATCGTTTGGTTGCTCAGGGGGAAAATCATTGCATTGCCCGTCGCATTCCACATTAACACGGTTCCTTCGGGTTCCAGCCATTGACTAAAACCAAGAAGAATAGTGTGAGCAACACTAATTATAATAGGAAAACCACATAATCAAGAATAAAATTTCACACTTAAGGTCTTATCCTAGGTTATTCATGGTCATTTCTAAAACACTAAGATTGTGTTCTATGCTTAGAATTATCCTTAGGGTTCTTACTAAGGCTTTCACATCCTAGTTTCCAAAGGTTGACTATACCTTTCCTCTGATACCAACTATAACGGTCTGGAATTACTTCTAGTGGACTATAATTGATACATATCAGGGAACTCCATGGGCGGCTACACCCCCTGGGCGGGACACACCACCATCCCCAGTGGCAGCCATTTCCTCATGAAGCCCTTGGGCGGAGAGCCATGCTTTGTCGAACGCTCACATGTGAGAGTTCCCAAGGATCGGATACATTCCTACCTCCTTTGCCTCTGATACCAACTATAATGACCCAAACTTTACAGACATTGTTAATACTTTAAAATTGAAGCATACTTATTACAACATATAACCAAACCACGATAGGACCGTATAGGTATAGTGTATTTAGAAACTGGGAAACATAAACAACTGGTTCATGAAGCGTCTACACTGTCTCCCATTTATTTCATCATATCTATAGTCTCTTTTGGCATATATTACTTAATAACCTTCTTCCTGACCTAGGGAAAGAAAACATACAA
Organism: Viscum album; assembly: GCA_963277665.1. Classification (NCBI taxonomy): domain Eukaryota; kingdom Viridiplantae; phylum Streptophyta; class Magnoliopsida; order Santalales; family Viscaceae; genus Viscum; species Viscum album. The sequence goes on along the minus strand of OY728153.1, from coordinate 1,510,153,048 downwards.
AAGGGTGAGCTCAAATGCTCAGTAAGGGTAAACAAAAGAAATATCAATCACATCATATACATAAGCACATAACTTTTGGAAATCTTAACCTCCAAAAGAGATCATAATTTCATAACATGGGATAAATCATGGCAGTGAAATATAATCACAATAATCATAACTTAAAACATGAAACATTGTGGCATAAACACATAATCATAGAGAATCATTTCTAGTTAGTCAAGACTCATTGCCAAGACTATCTTAGTGGACAAAGTCCCTTTCTAAACTGAGTCACCCTCGTTTCAGTCCTGTTTCACTGAACCGGTATAACCTACCGTTCCAGCCATGTCTATCTCATAAGATATAAAATCATTAACCAATGCATTGGAGGGAGATATAGGTCCCACCCATCTCATAATGATACCATTCTTATGTGTTCCACAAAATCATAAATCATACATCATTGCATAACCCATGTAGAAAAAATGGGATACTTAAACAACATGACATCATAAAACAATTCATATAAGATAAAGAAATTCATAAAAATAATTCCATCACAACATGATCAAATCAATGTAATAATAGGGATAAAAACCAAATCCTTTATTATCTTAGATGGAAAATAATTTTGATAAAACACTTGAACTTCATTCTTGAGGAAAATATCCTTTCTACTTCAAAAACACTTTTCCTTTCTTAACATGTCATACCATTTTAAACTAAAAGAAGTTGAATAAAAATAAACATGAAAAATTTTAAAGGAAGCTTCTTGGAACTAATGTTTTAAAAATCCATTCATGCCGTATAAGGTAAAAAAACATTCTTCCCGTACTTTTTTCAGAAAAGTCAAAAAGTGCCTCGTACGAAAAACGACAAAAGATTCCTTTCATATCTTTTAATAAAAACTCAATGAAGGGTAAAATTGGATTTAAGAAATTGTACGTGGATGGAAATAATATTACATATTGAGGAAACATGGGTGTGGATTATAAAATACACCCCAGTAAATACTAAAGTATAAACAACCCTGGATAAAAATGAGATAGTGATATTTCCTTTACCTTAGGTCTGATTTGCTTTGTACGTGTCCGAAGCTCCTGTATAATGGTTTAAATAATGTTATTGACTTATTCCAGAATCATAAATATTGATATTATATCATATATGGTCATATTATAAGCTTCTTATTAGTAATATTTCATTGTTACTTGTTACTCGGGTCTTTATTGCCTTTTGTTCTTATGCGTGTTTTGCCGAATAAATTCTTATTCTTCTTTTAAGGTTATAGATACCTTATATCCAGAATGGTATTAGTGTAACATATATCATATTTATTCATTCAATTCATTTATATCATTACTATGTAATGATGATCATGTAGAACGAGTCGCATCACATCGTGGAGATGGTATTCCGTACGTACGCACGAGCGATTATATTGTTCCCATGATCGTGGAATTGTTTTTAAGTGTATTTATACTATTTCAGTGTCAATATCACTTTATAATAATCATATATAGTTACTAATTACACCATTATACCCATCCTTGTAAGGTGATGGTGGAAAATAGATTACACCACGGCGTGGAGACGGTATTCCGTACGTACACACGCGCGGTGATTTCATTTTTCCGTAGGATGGATAGAAGATGAATTAGGGTTATTTCATATTTATAATAACATATCAGTATGTAAGTAATACTGATGTTATTACTTTATCATTAAACAACTAAAGAAGAAGAAGTTGACGAAGAAAGAAATTGAAAAGATCGGTAATGGATATTACCTATTCTTTGAAACGCCTCTTTGAATCCTACACATAGGGAACTAAGATTGGTCTTTGAAGAAGACCAGGACCTCTAGGATTATTCTAGGGAAGTGGAGAAGGGATTTTGGCAGGGGTTGGCCGAGCTTGAGTGCTCAAATTGGTGTGAGGAGGAGGGGGAGGAGGTGCCCTTTTATAAGGGAGGAGAGGGGCACCTTAGGAATATATCAAAATATTATTTTATATTAAAGTAAAAATAGGTCTATAATGGTTCCAAAGGGTCTTATTTAGGAGCTAAAGTGGGGATGGGTCGAAATACTATCATCCAATAGGATTTAGACAAGTTTAGGTTATTATGTTTACCCAATCATTTAGATTTAACATTAAGTTAAATAATTTTACTTTTACCATGTCTTCTTGTCTTCTTATACTATAAGGTTAATAAACTTACTATAAGCAGCCAAACGAACCCCAAGTTTTTTATTATTAATATATATAACCTTATCTAAGTCACTTGGCTGAACCTTAGATTTTTAGGAATAAAATAACATTTACCAATATAATATTTGTTTTAAAAACAATTTTATGTCAATTTTGACACTATTTAGTAATTGATTTTTGTGAAAATCATAACAGAACTATTAGTTCGAACCAAGTTAATTAAATCAATACTAACATGTCATATTAACCTATAAAATTAGTGGGTTTCATAAAAAGTCTCAAATTACATTTATTTTGGTGTTTATAACATCAATTATGTCAATATTTCATTAATAAGATAATTACTGCATCATCATTGTTTCATAAATAAATTAAATTATTTAATGGATAAAAATTACAAATAAAATACCATTATGTATTAAATCTTTTTATCTTTCTAATGAATATTTATAGTCTAATTTATCTTATTTATAACCCCATATTAAAAATTATTTACTTATTAAACTTTGATTTTCACTATTTTAACCCTTCTTTAAATAAATTAATAATAAATGTCCTAATCTAATCCAAGTGGACCTAAATGGTCATATTATATTCATAAGGTTGTTTTTGGTCGAATTAAACTTATCCAATAGAATTAGGATATGTGTTAGGGTAATAGTAATATCATCTTTACCCTTAATTACCCTATTTACTTTTTACCGTGGTAAAAAAAGTAAAAAGTTACTATTCACCAAAAATTATTTTCATCTCATTGAACCACATTTTAGTCCTTGATATTAACCGTGTTTCTTGGATTTTCGAAATTCCACTCACAGAAGCGGTAAAATTAAGTTTTATGAAAAAGTCAGTTTTTTAACTACCACTTAGTGGTTTCACTATTCATCAAAAATTGAATGTTTTCAGAAAAATACCAAAATTTCACCCTAGGCTAATTTCAATATTCCGAATCCAAAAATGAAGACCATTTTGAAAAATAAAATTTATATAATTTCAAAAGGTGGTTATTACTATTCATAATGGCTAGTTTTAATAATATTTTAATAGCATATCATTGTTTAGTGAAACTCGGTATTGCGTACGACGCACGCTATCGAGGAAGGTCGCGATTTCGTGTAAAGCAAGCCAAGAAAGTGTTCAGTAGAAAAAGATTCCTTTGATGATTTATATAACATAAAAGTATCGAGTGTTACACCCACCCCTCCTGGACACCACCCCCACCCCTACCCCTTGAACCCCCTAGACACCCCCAACCCCTGGATAACCCCCACCACCCGGACAACCCCCAAAACCCTCTGGATAGTCCCCCACCCCCGTGGACAGCCACTCACACCCACCAACCCCCTTGGACACCTCCCAGACACCACCCATTTCCACATCTTTGATATAACATATTTTTTTTTTCAAAATGTGACATTATTAAAAACATTTCATGAAATATGATGAACAGTCCAATCTTATTTCTTATGAAATTTTTATCCCCAGAAAGGGTCTTAGTATTGGATAGAATAGTAAATAAACTGGCATAAAACAACAATATAATCCAAAAAATGCATTTAATCCAGCTTAAATATTTGAATAAATATGTTTGTAATCAACCATCAAATCCAAAAGGCGTATGGGAGAACAATTAGAGAAAAACTGGCAATGAGAGATCATAGTCATTGAGGGGGGGTGGGGTCAAAGGAAACACAAAATGAAATGAAACGAGACCACTTTTTCAAGTGATCCATGAAAAAGAAAAACCTACATCAAATAAAATCGTGAAACATCAAAAAACAAACAAATACCCATTTGAAATAGAATCTAGTATCTTGATTCAGAAACTCTAAAAAATAAATAAATCACTATCTCATTGATTGAATCAAGAATTTATAAAATAGAACAATACAGTGGTTTCACCTTGGTTGGTGGTGCAATTATTTGTTGTATTCGATCATCAATTAGTTTTGAGACATAAAATCAAAAAATCTTGTGAAATATATATAAGTAACATTCATTATTCAAGTTCACATTCTTTTTTGTAAAATTACCCATGTCTATATTATCATTAATAAAAAACATTATCATTATTCTCAACTAAAATCATGATAATTGTGATATTCCAATTTTTATAAACATATATTAATGATGTTATGATAGATTTTATCATAACTAATAATATAAAAAATGGTACACATATCTATAGTAGAGTACTATAAGAAAAAATGGATGCACGATATTTCTGTGACATTTAAATTTTTTAAAGGGATATAATGATGTTTAATACTTCCCAGAAGGGTGATATTATAAGGGAGTTTAGTGTCTTCTAAAAATACAAAGTGGGTAAAAGTGAATTTGTTTCCATTAAAGAAAACAAATGGTTTATCATAGATTTATTAGACTCTATGAGGGTGAATGATAAATATTTATTTTATTATGTTCCATTAAAACTCTTGTGTAAATATTTATTTTAGTTCAATTAATGAATGATAAATGGTTTACATTAATGGTTTTTGGTTTCTAAAAAATGACATCTTCAATTTGGATGATTGATTCCTATTCTATGATAAGACACTCAACAAGGATGATTCAATATATATGATGATAATTTCTTTTAATTATCTAATCACATACACATTATTGGTTATCCAACTACAAAATTGTTAGATGAACCTGAGAGTTTAATGAAATATAGGATAAATGGAATGGATGAATCAACCATACCTCAAATTTCTTTTTGATAATGAAATTCAAGCCGGTCAAATCAGGAAATATTCCAAATCTTTCCATAATCGTGCCATAGTCCTTCAATAAATAACCCCAAATATGTTTCCAACATAAGAGGATTTTGAGTCATTAAATGCAAGGTAATATTTCAAAAAAAAATTTATAAAGAAATAAAAAAACAAGACACTCAAGATAAAAATGAAATTCCGGTGACAATGATATTCAAAAAGATGTAATAGGGTTCGAAATGGAAGAATCTAACCTAGTTTAATCAAAAAAATTGCAAAACATAAATATAGACTATCCGAAAAAAACAAACAAAATAAATTCGTGGAAGGCTTACATGAGTGTTGCGAGTTGAGATGATAGCTCCGATGAGAGTAAAGATGATGAATGATGAAGCCAAAATGAGTTTAACAAAGGTCGATCGACGAGCCGATTAGGGTTTACCAGGAGAGAGAGACGAGCCGGCGGGCTGTCGATCGAAAAATCGTAAATGACAGTCCACGGGGCTTTAATTTTCTAAATATTTTATAACGTCGATTATAAAATAACCGATGTTATAAACTATTTTTAACATTTATAATGTCGGTTATTATAAAACTGACCTCAAAAACCCCCAGCGTTTTGGTTTTTTACGTCGGTTATAAAATAACCAACTTAAAAAACTCATAGATATCTTGTTTTTTACATCGTTTATTTTATAACCAACGTAAAAAACCAAAGCACAGGGGGTTTTTTATGTCGGTTATAAAATAACTGACTTAAAAAACCAAAATATATCTCATTTTTTACATCGGTTATTTTATAACCGACGTAAAAAACCGAAACGCGGGAGGTTTTTTACATCGGTTATTTTATAACCGACATAAAAAACCCGTAGATAATGAGTTTTTTACGTCGGTTATTTTATAACTGACGTAAAAACCCCTCGCGCTTTGGTTTTTTACGTCGGTTATAAAATAACCGATGTAAAAAACGTCTAGATATATCATTTTTTATGCTGGTTATCAAATAACCGACGTAAAAAACCCCCGCGCTTTGATTTTTAATGTCGGTTAATTTATAATTGACGTAAAAACCGAACACGCGCGATTTGTAACATCGGTTATTAAAATAACTGAGGTTAAAAAGCTACTCAACACATTTTTTATGTCTGTTATAAAATAACAGATGTAAAAAACCACATTTCACAGATTCTCATGTCGGTTATATATAACCGACGTAAAAAATGGTGACGTAAATAACATTTTCTGCACTAGTTCTATTTCTCTTTCGAAAATAAATAGACATCTCTTTCTCTTCAAGAGACATGGATTCACCTATTAAAGTAGGGCATGGATCTTCTTTTGTTCCCATATTTATTTTTCTGAGTTCATCCACAGTGGTAGAGATGCCCTCTTCAAATGCTGGAGGAGCATCTCTGAGATCTTCCTCTTCTTCTTCATCATGTGTTATTTCTTCCGTCTCTACTTGCATAGTAGATGATAAAGCAGAAGTTTTATGATCAGAAGAGATGTCAAACTTTGAACATCTTGAAGAAGAAGCTTCCATTTCTGACCTTATTGACGATGAAGGGTCTTCTTTGGGTAATAAAGAGGAGATGGTCGATTGAGAATCAACATCATTGTTCACATCTGATGTTTCTATAACTTCTTTTGGCCTAATTAGTGAATTATAGACTTGTTGGTTTTCAATAGATGAAATGAAGATGTCACTATTTGTGATTTAATCACTGCTTGGTGGGTTACCAATTTCTCCCATGTCATCTGGCTCGATTCCCGTAATTGACATTTTGGATCTTTCCATAAGAGTATTTTGATTTGGGTCTATCTTGTCAATTTGACTGATAGGCCACACATAATCTGTACTCACATGTGTAAATAGATTTACTGGAATCTTCTCCAAACCATATGGAGCATTAACTTTGGTAATCTCTTTTGTTGTGGATTTCTCCCTTCCCTTCATGTGATAGAATTCCACCTCAATGTTTTGAGACTCACATGTCTTTAATGGGGCCTTATCACCATACAATGTCCCAACTTGACCATCAAAACAATATTAGAGACATTGATGGTATGATGAAGGGATAGTTGCATGTTGATGTAGCCAGGGACTTCCAAGCAAGATGTTGAAAGCTGAGTCTGGATCAACAACCATGAAATCTGAATTGGATACAAGATCTCCAAACTGAGTTCTGAGTGTAACTTTGTCCAGTGGTTCTTGTTAATTTTTATCATATCATTGTAACATCATGGAAGAAGGAGATACATCAGATTCTGCGAGGCCCAATCGACGAAGTGTACGAATGGGCTTGAGGTTGACTCCTGAACCATTGTTAATGAATGCTCTTCGGACGTCTACACTAATGACCTTACCAGATAAGTACAATGGTCTAATATGTTCACGCACAACATCATTTTCATCTTCATCAGTAAATGATATTATTGCATGGAATTCTGCAAGATTATTCTCTATGTGATAGACTTCAACTGCAACAATTTCAGTTTCAAACTCCCGAGGACTTGAAAAAGCCTCGATTACTTCTTCCCGAAAATCTTTTGATAGATTCAATGCATCCAGAATTGATAACATGGATGGTACATGGGCCAAGTGTTTCAATACATCATACTTTTGATCTAGAGGTCTGTGTTTCCTAACCAGAATATGTGGTTTAGTAGGTACCTTGGAAGCAGATGCTTTGGAATTTGATGCATCTTGTATTGGGATAAAAGTTGGAAATATTCATGGGTTTGGAAGATTAGACTGATTAGATCCATTTACATGCTGAGAGGAAGAAGATGGGACCTTAAACCGGTCTTCCAAAATAACTGTGTCAGGACTGAATTACTATTGGTAGAAGAACTTGCTTGTTCTTGCTGATCTCACTGAAGGGATCTACCATGAGTTTCTACTGCGTACACAGTTCTAGTATGGGTAGAATTAGAATAGTGGCTTCTAAAAGATACATGTCATCCCCTGTATCCTGAGCCTCTAGAACTTCCTCTGATTCCCCTGTTTGACATAAAGAATTCAGGCTCATCAAAATCGAAACTGCGACTGGAATATGGATCTGTTAATTGAATCATATTAACAGAACCGAAGATTAACTCTTCGTCTGATGAAGACTCCGCCTGATTAGCCTGTTTAGGTTGTGTCGTTTAGTGGGGTGGTGCCCGTGGATTTGAAGTATATGGCATGAAGTCTTCCAGAGTCAATGAAAATTTATGCTTTGACACATACTCATCTTCTTCTGATTCTTTTTCTTTCTTTGAATCATGTCATTTCTTTGATGACATTCCCTCTGATGAAGAAGGATTTGGCGCAACATTCATGGAAGAAGACACAATCAGTTTATTTAATTATGTTCGCAAAATAGCATGAGTTCAATTTATTGTCTTTCTGACCATCCAATCATCATACTTTTGTGCATTTTTTCTTTTGACTTCATTCCATTCACCTTCCCCCTCTGGAACTATAGTAATTACACATGCTACCTGAGCTGAAGAACTATTCAATTTGACTTGTCCTGAGTCGACCATCTTTTGCAGGAGGTCTTTGAAGACAAAACACTCTTGGATAGGATGCCCCAAAATTTGATGAAAAGGGAAATAATTAGGATGGTCTTCATCTCCTTCCTTGTTTGGCCTATTAGGCCTTGGCAATTGAACCTAATTATTTTCCAAAGCAGAAATGAAGTAACCAGGAACTTGTTCATTTCGGAAAGAGTATGTTTTTCTCTTCAGATCCTCAAATTTTTTTCGTCCTTGATCTCTTTGATCATTTAGATGAAACAAACTTTGTTTTTTGCACTCAAAAGGTGGAGCCCTTCGAGAAGATGAAGGTTTTGAAGTAAAAACAGGTACAGGTTCTTGTTTAAACATAACTATAGCAGTTTCTGCTTTACCCCTTCTCTTTCCTGGAGCTGATAGAATTACATGAGATTTAGCCTTAGCCTGTATAAGGGAATCTTCAATCTACTGAGTGATTGAAGTAAGGTCTCAAAACCCTCCTGTATATTTCACAGGGATTAACAGCGTGCGTAATTCATCACGTAGATTTTACACACAGATTGGCAACAATTCCACTTGAGGGAGTGCCTAGCTTAGGGAATATGTTAATCCCTTCCAGTGAGCAGTGAAATCTGAGACCCTTTCATTCTCTCTTTGAATACAGTTTGTAAGATCGAAAACTGTTGTCTTTGGCAATGTTGAGCTGAACTGAAGAAGGAATTTTTGGCGAAGATCCTCCCATCCGGTAATTGATTGGGATTGCAAGCTTGTATACCAGACGAAGACTAGTCCTTGAAAAGTCCGTACGAAGCAACTGAGTTTCACTGCTTCTTGTTTCTCTGAAGTTCCCATTATAGGATCACAACAAGACACATAATGTGTCAAATGCGGTTCAGGGTCTCCTGATCCATTCAAAATAGGGAATATAGGGTTTTAAAATCTGGATGGAGGAGAGATTGAATATACCCATTCAGGGTAAAAAAAATTCTGGTTGAACCTGTGCAAGATTTTCTTCCATAGTTTTTAATAGAGATTTTAATTACTCAATGGTAGTTATTAACTTTCGTGAAACATCTGGTTGAACTTGGACTTGGGTAGGTGCAATGAATGGAGTTTGGACAGATGTGGTGGTTGGTGCTGTAACTAATGGTAGCACGGCCAACTGTTGTTGCACATGACCCGTAGGATTTGACCTGTGAGGGTGTACTGATAGAGGTGGATATTCTTGATACATCTCAGTAGCTGCAACAAATTCCCTTGGCTGACTGACTCCAACACGCTTGAAAAGAAGACTACCCTAAATTAGTTCTGCATTCAACCTCTTTAATTCCTTCATTTATTCCTCATGTTGTGAAAACCTTTGCTCTAGTGAGAATGATTGGCCTTATCTATAGGAAGGATATGTAACCTGATTCTTTCCCCTCCCTTTTTTCGATCCTTTTTGGAGAGGGGGAAGTGGGTTACTCGAATGATTACCTAGATTCTGGGTAATCCATTGATTTCATGTAGGCACACCTTATTCATTTGGGTCTGTGCGTACATCTTCTTGGGCAAGAACCTCTTCATCTGAGTCCCCTGAGTGATCCTCATCTGGTAGATCAACATCAACGGCATTGATGACATTTCTTTATGCATAACGCATCGCATCCCTTATATCAGCATTTCTTTGATATTTTCTTCTTCCATGTCCTTGAAGAGATATTGCCTTTTGTTGATTCGATCCCTCAGGAACTTCTTGATGAACAGTAATTTGGAGGGAATCTCTTGATAATTTGTCTCTTTGTTCCTCTTGAGGCTTCTTTCCCAATCGAGAAAAGACCAACTTTCTCTGAGGAGGGGATTGATGATTTGAAAAAGTCCCCAGTCCGGTGGACTGGGGCTGTTCCTGCTGTTCCCGCTGAACTCCTCGAAACCTATTTGTTGATTCTGAGGGTTGTTTTAAAAGAGTCCCCAGTCTGGCAAGCTGGGGTGGCTCTGGACATGCAATGTCTGAGACTTTCTTAAAAGCTCTCCGGATCTTGCGAAACATAGTTCGGAAATTAGGTGGATGCATTAACCTGTATCCACTTTTATCACTTAGTTCAAAAGACCGTTGGGTGATTTCTGACACTTCTGTCACTTGATGATGTGCTTGCTCCATACGAGAGGCTTGTTCAATATTCTCGTTTGCTTGATGCAGGAGTAATTAAACAACTTCTTCTCTGTATGCTTGATTTTGAGAGGATCTAGTTGAAGCATGTTCCTGGGAAATCATTTGACTACAAACAAAGCCCATTGAATTTGGCCGACCATGGGAAATAACATTACATGAGACCATTTTCAGCGGGCTTTGCTGACTGGAGAGCACACTAAAATTTAGTGCTCCATTAACACCCCATCCTTGGACATGAATACGAGATGGGGCATTGGCAATTAACTGATGCAATCTTCATAGTGCGCCAAGGCATGAATGTTGAAGGGCTCTATACTTCTTTTCAGACTTCAGATATCGACAGACTGAGAGAGATTCCAAATTAATCTTACATTGAACCCTTCTATTATCTTAAGATGATATTCATATTCAACATAAGATAATACTTTCTTCATCAACTGACAAAGATTTTTCCATATTTTGAGATGAATATCATGGATTCCATCTTCCGCCAACATCTTTGGAATGTCATACTGAGAGTCAGCCAGAGGCCAAAACATGACTAGTACATCATGTTTTTCCAGTTGTTTTCTCATGTTCAGAATTTCCTCTTTATCATTAAAGGAAGATTCTTCTACATGATTTGACCATAACTGGTGCTTCCATGTTACTTCATCGGATTCAACAAGATTGGTAAAGAGATCACTGATTAAACTAGAATATTCATGACTTAGGGGTGGTTCGGTGAATGACCTACACCCTGGGCTATCATCTGATTGAGAAAGTATTTCACCTTTTAGAGATGAAGCATCAGACATGACTGGTTTGACATTTTCAAGTGACTTAAGATAAGAGGGCTTTCTCAGCACTACATTTTCCTCTGGAGCATTTTTCAGGCAATGTGCAACGCTACTGCGGAGAGGACATTCGCAGTGAAATTAATCATCATGGGGATAACCACCATGGTGGGTTATGACAAAAGATTAGATCTCTTGGTCATTGGTCTTCTGACCACACAGAGGGTTCCTGTGGCTCTCATATGAAGATGAAACTTGAAGATCGACCGAATTTTCATGAAGAAAGCCTTCATGAGGAAGTGTATGTTTATGAAATTCAGAATTTATGTTCCCACTATTGGGAAATGAGGGAGTAGAATCTTGAATTCCAACAGATTACTATCTGAGGGCTTCAAGAACACTAGTATCAAGAAAGGCCTTGTTACAGATTGGATCTTGATCTCCTGACTATGCACGGAGGGTCTTTTTCTTAGACACCTTCTTAATTGCCTTGGAATCCACTTGTTGATGAATGTGGCTGCTCTGAGTAGGTGTATGTGCCTGATCAGAAAATATGGCCAGGTTAGGCTGACAATCTCCACTCAAATCAGGTGTATGTTCCTGACTTGGTTTTCCCTATGATATGGGGGAGTATGCCCCAAAACCCACTTGGACTGGAACAAATCTGTGCGTCTATTTCGAAGTGAACTGTTGTTTTGTCACTCCACTAGTAGGGATAGATTTATGTGTCTTTCCCTGAGATGTTGCTGAAGCTGTTATAATATCCTGGCAGGCATCCAGAATATGACCAGGGATTTGCTTCTACTCTTTCACCATTGATAGAATTTTCTTGGTGACTTCATCTCCTGGAATGGGGATATACGTCTATTCCGTGCTTGGAGTAGGTGTATTTGCCTGCTCCTGTCCTCCTTTTCCTGTCAGTGAATCCTGACAGTACTCAAATGTGGGGGCAGAGAGTTATGTCTGCCTCCTATTTGTCATCAGAGCTTTCCGACTAACTACATTGTGTGCTACCAAGCGAGATTGTTGGTAGGCTTGATTAATACTAGCAGGTGTATGTGCCTGTTGATTGTACATCACCGAAAATGGTTGACGATCTCCATCATATGCAGTCAGACAAGCCTGCTGACTAGCTGATGATGTATAAACAGGTGTATGTTCCTACCTATAGTACTCCACCGGAATTGCCTGACGGGATTGATGTGATGCTGCCAGATGAGTCTGCTGGATAGCAAAATTAAAACGGGTAGGTGTATGTTCCTTCTCGTTACTTGCCACCATGTTACGTTGGCGGACTTCTCCGAAGATGGAAAAGATGAGAACCTGATCATTGTTGACTGGATTCTGCCTTTGGCAATTCGTCTTGCCTGCCCGGGTTTGCCAAACGCCTGGATTCAGTACCCTCATCATGTTTAGGGCGTACTACAACACGATTCTGGCGGCGATTGTTGATAGGAGCCCTCAGGAAGGACTCATGCTACTTTAAATTAAGGCCCTGTGGGACCTTCTCATTCACCTTCCCAGAATATAGGAGTGAATGGTGATTACGTTTCAGGGATAACAACCCGAAACGGTTGGAGACAGTTGTTAGCACCGCCTAATTCTTGATCACTGGTCATTGTTGATCGGATGACCAGTGTGAGTTATTCACTTGGAGGGCTTGTCGGGCATCCTACAGAGTTGGGATGGTACCATATTGACGATACTCTTTAACCAGCGCATTTGATACCCAGTATTTAAGACACTGAGTATGTGATGTCCTCTTTAGAGCAGATGACGATCCAGTAGGAGTAGAAGCAGTGGAATTTGTAGTAGCAGTATTCACTGGTGTTAACTTGAGGGCATCCATTCTTGAAATGTAGAAGATCTTGGAAAAGAGTGAATGTTTGATATAACAGACGTAATTAAGATAGAATAATCAACTACATCTTTTGGATGATCACATATGTCAATGATTGTTTTTGTTGGCCATCTCATTGAGTTTTAAATAGGGGCCTAACAAAATAGGTAAAACATAATTTTAACTTGGTTAAGGATTCACATCCAGTTCACCATTTTGTGTTTCCCTTGGAATTTGGGGATGAGCTCATTGATTGAAGGTTCAAACATTCCAATCAGTTTATAACAGGGTTGATCGTAGAACCAGAAACATCCAATGATTCCAAATCCATTTGAACCTACTTTCCATGGGTAGGGTCTCATTAGTTTTGAACTGATGAGTCTTAGGAATTTGCATTGGTCTAGAGGATGGGAGGTTGGACTCATCACACCTTTTTGAGTGGAATTATTGTCTACTCCAGGACTCTCCTTATATATTTAAGTTATGTTCGTGAATCATTATTACATTACCAAGTATAAAATGAGTTTCCCTTCAGATTTGATAGTCAATGATTAAAAATGTAGGAAATTTAGAGAATCTTTTATATGTATTTGAGGTTCTTCATCGATATAGAATCATCTGTATTTATTAAAGATTCTTGGTCAATGGTATCCTTCGACACATTTATATAGAATACTCTCGGTCATTATGATGACCATGATGGTTTTAAAGCCACGCAGTGGGGCACTTGAAATTTATTTTCATTCAGAAGGACATGTACTATTTCAGAGTTGGGATCGAACCTGCAGATGTGAAACCTATGTATCATTTGTTTAGAAAAGGAATTAGAACCCACGTAGTTCTAGTAAGGGAGTATGATGCTTATGCATGATTGCTGGCTCAATGAAAGAAGTCATTATTACTTCTACACTCTAATCTCATGAGTCATACTCGATGTGAGAAACAAGAGGTATTGGTGAAACCAGAAAATTGTGCCATGAAAGATGCAATGATGTGGGGATTATGTGTTTATGACTGCCCCGATAAATGATGATTAGGATTCACTTCAGGGAAGAAATCCAGGAACAGGGTCTATAAAGGTATATGTGCTTTATGGAGATTTGAATACTCTAACATGGGGTTTACTCCTGAAATAGAGGCCCAAATTAGAAGATGACTTATGATTGGGTTTTACTCCAGAGAAGGAATCCAAGATCAAAGGTAAATTAGGACTGGTTAAGATGAATTAAGACTGGGGCTTACTCCATAGAAGGAGGCCCAGGTTAAGGGACTTGAAAAATTAGAGGACTTGGGACTTACTCCAAATGAGGATACCCATATTTGGGAATTATGACTGGGGCTTATTCTTTAAAAGGAGTCCTAGAGGATTTATGACTGGGGCCTACTCCTGAAAAGGAGGCCCAGGTTATTGAGTTCTCTTATCTTAAAGGATGAGGTTGAATGAATGAAATCTCAATATTTAGTGACATAATGATGTGTAAATCACTAGGTTTTGAGAGATATTCCACATAATTCCTTTTTAATAAGTTATTCAGATCAAGAAATCTTGCCACAAATGGCTTGAAGAGTGTCTTAAAGACTGAATCTTGATTAGGAGAGGCGGAATGGCTTAAGAGGGGTGAAATGGGCAAGAAGCCCACCCAAAAAGGCAGGGGCGCGCAAGTCCTGGTAGGCGAGCAGGTACTGCATGGGCATGCAAGTCCTGGTCACGCAGGTATACCTGCGCGACACATGGGTTCTTGCGCGATGGTTAACCAGTAGGGTAATACTTGAGCGACACTTGGTTAAATCCTTCAGAATCATCTTGAGGTTCTTCTAGAAGAGTGGCGTGCAAGTTCTATTGAAGGAGTTAGGTGGCACACAAGTTCGGCCATTTCCCTTAAGGGCTGGCCACTCTGGCGCACATGTGTTGATGAGTTTCAACACTTAGGCCTTCCTCTCCCTCTTTAGATCTTCCGTTCTAGGTAAGAAATTACCTTAGAAGTGTTTCGGAAGTTTTGAGAAGAGAATAGGGCAGCGGGAGCTCAAATCTGAGTTTCTAGAAAACATTCCTCCTCAAATGGTGGGACCACTGGGTCTATTTATATGCTGGAGAAGACCCCAGGCAGTTATCACTTAGGGCTCGCAAGTGTACTTGCGTGACCATTACAGCGCGCAAGTGTACTTGCGGGACCATTGAAGAATTTGTGCGACCCTTACAGAATGTTCTTTTTATTCCTTCCTTTGTCAATTTTTTATATTTTTGCAAAGGTTGAATCCCATTGGAGCTCATGGTATTTCTTTTCTTCATTGGTTAGACTCTGTGACGAAAGGAGTTTCAACAAACTTGGAGTGAAACATCCGACAAGGAGTTTTGGGCTTGACCTGTGGTATCCTAATACATGACAACGGGCCTTACTTTACTCTTGGTTATGACAATCTAGGGCGATATACCTAGGATAATTCATATTTTCTTTACAAACTGATTTGAAGGATTGTAATATAAGATGAGAATAAATAACCTTGTTTAATCCTAAGGTGTTTTATATTGAAAATTATGTGTCATGATATTCTCGAAATGATATTATGACTCACACTATGCTTTCTTGTGCTAGTCAATAGATGAAATCCAAGGAAATCAGAGTAACATTGAACATGATGTACAAGGTGGGAACGGTGGTGGAAATGAGTAACGAAATGGAATGTTTATAGGCGTAAAAGATATCGTGTTCATAATGAATCATTTTTCCAAAAATATGATCAACAAAATATATATTAACCAGCTCTCAAACTCAACAATGAAGAGAAAAGAGGTGAAGGATAAGAGCTCCAACAGTGGAAACTGTAGAGAAAAAAAATATCAATTTCTATCATTCTAGAAATGTGGAAGGAGACACCAATGAAAGTTTCTCAATGGAAAAAATAAATGACTTATGTGTGGGAATGAAGGACATAGATTAATGAATTTAGGAGGAAAAATATAGTGTATTATGGAAGAAAATATAAATGATCCTAAGAATCCAATTACACTCATTTTCCATAAATGTAAGGGACCAGGGAATTACATAAGTAAATGACACATTCTATAGGATAACCTCTACGTCAAGGAAGAACCTATGTGGAAATAAATGGATGGAGAAATGTTTAAAATTATGGGATTACTTAGGAAGACTATTATCTAGTATGTGTAACCATGCAGTTTGTTATGTGAAAATGCTATTTGAGGAAGAACTATATTTTATTTTGTGTATATATTTATAAAGAACCATTTGGGTTTATATGATCCTTGAATTTGAGGCGATTACAAGTTATTAATTTTTGGGATAAAAATGCGAGGTATGAGATAACATTTGTGGTTATATTATTTTACAACTATTTTGAGAAATATATCACATTTTGTTAATGTTATAAAATATATATTTTTAAAAAGTAAAACATGTAGACCATGTGACAACTCGTCGCATCAGACAAAGTTGCATGATTTGAACCGACAACCAGAGTGAAATTGGGATTTATCACCTACCACTGGACTACGTGAAGTTCCTGGTTAGTGTGACTAATTATTTTAGTTAAATTCTTTTATTGATCAACAATACGTTTATTTGGGAGCTTCTGTCTTATCAAATGGATATCCTTATTATAGGAAAATGATTTTGTGATTATGTGATAAATGTTATTTTGGGAGACATTTTCTCTATTGGGGACACTATATTCCAATGGAAAATAGAATACTATGGGATTTCATTTCAAGAGAAATGGTGGATTTATATCTTTGTTTTTATTGTGGATTTATACCGATTTGGGTTATCTATGAAAATGATTATCCTATCACAGAGAATATGTGATTAGGTTAATTACTTTTAAGTAAGTGGCTTTAAGAATATTCGATGTTATTTGGAGATACAATTTAAAGAGGAAGACCACGTAATCAAATTCTTCTATGTTTTGGGTTTCATTATTAGTTTGGATTATATTTAATTATTTAAAAAATTTGTTTATTTAATGAAATTTATTGCACTTTGGGTATTGTTGGTTTAATTTAGAAATTAATATTAGTATTTCTTTCTCTAAAGGATTATCAATTTTCGGGATCATCTGATATTGTACTAAACATTTTGGTTTTGGTTAATCTTTAAAGACAAGGGAAATATATAGTTTATCCTTTTTGTATCTTGTGATTCTCTAGATGTGGATTCTAGTGCTTCAGGTGTGACCAAGTCATCTTGAATACTCATCGTTTGGAAAAAAAGATGAGATAGTGGTAAAAATCTATTAAAGGTTGAAACTCCACTTAAAAAGTAAGTATATATCTCTATGTTCTAAATCAATCTCATAAATAATTTCCTCAACTTTTTGAAATGGAACATAAAACAAAAAAAATGTTGTCCATTTACTTTTCCTAGTGGGAAACAAATGACCATTTATCCCATCACTTGTTTGTGGATTTCTTGATGTTAAATTTCTCCTGATCATATTTTCTATCACTCACCATAAGAAATTGACACTTTTTTTATCTTCCATATCCATGTTTTCCTACATGGAATCCTAGTATGGGTTATCTTGGGTGACCTTTGTACTTCTCTATCTTTCTTTTAAAGAGACTATTTTATTGAATATTTTCTGATTTGGGACTTATAATGAAGTTCCCAAGACCAATTTTAAAAATGATTGCATAAAATTTCCAAAATGGTGGAATAATGTAACACCCCAATATTTCATAGTAATTTATTTTCTGTAATGTAATTCAATAGCTTGTGCTATATGCAACACCGAGTTGGAGCAAACCACGACTTACCAAACTAGACGTTCAAAAGCAGTTATGAATATTATTAATTTAATTTAGAAATTTATATAATCCACATAATTTTAGAGTCCATATTATTGGTTTCTTTGAAATTATACAAGAACAAATTCATTTTTTTCAGATAAAATAAGTATTTTTCAAAAAAAGAAATTTTACAACCATTTAACGGAGAACCCTTTTTAAAAAAAATATGTGAAAATTTTATATATTCAATTTAATGAAAATAAATTATTCTTTTGAATCAGGACTTAAAACTATATTTTGAATAAAATTTTGATACCTTTCTGATAACATTCATATATTGATGAATAGTGAAAAATACTAATTTTTAATTGAAATCATCTTTTTTAATAGAAATAATTTATATTGTCAAATTATGAATTTTAATGGTTTGGAAGTATAATAATATTATATTTTTATCATTTAATAAAATTTAGTTCATTATATGTAATTTCACATTTAAATTTTACATAAACACAAGTCAATCTTTTGATAGTTTTTACATTTTAAAAACCCACTTTTTGATTTTGAAAAAAAGAATTTATTTAAATTAATTAATGATACTTCTATGTTATTAATTTGGTAAAATATATTTCATTTTTAAATTTGGAATCTCGAAATCAGCATAGGGTGAATTTCGGTTATTTTTTTGAAAACATTCAATTTTTGATGAAAGGTGAAAAACACTGTGTTATTGTTTACAAACCTACTTTTTATTTAAATTATTTTTCATTTTATTTATTTTAAGTGGATATAAATACAAAATACCTATATCAGTTCAATGTGATTCTTTAGAGAAATTTTTATAATAAAATTTGATGTATAAAATTTTACTGAACTTTTTTTACCGTCTTTTACCCACCTTGTAGGAAAATGTGAAAATTTGCATAAAACATAATTTTACCGCTTCTATGAATTGAATATCAAAAATATGAGGGACACAGTTGACAATAGTAAGTAAAATTTTGTTCAATAAGATGAAAATAATTTTTGGTGAATAGTATCTTTTGACTTGAATTTCACACTGTTAAATGTAAATAGGGTAATTAAAGGTAAAAGTTATATTATAATTATCCTAACACTTGTCATAATCCTATTGGATAAGAATAATTCGACCAAAAAAGAAACATAGGAATAAAATATGATCCTTTTGGTCTACTTGGATTAGATTAGGACATTTATTATTATTTTATTTAAAGAAGTGTTGAAAGTGTTAAATTTAAAGTTTAATAACAAAAATATTTTTAATATGGGGTTAAACATAAGATAAACTCAACTATAAATATTAATAATAAAGCTAAAAAATTTCCTACATAATGTTGTTTTATTTATAATTTGATGACTTTATATAATAAAATTTATTTTTTACACAATGATGATTCAGTAATTAACTTATTAATGAAAGATTAAAATAATTGATATTATAAATATCCAATTAAGGTAATTTAAGAATTTTGGTGAATTCAACTATATTTATTGGTTAATATGAAATTTTGGGGTTGATTAAATAGTTTTTGGAAGTAATAATGCTGTTATGATTTTCACAAAAACCGAATACTAAATAGTGTGAAAATTGACCTAAATGAGTTTTTAAAACAAATATTATATTATTGGTTGATATAATATTTATAAAAATATAAGGATCAACCAATGTTCTTAAATGATATTATATATGTCATTAATGAACCACTTGAGGTTCTTTTTGATGTTTAGAGTAAGTTTATTAACCATATAGAGTAAGAATAAAAGATGACATGGTAAAAGATAAACTATTTATCAAATAGGTAAATCTAAATGATAAGGTTAATATGGCGACCTAAACTTGTCAAAAACCTATTAATTGAGAATTTTACAACCCATAACCCCCTTATATTATAAATAAATCAAATTTGATCCATTATAAACAAAAAATGATTTATAATAAAATAATATTTCAAGGTTTTCTAATAGTGACCCTATCTTCTCTTATAAAAGGGTACATCCCCTTCACTAAATTTCACAGCTCCAAATCTATTTGGCTGGCCAACCCCTACCCAAATATCCACAAAACCACTGTAACTACATCCTAGAGTCATTCCTTTGATCAGAAATCCATCTTAAGGAGCCCTTTTTATCAAATCAAAAGGAAGCACCTAAAGAAGAGGTAATAATTTCACCGCCTTCTTTCTTGTTATTTTCTTGTTCCACTTCCTCTTTCTTTGTTGATTACATTTCAAAACAATAAATCCAGTAGCATATACATATTGGGATGTTAATATAAATATGTTTCAACCATATTCATTATTTTATCCATCAAATGAATTACAAAGTCACCATACATGCATATGTACGTCTTACCGTCTCCCAGTCTTGGTGTAGTTGTTATTCAACACTTAATTATTTTGATGGGTATAATAATAATGTATAAATGTTGTAAATAATAAATATGACCTTATAATTATTCATTATAAATTAAATAAAATCTATTTATGTATGATTTCGCCTTCAATTGAATGATATTGTCGCTCATACGTACGTTTGGATTACTGTTTCCACTAACGTGAGGAGATTCACTCCCCATCATAACCATTAAATAATAATTTTAATTTTATTATTAAAAATATTTTTTATAAACATAATATAATTTTGGATATAAATCATATAAATCCAATCCATAACAAACCTTACTTACGTAACAAAACATATAATGGAAAATGAATCAGTTAACACCCAAAACAACGATTCTTATAAAATATTATTAACAAAGAAATATTAGAAGATAATATATGATATCATATTTATGTATGTGGTTATTTTATAATTTAACATAAATTATTTAACTATTATAATGAAGGATAAAATACCCTTGAATAAGGAAAAGTTCAAGGTATGGGGTTCTTATCTGACATCTTATTCTCGTGAGATTCAAGCTTTATTGCCACTATTTACTTTTGTGTGGTGTATGTACTGCCCATGATTTAATTCTGTGTGTAATATACTTTAATATATGGGTATTCACATATTAATTTTATGATACTTATTTCATGGTGTGTATGTTTTGTAAGTTACCAAATCGATAAGGGATTTTGAAATTTTAATTTCCACTCATTGGGATTTACGCATTCTTTATTGATTTTTTTACTCAATGATTATTTGTGGAATAACTATTTATTATTTATGTAGTAATATCCACTCCCCTTTCTATTAATATACCATTTATACACATAATAAATAAATTGATAAATTGACATTCCATTAATATGATATTTTTAAGAGTAATCTTAAGTCAATTTCCATTCATTAAGTTAAACATCCATGTCATTGGTTTTTGTTTTTACAAGAATATGTGTGAATGTAATATGATTTATTTACACTGAATATCTAATTATATTCAGTGTATTTATATTTTTAATTGATAATTATGACTTTGATATATCCATAATCTATGGATATCGTATTTTTAAGAACTTTTGTCTCAATTTACATTCCTTTGAGACCACATTGTTGTTATGCTCCAACTAAATTTTATATGGTGTGTATTTTGTGTTTTGACATATGATATCATTAATCCTTTTATTCTCATGATATTAAAATGTTTTGATTAATTTTATTGCTCAATTAAATTTATCCGTTCCTCTCTTATTTGGTTAGGAAATCTTTAACTAAAATATTGTTTTAAATGTTTTAATTATTTATTCTTTTAAATATTTCTCATTAATGTAAATGTTTTAAAAATAGGTTTAAGTATTTATTTATATGGACATAAATTTTTTGAAATTAAAATTCCTTTTAAAAGTTTCAAAGTGATATGGGACACTTGGATTCAAAAATCTATTTTAAATAGCTTCTAGATAAATAGTGAGACTTTTAAATGTTTTCAAGAAAAAGTGAGATATTTTTCTCAAATAGTATTGATGATTATTTTTATTTATTTCAATATCCTTCATTTTTGTCGATTGAGGTTAATTTATAATAATATAATCTTCCATATAGTATTTAACGAGTTATTCTTGACTGTGGATGTGATATTATTATACCATTCGTGGTTTATTGTTAAAATATTGACATTTTTTATGCTAGTTTTAATATGATCGATTAGATAATGTTTAAACATTTTCATATGAATAATTAATTGGACATAGTAATTGATGTTTGGTGCCCACTATATCTATTCGATGCATCGGTAGGACTCATGAGACAAACTAGTGTCTTGGAACAAGGCCTTGACAAAATTTTATTTGTAGTCTTGGCAGAAGGCCTTTACTATGTGGTTATGATGTTCGGAATTATGCATTCCATCACTATAAAACTAGCCATTGATATTACATGTAATTATTATACTAGTATAATATCCATGTGAATAATTAAATGAAATTATCTAATTTATCATTTCCATATTATGCTGAAGTTTAAGATTAAATGGCTTGTGTTTTAGACTTATAAATTGGCTTAAACGCTTATTACTATCTATGATAGTTTATGATATACTGTTATCCTTACTGAGTATCTGAGTTCACCCTTTAATATGTTTTATTTTTCCCAATATGAAAAGAAGTATATTACAATTAACCTACAAGAATAGTCTAAGGGATATAAGAGTGCTCAAAGGGGACATAATGTTTTTTTATATAATGATGTAATGTAAAACGCATATATGTTTATAGTACTTCCCAGGCTACTAAACTGATCGGCCTTTCCGGTCATGATTCCGTGTATCCAGACAATGTTATTTAATAATGCCCTGATTCTCGATAACTGGGGTTGGGGTGTTAAATGGGTCCACTTGCTGGGAAAAGTGGTTATCATGGGAATGTGTATGTTCCTGCCTTGGAGTGGTTACTGGAATGAATCAATTACCTCTAATTGGAAAGGGTGTATGTTGTCGATCTTGTTGTCATTATGATAAGGGGGAATATTACCCATTATCCTCTTGGAGTGGAACTGAGGTATGAATCTACTCTGGGATGGAATGCTGATGTGTCATCCGATGTGTGGGGAAAGAGTTATGTGTCTGTTCCCCTGATATTGGTAAAGCAGTTGTTAAAATATCCTATCATGCCTCTAGAATATGGGTAGAGATATGCGTTTTCCATTTCACCATCAATAAGATGTGTTTGTTGACATCAGCAGATGAAATAGGAGTATAAATCCATTCTGTATTTGGAGTAGGTGTATGTGCATGCTCCTGTCCTCCTTTTCATGTCAATGGATGTTGATAGTACTCATGCATGGGGCAGAGAGTTGGTTCTGCCCCAAATTTGTCGTCGGGGCTTTCCAAATGACTTCTCCGAAAGCTAACAAATGAGACTGTTGGAAAACATGATGATCATTGGCGGGTGTATGTGCTTACTGGATATTTTTTGTCAACTATAGTTGACAAAAATCCTTCAATACAAGTACATGAGACTGCTGACAGAATATGAGATTGTAGAATTGTGTATATTCTTTTTTACTAGTTGCCACCATAGTAGATTTGAGGGATTCTTTTAAAGCAGTCGAACGAGCCTGCTAATTGGATTATGAATTTTAAGAATGTGCATGTTCCTATTCATGGTACTCCAGTGGGATAAACTGGTCGGATTTGTGGTTTGCTATCAGATGAGTCTACTGAACAGAAAAATAAGGACGGACCTGTGTATGTGACTACTTGTTTTTTTCCATCACATTAAATTGATGGACACATTTAGAGGAGGAAAAAGTGAGAACATGCTCCCTATTGAATGGACATTGTCCCTAGAGGTTCTTCTTGTGTGCCCGGGTCTGAGAGACCAGGGCCAAACGTCTTGAGGGAACAACCCCATCATGTTAGGGGTACACTACCGCATGATTCTGGTGGCAACTACTGGTGGGAGTCATCAGGAAGGACTCCTGCATTCTTGAATTGAGGCTTTCATTGACCTCTTGATCCACCTCCCTATAGTACAGGAGGGATTGGTTATTACATTCTGGGGATAAGGACCCAAAACGGTTGTTGGCATCGTTTCCTTCATGATCATCGTCCATCGTTGGTCAGATGATCAAGGATTGTTATTGTCCTGGAGGGCCTGTTGAGAATCCTCCAAAGTCAAGATTGTATTGTGGAAGAAATATTCCATTACAAACACATTAGAGACCCAGCATTGAAGATGCTGGGATGGTGATGATGTCCTTCCCATGGATGAAGATCCATCTTGAAAAGAGGTCGAGAAGTTTATAGATGTTTTCATGGAGAAATCCATTTTTGGAATGAAGGAAATTTTAAGAAGAAAAACTGAGAACAACAAACTCCATTAATGCAACATATTTTTTATGGACTAATTCATGATTGATTCCACTGCCTGGACTTCCATTATCAATTAATAGGGGCCTAATAGGTTGGTATCATTATTAACATGGTTAAGGATACACATATGGTTCACCATTTTTGTTTCATAGTTCCTTGAAATATATGTTCTAGTTTTATGAATCACTATTTCCAAGTGGTTTCCATTGGATTTATTTATGGAAAGGAAAACATCCAATTGTTCTTTATCCAAAGGGGACCTACATTCCAAAAGTCAGTGTTTGTAACATTTGAACATAATTATAATTAAGAATGTTCATTGGTTGAGAAGATGGGAGGTTGGACTCATCACACCTATTTGGGGGGAATTATTGTCTACTCTGGGACTCAATGTTAATTTAATATATTTTAGTGAATCGTTATTAATTCACCATGTATATCATAAGTATCCCGTGGAATTTACAATCACTTATTAACATGTGTAAAATTTATAATCATCAGTATGCATTTAAGGTTCTTTATTAATGAAAATATCTACTTGTATTCGAGGTTTTCCGCCAATGGTATCATCTAATATACTGATTAGAGATTCTTTTAATCGTCGTTGTGATGATACTAGTTTTAAGCCTCTCAGTGGGGCACTCTAGAATTTATTGTCATCCAGGGAGACACATGTTTCTTTTGATATGGGGTTCGTGCCAGAAAAATTGGATACCTACGTATCATTGTGAATAAAATATGAACCCTAAATGTTCGGTGCCGCTTAATAGGACACATCATACCTTTTAATTTCATGTGATAAGGACCTATAAGTGAAAGGTTCTTGGTCAAAACATAGTGTGGGACTTATGCTGAAGCAACCCAAGGAACTTGGAAAGGATATGGGTTTCCATGTAAGTACAAAACCTGTTGGGAATATGGTCCAAGAAGAACGAGGATGATTTGAAGTGTTGGGTTTGAACCTCATGGAGGCTTCCTACATATCACATATGGATAGGAATCAAAGTCTAGGTAGTTCGATAATTCTCATAAGATATTATGGTTATTTGAGATATATGAGTTTAGGCTTACCTCATGAAAAGGATGCCTTGATGATTTGGGGTTTAATTTGGGGGTTATTCTTAAGGAGGATTCCCAATGAGCTTGAGCCCTTAAAAGGATTCATTTGTATCATGGTTGGAACATGAATTTGAGTTCTTGTGGTTCATTCGTTGTGAAAATGTTGTGACCATGACAAATCTCTATGTCCATGTGTGTCATGCTTGGTGTGAGAAACAAGAGGATGTCAAAGATTCAAGAAATGCATTCATAATTTAAAATTTTTTCCTCCTCTGCTGGTGGAAAACGGTGCACCTATAGTATTCAAGGTGAACAAGGTTGAGCTCACTGTGGAAGAGGGTGAGGATATGAGATTTCCATCGGTCTTATTTACATTGGACAAGGGTCCAATGTAAGGAGGAAGGGAAGAAGGTTAGGGCCTTACACTAGGATGGCGGCCCATGGTTATAAAGTGAAACTGGAGAGGGAAAGCATAACAAGTGTCCCTATGCCCATCTCTCATTTGGTCTTTGGCACTGGAGAAGGGAGGAGGAGCAATGACGCCACCTCTTATAAGAAAATCTTGGGGATTACACCAAGATGGTTTCCCTGTTGAGATTGGTTGGGGCTTACACCTTTTTTGGATTCCCATTAGAGGATTGGTTGGGGATTACTCTTGAGGAGGATTCTAATTTGGGAATTGGTTGGGGCTTCCTCATAAGTAGGATGACCATTTGATATTTGGATGGGGATTAATCTTAAGGAGGATTCCCATTTGAGATTGCATTGGTCTTACTCCTAAAAAGGATTCCCATTTGAGGTTCCCTGGCTATTACACCTAAGTAGGCTGCCCATTTGAGGTATATCCTTGAAAATGAGTAAGGTGATGAGGTTTGAGGACTTTCTTGAGGAGTGTATCGACTCAAGGTACTCGAGGAATCCATAAGCTAGGTCCTAACTCATAACATGTGAAAGGAATCAAGGGAAGTAAGTCGACTCAAGGTACTTCAGTGAGTATGGAGGATTATCCAAAACCATGGTATTCCAAGGTAGGACGTTGGGACACATAAAAGGACTAAATGGAAAATTTTGTCGAATGGATTCAAAATGTTCACGATGCAACTGTCCATTTTTCATGGGGGTTAATGACAGATGTGAAGGTAACACCTCGAAGGGCTAGGACCGAAGCCCAACACTGATCCCGAGAGGTGGTGAAGGGGTGCAGCTATCATGGAATGGACCACTGGGTCGTGCAGGTCCTCCATGCAAGTGAGTCACGCAGGTTCTATGCCAATGCGTGTCGTGCATGTTCCATGTGCAGGTGTGTCACATAGGATCTCTTCCAAGGTGCATCGCGTATGTGTTATATGGAGTTTCTCCATGTAGGTGCGTCGTGCAGGTGCTCTATGAAGGTGCTCTATAAAGGTGATTAGCACTGCTCCATGTGTTCTAGACCGTGATGGGACTTTGAACCCTGGTTCCCAATTTAATTCTCTCTTCAATCATGTTTTAAAGAGATACCTGAGAACAATTAGGGGATCATAGTGACTGTGCTACAGAATGGGATCTTTGGGACATCTTAAAACATTTTTAGTTCATCAAATAGAGATCCTAAGGGTCATATTTATAGGAACCGAGGGGGCCTTTTCAAAAGGAAGTTATCTGCATAGGTCCTTTGTGTAGGTCTTCTACGTTGATCCTCCGCGTATGTCCCATGGTTAAATTTATGCATATTCCAAGGGACATAACATTTGATCTGTAAGGCTTTTTAGGCTCTTTAACCAGTCAAATCGAAGGTCTTGAATATATATAAACTTCTTGAGATTGTAAATACAACGTGTCTTTTGGGAAGTAACTCTGAAATTGAATTTAATATGTCGATGCATTTTTACCATCAATCTAGAAAATCCACTACCTACTTCTATATGGGGGAATCAGTACACTTATCCATTGATATGGAGTAGTATTTTGGAACATTGAAATCCACCCTGTATCTTCTTCTTTTATAGTGATAACATCATTAATCATACTTGAATGTTTTTGTCTATTTGAGAATCATATCATTACTCTAAAGAAAATTGCATGAAAAAATATTTCATGGTGTCTACAATGATGCAATAGAAATGAGTTTCATAAGTATTTCATCATAGCATAAACTATATAAACGAAATCGGTTTTATACATGTTTCACCATAGCATAATTAACCCAATGGAAATAAATAGGTTTCATATAATCATCTTTAAATTGTCATCATAATAATCCATCAAAATAATTAAACCATATAGTAAAATTTGATTAAATCCCCAATTAATAAAATTTTACATTAATGTATCCTATCTTATAAGAAAATTACCATAAAAGACATCAAGAATTCTTCTTGAGGAAAATAAACATTTTAATTTTTAAATATTTTATTTGAAATATAAAAATTCCCAAATATTCTATAAAAAAATTAATTAAAAAAACAATGTAAAATTGTAAATTATGATTCAAAACATTTAGTGGATATGATGGGGAAAAATTATGTTCTTGATGTGTATGTTAATACAATAATTATTTTAATATTTTTATTTAAAAGCCAAAAGTAATTCATTTGAAAAATTAATAGAATATTCTTTTTAGAAACCTTTTAAAAAAGTAAAACATTGGTAATAAATTCTCTAAATTGTTTTTATCATAATATTAAAAACATTCTTGAAAATTTAATAAAGAAAAAAATGTACATGGAAAAAAATATTCCCAACTAAAGAGTAAAAAACTGTTTTTTTATTTAAATATTTTCTCAATAATTTAATGTCTTAAATAGAGAAAAAATATACTATTACTTGAAAATTAAATGAATAACTAGATGATAAGAAATGTTTTGAGATTCAATAGAGGCATATCATATAATTTCATTATCAGAAACTTAAACATAAACAATTTTGATTAAAAAATGATTTTAATATAATTTCCTTAATACTTTAGTAATGAATCAATCAATACATTTAATGAAATAATTATAAAATACCTTCATTGGTAATATATACACCACAGAAAATAATAAGTGGTGAATATGACAAAGGTATCATAAAATAAATCTGAGTTGAGAAACCCTTACCTCAAGATCCACCTACTTCGAAAGAACTCTAACCTCCTATATTTTATTTTTAATTTAACATAATTCTTTATAAAAATAATTTATATACTTATAATATAATATATTATCCAATTAAAATGTTTCACCATTAATTTATTAATAATTCCTTTTTAAAATAATTGTTTTTGGGTGTTGCCTATTTCATTTTTCATAGAAGTTTCGTTTTAGTGGTTTTTGTCCTTGTATTTGATCATGGTTCCATTGTATATATAATTTTAATCATGAAATAAATATAATATATATTAATTATATATTGGAAAATTAATTACATTGTTCATAGATATGGTAGGCCTCAAGTATGCATGAACGGTGATTAAATTTTTTATTGGATGGAATAGAATAAAGGTATATAATAATTGTCCTTTATAAGATCATTTATAATATATATATATATATATATATATTATATTAATTAAATATATCCTGATTATCATCCATATAAATAGTAATTAATATTCAAATCACATATATTTGGGGAGTTGGTGTTCCACACGCACGTAGAAGGGACGTTATCATCATCCAATAAATAGAAACAAGGTGTAATTTTGTTATAACATAATAATAATCATAATAATAATAATACTTATTAAGTATATAGAAGATAATGAATTCATTTTTTTATATTGGATACCATGTATTTAGCAGAGCTAGAAGAACAAAGAAGTTAAAAGAGGTCATGTAAGATGATTACCTCTTTTTTGGTAGGCCTATATTAGATTCCATATTAAAGACCCTTATAATGGTCTTTTAAGATTACTAGAACTTATAATTCCTAAGATTTAAATTTTAGATGATAATTTGGTAGAGGTTGTTTAAGATATGAGGTTCAAAATATACAAAGAAGATTGGATAGGATGTGCCCTTTTATAAGTGAAGGGAGGGGAAATCATAGAAATACATAAATTATTAACTCCAAATTGATATATTTTGAATATTAGATGAGGATTAGTATAAATAATATCATATAATATAATTTGGAAAAATTTATTTGATATTTTATCCCATATATATTTCATTTTTCAATGCACATGAAATATTATATTATAATATATGTTTAATTTAGGTCAAATAGTTATAAAATGGAATAGATTAAAATATTATAAGAATATTGTCTCAATATAATCACACAATAAAATTTAGTGAGATCTAGATATCATTTTAAACGTTATATTTTTGTTTAACCCCGATTACCAAATTTAATCATTAACCATGGTAAATACGATTTGAAAATTAATGGGTTTTAATTTTATGTATATGGTGAAAATTATATCATAAATCGAAAGTGGATGAAATTATACCTTTTTTATAATCATGTATTCTTATTTTATTAGTTTTATATTTTTTTAATAATTTAATAAAATTTTATTTAAAATTAAATACTAATAATTTTGATTTTATAACTATTCTAAAAATTTGACTTTGAAAGAAACATGAAAATAATGGAATTAGAATATAAAACTTTTATACATATCTAATATGTTATATTTATCTTTAAAATTGTGGGACTGCTTAACCCAGCTAAATAATATTACTTTTAGTGTTTTCAAAATCATTTGCTTTATTTTTCTACTACTTGAACAGGTACTGTGTCAGTGTTGCGTAAGCATTTAAGGTACTTATTTCAACACTAAAATTTTAAAAAATTATAATAAAACAATTAATAGATAAATTTTTAAATAAACTTTTATATTTGTTAAATATCTATATCTACTAAAATATATTTTATGAAAAATTATTTAAATTTTTAATTTATCTTTTGGAGCCTTAAGTTAGAATTTCAAAGAATTTGGATAACTCATATGTTATATAAATCCAGAATTCATATATTTACATTAAAATATTCAATGGTACCTCATATATAATTACCATTTTGATAAAAATCACTATAATCAAATATTAATTTTAAGACACTTAATTTGTATTTTATAGTTCTTCATAAGAACTACGTCGAAACTGAATATGATTTTCATATTTATCATGAAATAAATTATTATTTGTATGATTCAAATTATTTTAATTATATTTTTATTATATAATAATTGATTATTCATTATATAAGTTTCTGAAATTATTATATCATAGTAATGTCTTTGCGATATCATAAAATATGCCACATTTCATAAAATCTATATATTTCTGTCTAATCACCAAAAATATAATTTCTTCAAAAAAATAAAAAAAATTAAACCTAAGATAAATAAAATATTGTGATTTAAGAAATGATATTAATTAATATAATAAATTTCTTTAATGTTCCAGACATTAATAACAATATTTTCTCACAAAAATAAATAGAAACAATTTTTATAGAAAATGTATTTCAAAGAATAAAATTAATTTACGAAAACTTGAGTTATTACTTCCTAATAATATATCAATAAGTTTTGTTTAGAATTATAACCTTTTTATATATTTCAAAATTTGGTTACTTTTATTCATACCTTCCAATTCAACAACTATGTTACAACTATAATAAAATAATAATATTTTTTGGTTTTTTAAAGATCGGTGTTGCAGGTTGCATAGGCTATCAATTATATTATTATTATAAAATCTTAGGGTGTTGTATTTTCTCACCAATTAATAAATATCTTCCTAAAAATTTAATTTTTTATTTAAAATAATGAATTTTATATTTGAAAAATACTTTATTGAGAACCCATATCATAAAAAGGGATAATACAATTTCCTCCTGGAATAGGGAAATAAAAATATGAAGGTCATATGACA
This sequence comes from Viscum album, assembly GCA_963277665.1. Lineage (NCBI taxonomy): Eukaryota > Viridiplantae > Streptophyta > Magnoliopsida > Santalales > Viscaceae > Viscum > Viscum album. Next base: position 1,510,121,936 of record OY728153.1, on the reverse strand, counting down.
TAAAAATAACATGTTTTCTAAACAGGAGAAAAGTAGTGGGAATTAAAAATAAGAACATGGAGAAAACGTTTAATGGCCCAATAATTATATTGAGATGTAGAGATAATTTATCAAAATAAAGTGAATGATCTTGAGAATTTTAATTACCAAAAAACCATAAATCATTGAGGTGTGAATTAGACCATCAATTTGTCATAAATGAATGGGAAAAAAATATTTTTTTAAGATACTTTAAATTGAGTTGAGGAATTACTATTCTATCTAGAATAATAACATTTGGAAACATAGTTACATGATATGTAAAATTTCACCCTTTAAAGAATTTCCACCACAATCTTATCTTTTTTCACCAAACGAAGATTATTTTTGGTGAATATTTCATGCATGAAATACTAAAATCAGCATCATAATTAGTAACAAAATATTAATTTATTCCTCATGTCTTTAAACAATAAAAAAAAATAATGGTTTCCACAAGGTATGATAATATCCCAAATGTATAAAAATTATTATTTAACTATAACATTTCCTAAATAATTGAAATGGTTCCACTTTGATTATTTCATAAATCACTAAAAATATCAAATAACCTCAAAAACATCAGCATTAAAAATTGTTTTAACCTCAATATTGATCTCATACATTTCAAATTACATCCCCAAAAGTTTAATTGCATTCTTCCCAAGTCATCTTTAATGTTAAATCACATTTTAAATCTAAGAGTCAAATATACCTCAACCCCCTGATACATCATCTAAAATATTTTTAATCAACCTCATAAATAACTGTATAATATTAAAATAAATCTAAATTCCCCAAAATATCTTGATTTTATTTTTGATAATAACTTCAAAGGAAATCCTTAGCATGAACAAAAATATCTCGAAAAATATATCTGAATACATAAATTATGTTTCAGCCATCGAGATTATGTATATCCTATCACCTAATAAATCATAATTAAATTAATATAAAATTATACTTTTTGATCATTAATAGAGTTTACCCCAAAAAATTTCAAATAACCTCAATATCACATCACATAAAACATAAAAATTATTTTCTTTGATTATAAAATTATGTCCATCCTTAAACTTATAAACCCATAATGGTATCCATAACTCTTAAGATAACCCCACACGAAAACATATATGCTTTCAAACATTAAAGATATCTTTATTTCAAAAATATAATCATAAACTATTAAATATATTCTATAAATATAAAAATTCAATTAACCTCATAAAATATGATCTAAATCACCCAGTAATCAAACCATAAACTAATTTCCAGGTCATGAATATTATACAATTTACTTAATTTATGTCAATAATCTATTCATTTCTACTAAACATTATCAGCATAACACTAAATCACTTTTCTTGGTTATGAGTGCCTTTCGACATATGTTTCCAAAAACATAAAGAAAACAAATACAGAATAATTAATAGATTTTTCATGACTTTTACATCCATAATATCATTGACATAACACATCTAAAAAATAATTCTGGAATCCCAATTTGTTAAAACTATAATACGTACACTTAAATGATTGTAAGGGAATAAATGATTTTTGGTCTTGGAGATAAACCATGGATTATGGAATTTTGTCAAATAATTCCCATATTCCCAATATATAATACATTTATGTATAAATAATACCTTATGATGAACTTCATTTCCCTCAATCGAATATTTTATTTTTCCCTTGTGAATTACTAACTATATTTCATTTTATTCTATGCACAATACATATTCTCATTCCTCTGATTCATTTGTTTAAATTTTTCTTCTCACACAATTGACATGTATAAATCTAAATATTAATTATTCATTGATCTTCTCCAAAATCTGTTTTTATCTCATTAGGTGTTTCATGAAACTCACCCATGTTAAGATTATTAATTACATAATGAGATAACTTATTAGGAATAATCAAAAGGTTTCACCTTTCATCTCCTATTTAATATGGGTTATAATGTTGGAAATCATTCCATTGTGTGTCACCTTCTATATAAACATGATTACTCTTGTTTAAATCTATTTACTAAAATAAAAAATTTAATTCTGAGAAACAATAGTCACAATGAAAAATCACATAATCATGAAAAATCATTAAATGGGATGTCTAAATCCTGAAAATATCTTTTCAATATCTGAATCCATAGGTTTATACTTGGAAATTCATGGCCATCATCCTCTGTTTGAAACATCACTTATACCAATTTTTTTAAACTTATGGTATATGCGGTAAAACCATTGTTATAGTTTATACCAGTGATTTTTTAAACTATTGGGAGTTATGGTATGGGTATTGGCCTTTACCAATGGTTTTTATAAACCATTGGTATAGATCTATACTATAAATCTTGAAACCCTTAGTATAGAGTAATCAATAATTTTAGAATGCAGACCCCCAATATTTTTCCCATAGAACTTCCAAAATTACACACAACACCCTCCCATCATTTTACAAATAACCAGCGCACAAAAAAACTACAATACCATATAAATAATTATAAAACATAATTAAACACATATATCTAAACTAAAATACAATATATATACATCAAAAATAAATTTAGAACAAATACATAACATTGTTTGATTAATTAACATGTTTAAAATTCATTAATATCCAATTATTCCTTCCAACATTCTGAAAAAACACTATGATGGAAACCACACCATTTTGGAAATCATAGAAGCACCTCCACCTTGGTCAATAATCTATATAAATCACCAACCTATTTCACCGAACATAACTAACCAATATAAAAAATGATAACAAAATTAACTAATTATTTCATTCAACCAGTGAAAATAAAAATTCAAAACACCACATATATTAATTCATAACTAATCATAAAATGTTAATTGTTATAAAAACTAGTTAAAAATATAACGGGTCAATATATACCTTGTCACCGTCACCATCTCAAAGAACATCATCTTCCAGAACACCAGTAGAACCACCCCTTAATTTATAACACAATGTATTCATTATCGACATATATACATCAAAATATGTGATAATCTCTAATGGAAGTGACTGACTTAATACAACTATAAATTTAATAAATTATTCAATGGACCTTTGATTTCATTAATGCTCCTTTATAATGATTTTTTGGACTCTTCTTCCTTAAACTCACCATGTACAAACAATTCATTAGTTATTTCCAAATGGGGTTTACCAAAACTGGCATTTGAGGTGGAATAATATCTAGTTGGGACAATACTCTTCCCTGGTAGACAACGTAATCTACCATAGTGCTCATCTCCCAAAACCTGATGTTAATGATCATTTGGCTGAAAGTTGTCATCTTTTTTTCACATAAAGGGCCTCCAAATCACACAGTTACAAATAGAAATAGGCTATTTATTTACAATATATATATAAAAATTCTAAATCAATAATGTAAAACATAAAATCAGCTATGGTGTCAGTTCGTTTACTACGCTTGTATCATTCTTCTTTCTTTTCAAACAAATTATTATTCCCTAAGGCATACATCCGTCAATATTCAAGACCTCCCTCTTCAGTTAAATTGAATATAGAATACTATAATAGAAAACAGGCTATTAATAGTTAATTTCATAACTAAAATAAAATTATTATACTCAATGATGGACATTATTTTCAATAATTATTATTTACGTCGTGGTAGTATGATATGAGTTGGTTAATAAAATAAATTTTATATAATAAAATGGGATATTTGAGATATTGATTAAATAATGATTTAATGTATACTATATGTGTTCCCAATTTGTTTTTTGTGTTTCTATTATTTAACTTTAAAGGGGTTAAAATAGGGAAAAAGGACATGTTTTTAATTGATGGGTGTTGTTGAAAATATATAGTCAGTATTGGTTATTGTTTTTGTAAAAAATACACATGAATGAATTGGATTTATTTTTTATTGGTTTAAAGAATGTTAATATTTAGTTGTAATAAGATTATGTAAAATTAAAATTTTATTTTATAGAAATATTTAAAATATTTCTATTGTGTTGTAATGGCGTGTATAGTATTTTCCATATAGTTTAGTTAAAAGGAAAATAGTTTTAGTTTATTTTTTGCCAAATCTATTTTTTATTTTAGTTCTTAAATGATTGTTGATATTTGGTAACTAGAGAGAGAATTAGGCTTCTAATACTTGCGATTAGTGGTAACATACCTTGAGTTAAGTAGATGTGAACTTATTTGAGATTATATTTCATTACTCTAGTGTATTATGGTTAATCTAATAATAGAATTAATTATTTTCTTATTGTTTGATATTAAATTATATAATAATTCAAAGAAGGATGTGATAACAGTATTTTTCATAGATTAATAAGGAGGAAACATGTGAAAATATATTACTTTTCTTATAATATTCTACGGTATTATGTTTGTTACGGAAACAATGTATTGTGTCATTTAATAAGGACCTTAAGAGGGAATACAATGTTTTATAATATTATATTTTATTAAATTTATACAGTGAAAATTCTATTATCTGGTATTTATTAATAATACCATGTGATTTAATGGGTTCAATTGAAG